>OX104117.1:29260762-29661253 GCA_944474755.1 Limnoperna fortunei | reverse complement strand
TTATCCATGACCTTCTGAGTCCTTGTAATGTATTCTTACCTGAAAAACCAGTCATACCTTTGTTATCCATGTCCAGCTGTGTCCTTGTAGTTCATTATAACCTGGACAACCAGTTGACCAGTTAATAATAACTATTATAAATTAACTAATATAATATTCGCTTAAATAACAGTTAAACTGCCAATATGATCTATTTTGCTGAACCAGTCCAATAGGGAATTAACTAACTAGTCCAATATCATATTGGCCTGATTTGTCCTGTATTGGCCTAATTCCAACCTGTATTGGCCTGAGAGATTTGGACTAGTTAATTAATAAAGATATCATTACGTGATGATTTCTGTATTGGCCTAAATATTGGCCCTTGGCCAGCTGTATTGTCCTTCGGCTGCACCTCAGGCCAATACAGCAAGCCTTGGACCAATAACTAGGCCAATATAGAAATCATCACGTAATAATATCATACTAATGACCTAATGTCCTGTTGTTTCCTTGTAAATTTGCTCTTGCCTGAACAACCAAGCTACCTTTTGTTATCCATGACCTGCTCTGGCCTTGTAGTTCATTCTTTACCTGGACAACCAGTTTTACCTTTGTCATCAATGACCAATTGTGCCTAATTACATATTCTTACCTGGACAAAGTTCCAAATTTTTGTGCATATAACAAATGTAAGAGGACCAAAATCTGGCCTGAAAAATACAAAATGATAAAATATGTGTACAACTGCTAGTAATTATGCACACTGCAGAAGAGCAAAAATTTATCAACACTGAAACCAGTTGAAATTTGTCAAAAATGATAAAATGATCTACAGTTTTATGTCCTTTTTAGAAATAATATACAAAATGTTGTAATAAAGACAGAAATATGTCTCTACCTAATATTAAATCCAGAGACAATTAAATTAACTATTTATACGATCAATAGACAACAAGGTTTATTATTAAGTAGATGTCAAGTTCTCTTACTGGTTTCCTTTTTTTGTCAAAATTTACATATAATCTTGTGCAGTGGACTTCTTAAAAGTAGATCTTAGTTTGGTTTTTTTTACATAAATTTAGGAGAATTTGAAGTTCTAGTGATTCTATCATACTCTACCCAACACAATTCGATTTAAATGAAACTAATGACAGCCTCTTACTTTTAAATCAAAATTTTTAGTTTATATTTTCTTTCTATTTTACTGTATTAACTAAAGAAATCATTAGAATCATTGTTATTATTGATAATGCAGCTCTTTTATGTGCCTTGAATGTCAAGTTATTATTCCTACATTATGGAACCAAAGTGCTAGCATTGTGGTTGTGTCCTAGTTATTTGGCATAGGAGGTCAGTGGAATGTCTGGTTTGCAATGTCCATGTTTTAAATAAACAAACCTTGGAGTCTTCACCTATTCCATCAGCCCATCTGACATATGACTTAGTTGTATCTCCAACAGTGGAGGATGGACAGATCCTACGAGCCAGAGAACTACTACATTTCTTCATAAACTTTGTTCTATCACCAAGATGTATATAATGTAATGCTTCTGTCATACGACTAATAAAATATTCAACTTTTTCTATGCCCCCATCTAAACAAAAAAGAAACAACAACTACATATAAGTTTTGGGTAATGTCCAAATTAAGCACTCATTTAGAATTACTGTTTGTGTAAAGAACATACATGTTATGCAGGTCCAAGAAATGCTGCAATGGTTCTGTAACTGCAATTTCATTTACCTTTAGAATAGTTCTTTTAAGTTGACAAAACTATTTCTAAAATATATGATGACTCTGTAATATGGCTGACTACTAAAATTGTGGTTTGATAGAGATATTTTTGTTTGAGAACTAACAGTAACTTTTTAGTAGGTTAGTACTGTAATAGGTTTCTTGTGCTGCAACTCGATAATTCTGACTTCAAAATAAAGGCTACTGTCAACTTAATATAATAAAATATTCCTTTAAAATTTTTTATTAAGGCTCAAATTCATTTGGTCAGACAGTATTTTGTACAGTCTGACTTAAGATCAGACATAAATGTTTAGCTTTAGGAAAGACAGTGTGCAGGAAGTACAATTGACGGAATAAATACAAATACTTCATAAACTAATACAAAACATAAAAAAGTGTATACATGTATTAAATTTAAATTTCAGATATCCAATAATATACAAACATTACTGAAATCTTAAAATGTATTGACACAAAGAAAACAAAAATAAACAGATACCATACCTTTCGAAGAGTTAATTCCTTGAACATAATAAATTACAAGAATTGTAGCTATAACCACCAATCCATTCTGCAATTAAAAGTTAACTGGATTGGTATAAAATGAATTAGAGATTCCATTTTGTGCAGATATTTATAACTATAACTACAGACCATAGAAAAGAGATGATTCTGCAGTCACAAGACAAGACAAAGTTTTATTTAAAGTCGGTATAATAACAACATATAACGTAAGCTCTAAAGAGCTTTTTAACCAACATACAGTACATAAATAAGGCCTATTGACAAGCTACATATACATACATGCAACACACATTAGCCACCCATATAAATAAGCACTTCATTACATTAAATTAATGCAACATACCTTAGCCACATACATAAATAAGCACTACAGACATATTATATATAGATTCAAACAACATACATTAGCATAGCCTCTTACTTTATTTAAACTAGAGGCTCTCTGGAGCCTGTAATCGCTCACCTGGAATCAAAATGACTTCAACTATATTTAAATTTTTGAAATTAACAGTTTCAGTCTAGTTGTTATAGCTTTTAAGTTACTGTGCAAAAACTAAACATTTCTTCAAAAATTTTAGTCCTATAAGGTGCCATCAGACAATTTCTGAAAATTAAATGGTTTGTAGGCATTGTCCTTTAAGGTACTAAAGAAATTTACAGTTTTACTCTACTAGTAGGTGTGTTATAGAATAATTTATAATTCAAAAACTGTTCATTTGTCCAAATTCATAATGAAAGGGCAATAACTCCTATAAAGAGTCATCTTGCAATTTTGGACTAAGCAATCATTTGTAGGGCTTCTATTGCTGATCATTTGTGCAATTTACAGTTTCAATCTAGCTGCTATAGTTTTCAAGTTACAGGACAAAATTGGAAAATTTCATAACAAAATTTTCATTTAAGGGCAATAACCCCTATAAGGAGTCATCTGACAATTTCATACCAATTAAGTGAATTGTAGGGCTTTTAATGTTGATCATTTTTGCATTTTATAATTTCACTCTAGCTGTTATGGTTTTTAAGAAACAGGACAAAAACGGAAAATTTCATTAAAAAATGCAATTTAAGGACAATAACTCCTATAATAAGGAGTCATCTGACAATTTCAGACTTATTTAGTAATTTGTAGGGCTTGTATTGCTGATCATTTTTGCTATTAACAGTTTCACTCTAGCTGTTACAGTTTTTAAGTTACAGGACAAAAACAGAAAATTTCATACAAAATTGTCATTAATGGTCAATAACTTATTTAAGGAGTTGTCTGACAATTTCAGACCAATCAAGTGAATTGTAGGGCCTTTATTGCTGATCATTTGTGCAATTTACAGTTTCAATCTAGCTGCTATAGTTTTCAAGTTACAGGACAAAAACGGAAAATTTCATAAAGAAATTGCCATTTAACTCCTATAAGGAGTCATCTGACAATTTCAGACTATACAGTGAATTGTAGGGCTTGTATTGCTGATCATTTTTGCTATTTACAGTTTTACTCTGGCTGTTATAGTTTTAAAATTACAGGACAAACACAGAAAATTTCATAAAAAAATTGCCATTTAAGTGCAATAACTCATATAAAGAGTCATTTGACTATTTCAGACCAATCATTGAACCAAGTGAATTGTAGGGCTTTTGTTGCTGATCATTTTTGCCATTTACAGTTTCACTCTACCTCGTATAGTTTTCAGGTTATATTATAAATACCAAAAATTTTGTCAAAAATCGTCAATAAAGGGCAATAACTCCAACAAGAAGCCAAAACACAACTTCACACTAATAGCAACTATTGTAGACCTTAATGTGCTGATCAATTTGAAGTAACAGTTTTCTCTATAGCTATTATAATTTTTGAGATAATAATCAAAAACCTGTGTTGACTCCCATGTTCTATTTTTAGAAACAGCTGCCATATTTGTCTGTTGATCAACACCCTGGGTACAAACTTGAAACTAGGAACCCTATAAGAAGTATGATTGTGGCCAAGTTTGAAAAATAATTGGCCCAGTGGTTTCAGAAGAGAAGATTTTTGAAAAAGTTTACGACGGACGACAGACGACGGATGCCAAGTGATGGCAAAAGCTCACATGGACCTTCGGTCCAGGTGAGCTAATAAAAAACCATAGATTAAGGTAACATTATCCCAGTCACTGAGGTCAATAAATTGTATTTCGTTTGCACCTCCAAAAACAAATGATGCTTACAAAACATGCTGTTAAAAAGCTCAAAATTTTTCTGCGAAAGAACGATAAAAGATGTTATCAAAGTCAAAACCATGTTAAATGCAGTAAACGTCAAAGTGAAGCCAAAGACGTGAAACGTAAAAGTGAAGCCAACAACCCGAATATTCGATGACTGCATGCATCAGTGATCAGTGTCGTGATGCATGCTGATGCTGTTCTATACGGAGTGCGTATGGTCACAGATTAAATTTGATATTTGATGATTTCATTATCCAATTAAATAAGGATGATATGTAAGACGTGATTTTTACAAACCTTTCCCAACATTACATTTCATTGCACGTGCAAAGCGTAAAAAAATTTCTGTTTACGCCGGAAATGACGACAGAGTATGACGTCACACGAGGTTAGAACAAAATCCTTTCCGGACGAATTCCTTCCGTGTAATTAAGCATCTACATCTACATCTACATCATACGTTGCTCCATCAATTGCTGATGACTAGGCAACGGCGCGAACAGACCAAGGCGCGCATATGAAGAACAATAAATAAATAAATAATAAAAGATTAGAAAAAATATCAGAAATCATTTAGTTAATTTAAATAATCAACATAAAAAGCAAATGGAAAACTGAAAATATTTACATATTAATACAAAAACGATCTGTACTGATATGAATTACATAATGTGAGTTTGGATCAGTGATTTAAACTGATCCAAAGTACTTGCATTGACAATGTTGACAGGTAAGGAATTCCAAAGAACAACTGTATAAGGAAAAAAACTGTATTTAAAATAATTTGTTGTAGTGGAGAAAGTATGATATTGAAGGTTGTGTCTGTGTCTTGTAACTGATGGTGGAAGTGTAGTTATGTACTGTGTTGGGTCTATAGCTACTAATTTGTTGGATATTTTGTACAACAAGGTGGCTCTATGAATTTGTCTGCGTGAATTAAGTGTTTTCCATTGAAGATGGTCTAACATAGATGTTACGCTACTGGTGTTGTGGTGTCTTCCAGTTACATACCTAGCCGCTCTTCTTTGTACTTGCTCAATTTGATTTATTGATTTTTGGGTGTGAGGAGACCAGACAGTTGAGCAATATTCTAGATTAGTACGTATGATGGATTTATAGGATAGGCTTTTGGTGTTTTCATTGTTTATTTGAAGGTTACGTTTTAAAAATACTAAAAGTTTGTTGGCTTTACAAGTGATGTTATTAATATGGTGGTTCCATGACATGTCTTTAGAAATTGTAATTCCGAGGTATTTGGCTGAATCAACAGACTCCAGAGTGTGACCTTTAAGATGGTATTTATGAAGATATGGTGTTCGTGATCTTGTGACTGACATTGAGTTGCATTTTTGTGGATGGAATTCCATGCCCCAGGTATGTTCCCAATGGGCAAGCCTTGTTAGATCTTCTTGTAAAATTAAACAGTCCCTATGGTCTTTAATAGAACGGTACAAAATTCAATCGTCTGCAAAAAGCCTTGTTTTAGAAGAAACTGAGGAAGGAAGGTCATTAATGAAGATGAGGAACAAGAGGGGGCCCAGGACAGATCCTTGGGGTACCCCACTAACTGCAGGTAGTTTGCCAGAAGATACTCCATCAAGAACTACTTGCTGCTGCCGATCATGGAGGGATGATGAGACCCAATTCCAAGTGGAGCCTCTGATTCCATAATTGTCTAGCTTATACAGGAGTTTTTGAATGGGAACCTTGTCAAAGGCTTTGGAGAAATCTAGGATAATTAGGTCTGTTTGGATTCCGGAGTGCATGTGGTCTAGTATTTCATGGGAGAGTGAGATTAGTTGTGTCTCGCAGCTCCGTTTGGCTCTGAAACCATGTTGACAGTCTACCAAAATGTTATGTTGGTCAAGGTGTTTAAGTATGTTAGAAGCAACTATGTGTTCTAATAGCTTGCAACAAATACAGGTCAGTGATACTGGCCTGTAATTACTTGCAAGATATTTCTCCCCCTTTTTAAATACAGGAATTACATTGGCCTGCCTCCAGTCTGATGGTACTTCGCCTCTGGACAGAGAAATATTAAATATATAAGCCAGAGGTCTGGCAAATTCTGAGGCAAACTGTTTAAGGATTCGTGCAGGGATATCATCAGGACCAGTAGCCTTGGAAGGATTTAGATTATTTAATAGTTTTTTAACGCCTTCTTCAGTGACTGTGATGTTATGCATAGAAAGGAAATTGTTATTTAGCTGAGGTAGTGTGTCAGATTGACTGTTATTAGACACTGTGAAAACAGAATGGTATTGTTTATTCAGGATCTCAGCTTTTTGTTTTGTGTTGTCTATGACCATGCCTTCATGTCTTAATGGTGCGACTCCAGAATTATCTTTTTTAATGTTTTTTATGTAATTCCAAAACTTCTGCTTTTGTGTCGTGCCTATGTTTTCGTCATAGCATATGATGTGTTCTAAATGGGACCAGTAGGCCTTCCTAGTTTCTTTTTGTATGTTCTTTTTTATCTCTCTGTACTGGCGTGTCACTTTATCAGATGGGTGTTTCTTCATAGTTTTAAACAGTTTGTCTCTCTTTCTAATTAATTTTTTGATTTCGCTGGTTATCCATGGCAGTCGTTTTTTAGAGTTGTTAATCAATTTAGATGGTACTGCCTTTTCAATTGTATCAAGAACTTTATTTTTAAATTCATTCCAAATTTCATCTATTGTCTCATGTGTATGTTTATTTTCAAGATCAATTTTTGTAATATTTTGTTTAATAAGTTGAGTATTAGCTTTTTTGTACAAATATATCTTTCGTGGTGGTTTTTTTATCTTATCTGGCCTAAGCATAGAATGTCCCCCAGTACTATATAAGGCGACAAAATCCCACCCCCGTAAATTTTACAAGGCGGGCGAAATCCCCCTCGAATAGATTTTTTAAATGCTATTTTTGAGTTATGTTCACCGTAAAGATATGATTTTTAATTACACAAAATAATTCAATAAAATGAAAATCAACTTGATATCACAATAATTCTGGACATACATCAAATATAATTGTGGAATGGTTTGTATTAGTTTTCTTTGAGTTGTGTGTACATTAATTTAGATGATGCAAGGAGTGGAGCGTGTATGACATCACAACTGTTTAATAACTATTGCTCCACCCCTTGCATCGTTGGAACATATTATCGTGTGATAAGTACAAAATTTAGGGTTATAACAGTTCAATCTTATTTCCTAGCCTCAAAACGAATCTCTGTAACAATTTTACATAAAGCATTTTCGGCTTCAATTGATAGAATTTTCGGACTCCGTTGTTTGTTAAATACATTCACATTTTTATGAGACGACAAATGCTACTTTTCAATTCAGCATCTAAGCTCCTCGTCCGTAACAGGTTTCATGCACTCCAAATAAACATAAATCGGGTTCCACTTTGCTAGAATTTCTCCATGTGGAAAATATTGTTGGGCCGTTTGACTTTTCTCACATTTCGGTAAAACTAATGTTCATTTTCCATGTTTTCGGCTCTTTGTGACAACGTAATATCGTCCATACAAAGTCATGAACTATCATGATCTGGCGGTCATACATTACTTGAAGAATCATAAGAATGCTCCCACTGACGAACATGATGAAAAAGTTCCATTTCTTGTTCTTCTGTTATGTCTCTGAAGTGTGACACCGTTTGCAGTTTTTAAAATGTTGCAAATTTGTAACTTATAAACCATGTGGTAATAAATTCGACGTAGAAAAATTTCATTGGAACATTCCACAAATCATTTACAGTACGAGTCATTTACTGTATCTGATTTACAGCGAAGGGGCGTGTATCGAGTCCGATAGAAGATTTCAGAAACAGAATTGAATAGAAAATGCAACATGCATGATCAGAGCCAATACTCTACAATTTCTGAACTTAAAATAGATGAAAATGGCATTTTGAAACTTCCGTTACCAAGTTAAATCCAACAAAAGCAGCAGGATCTGACGAAAAAAAAAACAGTATATCATACTCAACCATAACCTTGCGAAATGATCTAAAGTTAACTGGTCATATTGGAACAACGGTGGAAAATGGCCTTTCATCCAGATAATGCAATGTTAGATCTATTACCAAAAAACAAGCACCCGATACACCATGACTATACACTGCACGGTCATACTCTGTAGATTAAATTTGATTTGGCAACGAAAGGAAGATAGATAGAAAATTGTAAGTCTCAAGTTAAAAAAGACATTTTGCAGTGCTTGATGACCATTGTGATTTATTAAATTGTTTGTAAACTCATATTTATCACACTAATACGAGCTATAGAGCAAAACATTCTTCAGATGAACATTTTGCAGAAAATTGAAAAGGGTATTGCTTTAATTCATTAGTTAATTTATTAAAATAAGTTCAATAAACTGAATTGTACGTTCACAGTTAATAATAATGAAAGAGATCAAATGGCGCGGTTTGTTTTAAATATTTAAATTAATAACGAATATTATACCAAACAACAGAAACAATTCAAACCAGAACAGTATGTTTTGTAATAATGGACATGTAATCATGGAGTTCGTTACATGTAACAATGGTTCACGAACATTGTTCTTCCAAGGTTATTAGTAGAAGAAAAATTCCAATACAAAGACCCACTGGGAGTGCTCAATGAAAGACACGGCTGCAAAGGTGCCATACTTACATTCAGGCAACCTCTGTGATACAAGTCACCTCACACACATCTCGCAGCTTTGTCATAGCAGCATTGAAGAACAATGACATCAAACCCAGCGCTGGAGCTAATCGTGGTAAACCGGCCAGATTCTGCCTGACAAGCTTGCAACACTTTCGAATGAGGTTGTTGTAGCACTTGGTTCCACAGAATCCCATAAGCGATGGGTACGCAAAACGAAGACAGGCGCTGCTCCTACTGAGCCAAAACTGATAGCCAACATCCCGGTTCCACTGCCTCACGAGTATAGCAGAACACTACAAGGATGTCATTCCTGCTATATGACAACTCATTGCTTGACCATCGCATCCTGGTATTGGTAACCAAAGAGGGAATGAAATAACTCGGATCAGCAGTCCGTCTGGTTTATAGACGGGACCCACTCCACCTCAACGAAGCAGTTTTAGCAGCTGTTTGTCAGTTGGGTCTTCATATATCACAGCCATATATGGACTTCTCCCGCTGAGGACGCAGGAAACATACGAGGTGTTGTTTACTTCTATGATGGACGCTTGCTTTAACTGTGTAATGTCTGTCAAAAATCACCTGCGACTTTGAGGTGTCTATCCACAACGATGTGAGGACTGTGTCGCCTCCATCCGTCGATATTTAGGTAATTATAAATTTTAGTGCATACTTTTAAATTATTGATTCTAAAATTATAATTAATAATGTTGATTTGCTTGCGATTTGACAATGCGTACTGTATACTTCATAAATGTGAATGTTTATAGCATATTTCACTATATTAATAATGCTATTTGATATGTCTTTTCTAAATGTGTTAATATTTTCAAGGGGTGTTTTTATCACATAGCACATTCCACGTGGCGCTTTTAGATTCTTATGTATATGGAACATCCACGACGCCACTGTCAACAGAGAACACAAGTCTAAGAACGTGTTCGAGTCATGGAAGGTGTATTCGAATGAAATAAATGCCAAAAATGTTAATTGTTTTCTAGATATCTACTTATTGCTATTTTAATACACGAACGTTTATTTTATCTTTAGTGCTTTATGTAAGTTCAATAAGTGACGTCTTCAAATCACATAGTTCGGATGTCTTAAGGTATGTTTGTCACATAAATGTATGTATTTTTATGTGTACTTATCGAACTTTGATATACATGTATATCTCATTGAGAGAAATAAAAAATTTTTAAACTTTGTCTCATTCATCATTTCATGGAAGTACCACGTTAAGACTAACAAATACTCAACGGGATGCGAAGAAGAACTTGTACGATACATACTCAGATTCGGACGGATTTAGCCCGGGTTATAACATTTACGAGGGCATTTTGTCCGCCTTGTGAAATTCACGGGGGGGGGGGGGGGGAGACTTGTAGATTTCGTTATAACCCTAAATTTTTAGATATGTTGTTAATGTTTTTCTGTTTGTTAACTGACATTGTATTTTGTATTTCTCGTGTTTAGTTTTTCCTTATGGTGTGTTTCTATGAGTTCTTTTAAACCTTGTATTGAGTTATTTTGTTTAGGTCTTTCTGATAATTTTTTAAACCAGGCATTACCAATTCACTTGTTTATGTGTTTCTGGTATTTCTTTTACACCATTAGGATGCCGCCACACCATACCGCATAGCATTATCGTTCGTTTGACGGAGAACACAATTTTAAGCAGTCCGTCTCCGCCCGCATGCGTTTCTTGTGGGGTCTTTCATGTCCGTTTTACATTAAGCATCAGGCGAAATCCATTCCAATCTAACTGAAATGAAATCTTTGTTTCTGTGAGGGACCAAGCGAAAGATTGAATTTCAGTTACATTCGATCCATTTAATCCGACGAAAAGCTTGTGTAAAACTTGACTACAAAGGCGGCAGCTTTATGTAAGATAGCCATGCGTTTTGTTCGTTTTGTTTTGTTTTGTTTTTGTCTGATTATTGTTTAACGCCAATTTCAGCTCCAGGACCCAGCCAAATGGACATAGCTGTTTAGGCCTTAACAGTTCTGAAGTGAAAATGCGGCTTAAAGATGGGTTTTCCACGCGGGGCAGTGGCGTAGGTAGGATCGGAATGATGTGGAAGCCTTTTCTCGGCAAAAATTTGGGGCTCCTTTGAACCATAAGTGGTTCCATCGCGAATACTTGGAAGAGCCCCCCCCCCCCCCCATGAGACCGAGCACTTTCGACATTAATAAACGTTCCTCAATCTCTTTCGTATTTTTGTTTATCTAGTTTATTTGTTTTCGCCAAAACGATGAGGATGTCGGCTTCCAAGCTTCCGATTGGCTACGCCTTGTCTGGTATGCATGGACACTGTATCAACTCACAGAAACAAGTTAAGGTTCAAATTTTGAAGAGGATGAAGTGATGCCCATCTCATGACAAATATTGTTTAATGTCACTTTAAGCAATTTGTTAAAAACTACATCATGGCGTCCAACATCCAGTTTGTATTGTATTGGATAAGGAAGCAGAAGTACCGTGTGTAAACCCCCAACGTTCGACAAGCAAACTAGCAACCCTTTTCAATTAAAGGTTGGAATACCCTGCCCGCATAACGTCTCGAAATGGCAAACTTAGCAGGACATGATTAGTACACTCCACCCCTTTTCAATTAAAAATGACTATTTAGTCGGTTTAATTACTGTAAGTAGTTAAAAGGGAGTCAACATATACAAGACGTGGGACCAAGATAGTGTCCATTTTGATATGTCACCACGATAGTGGTCCATACTTGTCCATTCAGCTGTCACCATGATAGTGATCCTTACATGTCCATACTGCTGTCACCATGATATTGATCCCTACATGTCTATTCTGCTATGTCACCATGATAGTGATCCCTATATGTCTATTCTGCTATGTCACCATGATAGTGGTCCCTGCATGTCCATTCTGCTATGTCAGCATGCTAGTGATTCCTACAAGTCAATTCTGCTATGTCACCATGATTCCTACATGTCCATTCTGCTATGGCACCATGATAGTGATCCCTACTGGTCTATTCTGCTGTCAGCATGAAAATGATCCCTAAATGTCCATTCTGCTATGTCAGCATGAAAGTGATCCCTACATGTCTATTCAGCTGTCACCACGATAGTGATTCCTACGTCTCTATTCAGCTATGTCACCAATTGAGTGATCGCTGCATTTCCATTCTGTTGTCACCATGATAGTGATGCCTGCATGTTCATTCTACTATCGGACTACGCTAGTGACCCCTGCATAATCATTCTACGATCACCACAATAGTGACCCTTTCATGTCCATTCTGCAATGTCATGAAGATAGTGATCCCTGCATGTCTTTTCTTATATGTCACCATGATAGTGATCCCTACATGTCGATTCTGCTATGTCACCATGAAAGTGATCCCTACATGTCCATTCTGAAATGTCACCACAATAGTGACCCCTGCATGTCCATTCTATTATGTCACACCGATAGTTATCACTACATGTCCATTCTGCTTTAAACATGATAGTGATCACTACATGTCCATACTGCTATCACCATGATAGTGATCCCTACATGTCCATTCTATTATGTCACAACGATAGTTATCACTACATGTGCATTCTGCTTTAAACATGATAGTGATCACTACATGTCCATACTGCTATCACCATGATAGTGATCCCTACATGTCCATTCTGCTATCACCATGATAGTGATCCCTACATGTCCATACTGCTATGTCACCATGAAAGTGATCCCTACATGTCCATTCTGCTATCATCATGGTAGTGATCCCTACATGTCCATTCTGCTATCACCGTGATAGTGATCCCTACATGTCCATTCTGCTATCACCATGATAGTGATCCCTACATGTCCTTACTGCTATGTCACCATGATAGTGATCCCTACATGTCAATTCTGCTATCACTATGATAGTGATCACTACATGTCCATTCTACTATCACTATGATAGTGATCACTACATGTCCATACTGCTATCACTATGATAGTGATCACTACATGTCCATTCTGCTATCACTATGATAGTGATCACTACATGTCCATACTGCTATCACTATGATAGTGATCCCTACATGTCTATTCAGCTGTCACCACGATAGTGATTCCTACGTCTCTATTCAGCTATGTCACGACTTGAGTGATCGCTGCATTTCCATTCTGCTATCACCATGATAGTGATCCCTACATGTCCTTACTGCTATGTCACCATGATAGTGATCCCTACATGTCAATTCTGCTATCACTATGATAGTGATCACTACATGTCCATTCTACTATCACTATGATAGTGATCACTACATGTCCATACTGCTATCACTATGATAGTGATCACTACATGTCCATTCTGCTATCACTATGATAGTGATCACTACATGTCCATACTGCTATCACTATGATAGTGATCCCTACATGTCTATTCAGCTGTCACCACGATAGTGATTCCTACGTCTCTATTCAGCTATGTCACGACTTGAGTGATCGCTGCATTTCCATTCTGTTGTCACCATGATAGTGATGCCTGCATGTTCATTCTACTATCGAACTACGCTAGTGACCCCTGCATAATCATTCTACGATCACCACAATAGTGACCCTTTCATGTCCATTCTGCAATGACATGAAGATAGTGATCCCTGCATGTCTTTTCTTATATGTCACCATGATAGTGATCCCTACATGTCGATTCTGCTATGTCACCATGAAAGTGATCCCTACATGTCCATTCTGAAATGTCACCACAATAGTGACCCCTGCATGTCCATTCTATTATGTCACACCGATAGTTATCACTACATGTCCATTCTGCTTTAAACATGATAGTGATCACTACATGTCCATACTGCTATCACCATGATAGTGATCCCTACATGTCCATTCTATTATGTCACAACGATAGTTATCACTACATGTGCATTCTGCTTTAAACATGATAGTGATCACTACATGTCCATACTGCTATCACCATGATAGTGATCCCTACATGTCCATTCCGCTATCACCATGATAGTGATCCCTACATGTCCATACTGCTATGTCACCATGATAGTGATCCCTACATGTCCATACTGCTATCACCATGGTAGTGATCCCTACATGTCCATTCTGCTATCACCATGATAGTGATCCCTACATGTCCATTCTGCTATCACCATGATAGTGATCACTACATGTCCATACTGCTATGTCACCATGATAGTGATCCCTACATGTCCATACTGCTATGTCACCATGATAGTGATCCCTACATATCCATTCTGCTATGTCACCATGATAGTGATCTATACATGTCCATTCTGCTGCCACCGTGATAGTGTGATCCCAAGAAGTCCATACTGCTATGTCACCATGATAGGGATCCCTACATGTCAATTCTGCTATCACTATGATAGTGATCACTACATGTCCATTCTGCTATCACTATGATAGTGATCACTACATGTCCATACTGCTATCACCATGATAGTGATCCCTACATGTCCATACTGCTATCACCATGATAGTGATTACTACATGTCCATTCTGCTATCACTATGATAGTGATCACTAAATGTCCATTCTGCTATCACTATGATAGTGATCACTACATGTCCATTCTGCTATGTCACCATGATAGTGATCCCTACATGTCCAAACTGCTATGTCACCAAGATAGTGATCCCTACATGTCCATTCTGCTATGTCACCATGAAAGTGATCCCTACATGTCAATTCTGCTATATCACCATGATAGTGATTCCTACATGTCCATTCTGCTGCCACCATGATAGTGTGATTCCGACATGTCCATTCTGCTGCTACCATGATAGTGTGATCCCTACATGTCCATTCTGCTGCCACCATGATAGTGTGATCCCTAAATGTCCATACTGCTATGTCCCCATGATAGTGATCCCTACAAGTCCATACTGCTATGTCCCCATGATAGTGATCCCTACATGTCCATTCTGCTTTAAACATGATAGTGATCCCTACATATTCATTCTGCTTTAAACATGATAGTGATCCCTACATATCCATACTGCTATGTCCCCATGATAGTGATCCCTACATATCCATACTGCTATGTCCCCATGATAGTGATCCCTACATGTCCATTCTGCTATCAATATGATAGTGATCACTACATGTCTATTCTATTATGTCACAACGATAGTTATCACTACATGTCCATTCTGCTTTAAACATGATAGTGATCCCTACATGTCCATACTGCTATCACCATGATAGTGATCTCTACATGTTCATACTGCTATCACCATGATAGTGATCCCTACATGTCCATTCTGCTATCACTATGATAGTGATCCCTACATGTCCATTCTGCTATCACTATGTTAGTGATCACTACATGTCCATACTGCTATGTCACCATGATAGTGATCCCTACATGTCCATTCTGCTATCACTATGTTAGTGATCACTACATGTCCATTCTGCTATCATTATGATAGTGATCACTACATGTCCATACTGCTATCACCATGATAGTGATCCCTACATGTCCATACTGCTATCACCATGATAGTGATCCCTACATGTCCATTCTGCTATCACTATGTTAGTGATCACTACATGTCCATACTGCTATGTCACCATGATAGTGATCCCTACATGTCCATTCTGCTATCACTATGTTAGTGATCACTACATGTCCATTCTGCTATCATTATGATAGTGATCACTACATGTCCATACTGCTATCACCATGATAGTGATCCCTACATGTCCATTCTGCTATCACTATGATAGTGATCACGACATAGCAGTATGTCCATTCTGCTATCACCATGATAGTGATCTCTACATGTCCATTCTGCTATCACTATGATAGTGATCACTACATGTCCATACTGCTATGTCCACATGATAGTGATCCCTACATGTCCATTCTGCTATCACTATGATAGTGATCACGACATAGCAGTATGTCCATTCTGCTATCACCATGATAGTGATCTCTACATGTCCATTCTGCTATCACTATGATAGTGATCACTACATGTCCATACTGCTATGTCCACATGATAGTGATCACTACATGTCCATACTGCTATGTCCCCATGATAGTGATCCCTACATGTCCATAATGCTATGTCCCCATGATAGTGATCCCTACATGTCCATTCTGCTTTAAACATGATAGTGATCCCTACATATACTGCTATGTCCCCATGATAGTGATCCCTACATATCCATACTGCTATGTCCCCATGATAGTGATCCCTACATGTCCATTCTGCATAACATGATAGTGATCCCTACATGTCCATTCTGCTATGTCACCATGATAGTGATCCATACATGTCCATACTGCTATCACCATGATAGTGACCCCTACATGTTCATACATCTATGTCACCATGATAGTGATCCCTACATGTCCATTCTGCTATGTCACCTAGATAGTGATCCCTACATGTCCATACTGCTATCACCATGATAGTGACCCCTACATGTTCATACTGCTATGTCACCATGATAGTGATCCCTACATGTCCATTCTGCTATGTCACCATGATAGTGATCCCTACATGTCCATTCTGCTATGTCACCTAGATAGTGATCCCTACATGTCCATACTGCTATCACCATGATAGTGATCCCTACATGTCCATACTGCTATCACCATGATAGTGACCCCTACATGTTCATACATCTATGTCACCATGATAGTGATCCCTACATGTCCATTCTGCTATGTCACCATGATAGTGATCCCTACATGTCCATACTGCTATCACCATGATAGTGATCCCTACATGTCCATACTGCTATCACCATGATAGTGACCCCTACATGTTCATACTGCTATGTCACCATGATAGTGATCCCTACATGTCCACACTGCTATGTCACCATGATAGTGATCCCTACATGTCCATTCTGCTATGTCGCCATGATAGTGATCCCTACATGTCCATTCTGCTATCACCATGATAGTGACCCTTACATGTTCATACTGCTATGTCACTATTATAGTGATCCCTACATGTCCATATTGCTATGTCACCATGATAGTGATCCCTACATGTCCATTCTGCTATGTCGCCATGATAGTGATCCCTACATGTCCATTCTGCTATATCACCATGATAGTGATCCCTACACGTCCATTCTGCTGCCACCATGATAGTGTGATCCCTACATGTCCATTCTGCTATCACCATGATAGTGATCCCTACATGTCCATACTGCTATGTCACCATGATAGTGATCCCTACATGTCCATTCTGCTATGTCACCATGATAGTGATCCCTACATGTCCATTCTGCTGTCACCATGATAGTGATCCCTACATGTCCTTACTGCTATGTCACCATGATATTGATCCCTACATGTCCATTCTGCTATCACCATGATAGTGATCCCTACATGTCCATACTGCTATTTCACCATGATAGTGATCCCTACATATCCATTCTGCTATGTCACCATGATAGTGATCCCTACATGTTCATACTGCTATCACCATGATAGTGATTCCTACAAGTCCATTTTGCTATGTCACCATGATTCCTACATGTCCGTTCTGCTATGTCACAATGATAGTGATCCCTACATGTCCATTCTGCTATCGCCATGATAATGATCCCTACATGTCCATTCTGCTGCCACCATGATAGTGTGATCCCTACAAGTCCATTCTGCTGCCAGCATGATAGTAATTCCTACATGTCCATACTGCTGCCACCATGATAGTGATCCCTACATGTCCATACTGCTATCACCATGATAGTGATCCATACACGTCCATTCTGCTGCCACCGTGATAGTGTGATCCCAAGAAGTCCATTCTGCTATGTCACAATGATAGTGATCCCTACATGTCCATTCTGCTTTCTCCATGATAGTGATCCCTACATGTCCATTCTGCTGCCACCATGATAGTGTGATCCCTATGAGTCCATTCTGCTGCCACCATGATAGTGGTTCATACTTGTCCATTCTGCTATCACCATGATAGTGATCCCTACATGTCCATACTGCTATGTCACCATGATAGTGATCCCTACATGTCCATACTGCTATGTCACCATGATAGTGATCCCTACATGTCCATACTGCTATGTCACCATGATAGTGATCCCTACATATCCATTCTGCTATGTCACCATGATAGTGATCTATACATGTCAATTCTGCTATCACCATGATAGTGATCCCTACATGTCCATTCTGCTATCACCATGATGTTGATCCCTACATATCCATTCTGCTGCCACCATGATAGTGATCCCTAGAGGTCCATTCTGCTATGTCACCATGAACGTTATCCCTACATGTCCATACTGCTATGTCACAATGATAGTGATCCCTACATGTCCATTCTGATATGTCACCATGATAGTGATCCCTACATGTCCATTCTGCTATGTCACCATGATAGTGATCGTTACATGTCCATTTTGCTATGTCACCATGATAGTGATCCATACATGTCAATTCTGCTATCACCATGATAGTGATCCCTACATGTCCATTCTGCTATCACCATGATGTTGATCCCTACATGTCCATTCTGCTGCCACCATGATAGTGATCCCTACATGTCCATTCTGATATGTCACCATGATAGTGATCCCTACATGTCCATTCTGCTATGTCACCATGATAGTGATCGTTACATGTCCATTTTGCTATATCACCATGATAGTGATCCCTACATGTCCATTATCATGGAATTCCTCCGGTCAGTAGGTAAATTAATGAGGGTCCATAACAACTTACTGACATTTATCACCAAATTCCTCTGGTCAGTAGGTAAATTAATGGGGGTCAGTAACAACATACTGGCATTTATCACCAATTTTATCTGGTCAGTAGGTTAATTTTTGAAAAAATGAATACAGGACATTTTGTTTTTGATACAGACTTTATTGTAGCTTAACATATACTTGCTGTGATATAGTCTGACATATTCCAATAAAAAACCTTAAATCAAATCTGATGAGAATATTTTATTACAAAAACATTCAAAACATAACAAAACACTAATAAAACAATCATTATTGAAAATATATAAAGATAATTTACATAATATTGTTAATACAACAGATAACACATAATACAAGTTTGCAAATGTAATCTTTAAGTACATCTGAACCTGTGTACATCCATTCTGTTGAGTCCTAAACTATATTTCAAGAATATTTTCAAAACAAGAATCACATAGAAGATGGCTTGAAAAAAAGCCAACATACATGACATAATAATTTGTGATTTTATATACTACACAGCAGTATAAAATAACATTATGGTTTGACTTCATTAATAAAAAATGTACAGTAGTCTCCCTTTGTTATAAGATGACCCCCCCTTTCTGCACTTAAATGTAGCCTAATGGAAAGAGTGACATGTTTTGGGAGGAATATTTTAGTTAAGATGTTTTGTGATGAGTCCTGTGGTGAAAGTAATGTAGATGGAGCTACTGTATTGTATTTATAAAATGTGTAAAATATTCAGTTATGTGACGATTGCATAATCTAATTTGATCAAACAAATTAATGTGATATACGAAGACAAGATATGAACTATTACCAGTTTGTCCTATTATGTTTATGACCTCTATTGATTAATAAACTTTCAATGAAAAAATGTGAGGATATAAAATGGCATGGAAAATGAACAGTTTCTGTTAATAGTGTTTAACTGTAATGATATACATCTGACTGAACTGAATTCAATTACTATTGGCTACTTTATCAAGACTACATAAAATTTCTGCATCTCAAGACTAGTGTATAATTGTCTTAAACTGGATACCAGATCTTCATATTAGAACTACAGGTATATAAATGTGTTCTATACTGGATACCAGTTCTTCATATTAGGACTACAGGTGTGTAAATGTTTTTTTATCTTGACATAAAGTGTAAAACTGTACATTTGCTGCCTATACAATGTCTCTGGCACATCATCAGAGTCTTTTGTACATGATGTCATATTGATGAGCTTTCCTCACAACATCATTGTCTCTTGTACATGATGTCATATTGATGAGCTTTCGTCACATCATCGTCTTTTGTACATCATGCCATATTGATGAGCTTTCGTCACATCATCATTGTCTTTTGTACATCATGTCATATTGATGAGCTTTCGGCACATCATCATTGTCTTCTGTACATCATGTTATATCCATGAGCTTTAGGTACATCATCAGTGTCTCTTGTACATCATGTTATATCGATGAGCTTTCTGAAATAACAAACATTAATGTTTATTTTGTTTTTGCCATACTAAACTGACAAATTGAACTTACAAAGTCTGCATTGACTAAAAGTAAAATAGCCAATCAAAATGCTTGACACAAGAATGTTATTATGTAGCATAACAACGTTCTTAATTAACATTCTTGTTTTTGGGCATTCTGATTGGATGTTGGATATTCGCAATATGAAAGTCTTTGGTTTACGGAGGAAATGGGTTATTATGCTTGTCATTTATTTTGAATTTACAACTTACATAAACTATAAACTTTGTACTGTTACAGTTTGGTTTCAACTGGTTCACAGGTTTCAGATGAGTGTTTTTTGCATACAAATGGTTACAATTTTAAACAAAATCTTGTAGATTACAGACGTAAATATAAAAAAATCAATATGCACAGGGGTGCAAAAGCCGAGTTGCAGTATTTTATTAACCAAAACTTTCCTTGCCTTCATTTTAAGATTTAACATAATTGGTTATTACAGGCATTACATGTAAACTGGAGACAAAGTGAGGAAGGGTTTCAGCAGGAAAAATGTAAGCTTTATCAACAAATTTTCAAAGTTGCATAAAATTTGAATATGTGAATCCTCTAACAGTATTGAACTATTGTGTAAAATTTCAGATATGTACTTGATGTAGTTTTGAGTTATGGTCCGGAAACCACTAATTCAAGAAATTTTCTAACGTTTTTCTGTCACTGTGACCTTGACCTTGAACGGATTTACCCCAAAATCAATAAGGTTCCTCTTCTTATGGTATGTAACAATATACCAAAGTTTCATTAAAATCAGTTGAGAACTTTTTGAGTTATGGTCCGGAAACCACTAATTCAAGAAATTTTCTAACGTTTTTCTGTCGCTGTGACCTTGACCTTGAACGGATTTACCCCCCAAAATCAATGGGGTTCCTCCTCTTATGATATGTAGCAATATTCCAAAGTTTCAATAAAATTGGTTGAGAACTTTTTGAGTTATGGTCCGGAAACCACTAATTCAAGAAAATTTCTAACGCTTTTCTGTCGCTGTGACCTTGACCTCGAACGGATTTACCCCAAAATCAATAGGATTCCTCCTCTTATGGTAAGTAACAATATCCTAAAGTTTCATTAAAATCGGTTCACAACTTTCTGAGTTATGGTCAAGGAGACCAATTGTTGACGCCCGCCCGCCCAGCCGCCCGCCATCATCATAACATTTGAATTTCTGAGTGGCATAAAACAAACTTTATAGAGGACCATCCAATATTTCTTATAAATTTTGTTTCAATTAATTAGTTTCAGAGAGGAAGCATTTTCAAACAGTTTTCACATGGACCTATGT
Organism: Limnoperna fortunei; assembly: GCA_944474755.1. NCBI lineage: Eukaryota > Metazoa > Mollusca > Bivalvia > Mytilida > Modiolidae > Limnoperna > Limnoperna fortunei. Next base: position 29,639,654 of record OX104117.1, on the reverse strand, counting down.
TAATGAAGTCTTGTTGCAGTTGCTAATTCGAATTTCCAATCAGAGTGAAAAAAAAAAACTTCAAAGGACAATCATACAGCATTCAGATACAATATGGCTTCAATAAGAGAAAACATTTGAACATTTTGCATTCAAGGTGCTGAATCTTGCTATGTCTTGCATTGGTGGTCACTTTAAATTTCTGACTGGCTTAAAAATATATACTTTATACAGAAACAATTTTCCATTGGGTCCCATAATAAAAGAGTCATTTTTTAATTTTCAATCAGAATAAAAAAACCATTCACTTTGTAAAGAATCATCCTATGGAAATGCTGACCAAAATCACTGGACTACGTGTTTTAGAAGAAAACTGAAATGTAAATTAAAGATTGAGATGTAATGTCAACACACTACACATAGGCATTTAATTAGAAATCTTATTTAAAAAATCCCATCAAAATGTGATAAAATGTTTTTTTAAATGGAAAAAAACAAAAATTTGACCCTTTTTATACTTCAAAAACAGAAAAAGAAATAAAATACTTGTCAAATAATGAAAAAAAAATCAGATTGAAAATTAAAATTTCCACACAGTTATTAAATACTTTTAAAATTGGCTCCACTTATTGTAATTTCTCAAGGTATTACATCAAAATATTATCATGCAGATTCTCTGGGTATACTGCTGTAAGGAACATTATAGAAAACAGCTACTCCTTCCCGTAATTATTTAATTTTTTCCAAAATGGTATATGTCTACAGACAGAAGATGTAAAGGGCATCAATGATGACAGAAAAAAAGCCATTTTTTGTTTATATATTATATCAGAAGAAATTGTTTCTTTAATTCTCAGCTTTAGAAATATGTATAAATGTTGCAAACATTACCACTTTTTCTGTAACATTATGGAAACCAATCCTTACTCGAACAGCATAATAGGTTTTATACAGTATGCACAATGCCTCAAATGTCAGCTCATAGGAATGGCACCTATTCTGGTTCAAAGCCAACTAGCTCTTGTTACATTCTACAAGGTTACTAGGCAGCAAGAACCAGTTCTGAAGATCTGTATGTAATAACCTAATGCATAATGGTCTCCCCTGTAACAGGTAAGCACAGGAATACACAATTACTTACTTCAAATTTAATAACAAAGTCAGCAAATATACCAAAAAATTCTGTTGTACTGATGTTCTTTGGGTCTTCTCCAAAATACTGGACTACGTGGTGGAAGTCCTCCATAGCATTGGCCTGTAGCCTGAACAAAGCCTGTACCTCATCTGAGGCTTCTGATATAAAATGCTAAATGTTGTCAAGGATACATCAAATGTTTATCTCTGTTATTCACTATACTCTTGCTACATAGATCACACCTACTAACAAAATTAGGCTTTTGAAGTTCTTTTAATTTGTACTATCATAAAAAGCTGTCTTGTAAACAAATTTACATCCATACAAAGTATACTAATGTAAGTTTATAACAGAATAATGTTAAAATAGTACAAAAATACAGCACATAACTTTAAAATGGGGAGTAAGTATTTAATATGAATATGAATCTATATTCCAAAGTTTCATTGAAACCAAAAACAAAATTTTTGATTTTTGATTAATTGTCCGGAAACATCAGTTTTAAACAAATTTCAAACATTTTTTGTCGACTGTGACCATGAAATTTGACGGATTTCCACCAAAATCGATAGGCTTCTGATATGTAACAATATCCCATAGTTTCATTTAAATAGGATGCAAGCTTTTTGAATTATCACCCAGAAACCATTTGGAAATACCAACGGACAGCACGACAGACATGAGGACCACTATATACCACTACTCAGTCGAGCAGGGGTATAATAAATAATGAGTATGTGCATTGTGTTAAACCTTTCGTAGTATTGACCTCATACTTGAGGATATACACGAGTAAAGCATATTAAGGATACACCCATCACATCTTGGAATCTGTCATTAACACCAATTCTTGTCTTCTGAGATCCATACTTCTCCAATGTGTTTGAGATTTCCTAAAAAGATATAATACAATTCCATGGTGCAACTAGTCCACTGGTATTTACCACAATACCAACAAATACTAATGCTGTGAACAGATAATTAATGAGCATGTCTCTCTAGTTCAGCTGATGTTGATTTCTTAGTGAGGAAATCTCACCATATTTCTACATCTACATCTACATCATACGTTGCTCCATCATTTGCTGATGACTATGCAACGGCGCGAACAGACCAAGGCGCGTAAACAAAGAAAAAAAAATATAATAAAAAAATAAAGATAATTTAGAAAAAGATATCAAAAATCATTTAGTTCATTTTAAATAATCAACATACAGAGCAAATGGAAAACTGAAAATATATACATATATACAAAATTGATCTATGATGATTATTAATTACATAATGTGAGTTTGGATCAGTGATTTAAACTGATCCAAAGTACTTGCATTGACAATGTTGACAGGTAAGGAATTCCAGAGGACAACTCACAGTGTAAGGAAAAAAACTGTATTTAAAATAGTTTGTTGTAGTGGAGAAAGTTTGATATTGAAGGTTGTGTCTATGTCTTGTAGCTGATGGTGGAAGTGTAGTTATGTAATGTGTTGGGTCTATAGCTATTAGTTTGTTAGATATTTTGTACAACAAGGTGGCTCTATGAATTTGTCTACGTGAATTAAGTGTTTTCCATTGAAGATGGTCTAACATAGATGATACACTACTGGTGTTATGGTGTCTTCCAGTTACATACCTAGCCGCTCGTCTTTGTACTTGCTCAATTTGATTTATTGATTTCGTGATCTTGTGACTGACATTGAGTTGCATTTTTGTGGATGGAATTCCATGCCCCAGGTATGTTCCCAATGGGCAAGCCTTGTTAGATCGTCTTGTAAAATTAAACAGACATTATGGTCTTTAATAGATCGGTACAAAATACAATCGTCTGCAAAAAGCCTTGTTTTAGAAGAAACAGAGGAAGGAAGGTCATTAATGAAGATGAGAAATAGGAGGGGGCCCAGAACAGATCCTTGGGGTACACCACTAACTATTGGTAGTTTATCAGAAGACACTCCATCAAGAACTACTTGCTGCTGTCTATCATGGAGGAATGATGAGACCCATTGCAAAGTGGCGCCTCTGATTCCATAATTGTCTAGCTTATACAGGAGTTTTTGATGGGGAACCTTATCGAAGGCTTTAGAGAAATCGAGGATAATAAGGTCTGTTTGGATTCCAGAGTGCATGTGGTCTAATATTTCATGCGAGAGTGCGATTAGTTGTGTCTCGCAGCTGTGTTTGGCTCTAAAGCCATGTTGACAGTCTACCAAAATGTTGTGTTCGTCAAGATGTTTAAGTATATTAGAAGCAACTATGTGTTCTAATAGCTTGTAACAAATACAGGTCAGTGATAATGGCCTGTAGTTACTTGCAAGATATTTCTCCCCCTTTTTAAATACAGGAATGACATTGGCCTGCCTCCAATCTGATGGTACTTCGCCTCTGGACAGAGAAATATTAAATATATAAGCCAGGGGTTTGACAAATTCTGAGGCAAACTGTTTAAGGATTCGTGCAGGGATATCATCAGGACCAGTAGCCTTGGAAGGATCTAGATTATTTAACAGTTTTTTTAACACCTTCTTCAGTGACTGTGATGTTATGCATAGAAGGGAAATTGTTATTTAGCTGAGGTAGTGTGTCAGGTTGACTATTATTAGACACTGTGAAAACAGAATGGTATTGTTTATTCAGAATCTCAGCTTTTTGTTTTGTGTTGTCTATGACCATGCCTTCATGTCTTAATGGTGCAACTCCAGAATTATCTTTTTTAATGTTTTTTATGTAATTCCAGAACTTCTTCTGCTTTTGTGTAGTGTCTATGTTTTCGTCATAGCATATTATATGTTCTAAATAGGACCAGTAGGCCTTCCTAGTTTCTTTTTGTATGTTCTTTTTTATCTCTCTGTACTGGTGAATCACTTTTAATTATCAGATGGGTGTTTCTTCATAGTTATAAACAGTTTGTCTCTCTTTCTAATTAATTTTTTGATTTCATTGGTTATCCATGGCAATCATTTTTTAGAGTTGTTAATCAATTTAGATGGTACTGCCTTTTCAATTGTATCAAGAACTTTATTTTTAAATTCATTCCAAATATTATCTATTGTCTCGTGTGTATGTTTATTTTCAAAATAAATGTTTGTAATATTTTGTTTGATAAGTTCTGTATCAGCTTTTTTGTACAAATATATCTTTCGTGGTGATTTTTTTATCTTATCTGGCCTAAGACTAGACTCTATGTAAACTATTTCGTGGTCAGATATACCCGGAATTACTTCTACCTTGTTTATAAGTGTGCTGTTGTTTGTAAAGAACAGGTCTAGGGTTGTTTCAGATGTGTCTGTAATGTGAGTTGGATTCATTACCACCTGTTCTAATGAGCAATCATTGCATATATCCAGGAGTTGTTTGCATTGCTTGGTGCTTTGTGCATATGGCTTAATGGACTGGTCGACCCAGTTAATACCGCCAAGATTAAAGTCCCCGCCAAGCCAGACATGGCAGTTACGACTTTGTTGAACAGCATTGATAGATCTTTTCAGTTCAACCAGATAGGACTCATCTATAGTTTTAGGAGGCTTATAAAAACTACCAATGTACAGGTCAGGAGTGCCTGTTATTTGCACTTTTACCCATAACAGTTCAGTTTTGCCTTCTACTTGAAGGTCATATGGTTCTGAACTGAGGTATTTATCGCTTACAAGCATGAAGACACCACCATGGGCATCAGATAGGCGGTCTTTTCTATATGCATTAAACCCTGATGGAAATATTTCAGTTGATTGTATGTTACTTTGGAGCCATGACTCATTACCTATTATTATGTCCGGTTGAGAGGTTACTATCATATTATCAAGAAGTGCTTTTTTATTTTTGATAGATTGGCAATTGACAACTATTCTAAGACGAATATCATGCCTTTTGTGTTTGGTGCGACCCCTTGGTTGAGTTTTTGTGACTGGTGAGGAAGCAGCAGTAGGGCTTCCTCTATCTGTCTCAATAAAGGATGGGTCACTAAGTGGGTCATAAATAGTTGAATTCTCATATACTGAAGTATCAAAAATGCATGAAGAAAAGTTGGGTATGCCACATGTAATACATTCCCATGAGACATTATGTAAACCTTGATACACCAATGTGTTCATTCCAATACATTCCTTATGATACCATCTGTCACAAGAATCACAGCATACACCTGCTGTTTTCCAGGTGACTGCTTTATTGCAGGACCAGCAAGGAAACTTCGGTGCTCTAGGTCCTGGGTTTGGTTCTGGTGCATATGAATTAGCTAATAATATCTTAATTAAATATAGGAGAACCAATTTGCCAGAATTTAGGTGACTTTTGTGTATTTCCCTAACAACAAAGAAAGTTGCTGTTGATATGCTTATTCTGAAATTATGATGCTGCTGCTCAGATCTTAAATGCAGACTTGTGTCTGGAGTCCAAAACTTTAGTTTCATAACTGCATGAGAGAAGTGATCTATCCTAGGTTGATGGAGGTTCAGACCTATGGTATTGGCAAGAAGCTGAAGCAACATAAAGCAAGCTACTGGACAAGTAAGATTCATGTTTCATGTACAACAAAATATTCAGCTCAGGTGTTTTATGTTTGTGCTCGAAATATGACGATGTGAGACAAGACAACACAGATATACAACATACAAATATATGGTTAGTACAAACACAAGTGTTATAATCTTTTCACGCTGGGCGACTCGGCGTTGGGTAAAAGACACCACAGAAAAAAGCCTGTCAAAATTACACATAAACAGTGAGTATGTCTATGTCCGGGTTAAAGGGTAGTGAAAGTTAAAAGGATAGCAATTTTAATTTTCAAAACGAGGAGGTTTGCACCCGAGATATTTTGTTTACATCCGGTTTTCGAAGGTCTCTGGACAGATCATAAACTGTATAAGTTTACTGGAGAAATATTGCCAAACGCTCAAAAAATGAAACCTATTGTAGAAAGATGTATTTGGACATGAAATGTGAATTTTTAAGCCGGGTTTGCATTGTAAAAAGCGTTAATAAAGCAAAAAAAGCATCAAATAAATATATGGTTTTGAGAATTTAAAAAAAAAACCCAAAACATTCACCTAATGTAACAATGCTCCTAAATATAATTTTCAACTAAAATAACCAATATATAACATTATACCTACAAAATATTTCAAGTCACTCTGTTAAATGCTAACATTATATAAAATGGTACTTACCTGAAGTACTTTTCTTAACTCCTGAATTTCTTGATTGACCATGATATCTGACACTAAAATATAACAATAAACATTGACTGTGATATCTTATACTAAAATATAATAATTATAATTGACTGTAATATCCAACACTAAAATATAACAATAAACATTGACTGTGATATCTGACACTAAAATATAACACTAGAGGCTCCCAGGAGCCTGTATCGCTCACCTGAACCTGAAACCAAACAACCCTTTTTTATCCAGCTTTTCTTTGCAATAAGGAATTGCCCAACACTTCTGCAAAAATCATTAATTTTGACCTTTTAAGGGAAATAACTCCTATAAGGAGGATCTTTTGATGGTTAGAGGGAGAAGGGAGGTTCACTTCAAATTTGCTGTACCTGTTATACTTTTTTAACTATCAGTCGAAAACTCTCTTGACCCCCCCCCCCCCCCCCTTTTTTCATTTTTTCTATTTTAATCCAACGTAGCTATGTAGGTAGTCAGGTGTCATGATTTGCACAATTTTGGTAGAGGACATCCTAAAGATGATGTGTGGAATTTTTCAAATGACTTTAGGGTCAAGATTGTCTGATCTTTTTTTAAGAGGAGAAGATTTTTTAAAATCAAGTAAAATTGATTAAAAAAATGTTCAAGGAGAATAATTACTAAACGGTCCATCAGACAATCTTGACCCTAAAGTCATTTTTGTAGCCCTCATAGAGCAGAACAATTAAGCAATGCTAAATTTTTCTCTAGTTCTAATAATTTTCAAGATTTTGAGGCAAAAATGGCAAAAATCATCAATTTTGACAATTAAAGGGCAATAACTCCTAAGGAGTCATCATACAACTTCAACCCAATGGAGTGTTTCTTAGAGCTTTTGATGCAGATGAAGGCATGTCTCTTCGGTTTTTCTGTATCTGTTACACTTTTTAAATATAAGCCAAAAACTGTATTTTACCGCCCCCCCCCCCCATCCTATTTTTAGCCATGGTGGCCATGTTGGTTAATCTGCAGTCATGGTTGGTGCAAACTTGGTTGAGGACATTTGACAGATGATGTGTACACAGTTTCAAAGCAGTACTTTCAGTTGTTTCAGAGGAGAAGATTTTAAAAAATCAATTAAAACCGATTAAAACTAGACAAAGTCGATCTAGAGATCGCTGATACCCCCGCTTTGGTGAAAATTTCTAACCTTTTTCATGGATTGTGACCTTGAAATTGGATGGATTTCCACCAAAATCAATAGGCTTCTTACCAACAAAATATATAAGAATATTTTACAGTTTCATTAAAATCGGATGAAAACTTTTTGAGTTATTTTCCGGAAACAACTTTTTGTAAAAATTTCTAACATTTTTCGTAGACTGTGACCTTGAAATTTGACAGATTTCTCCCAAAATCGATAGGCTTCTTACCAACCTGATATTTAACAATATCCCAAAGTTTCATTCAAATCACATGCAAACTTTTTGAGTTATCATCCGGAAACAACTTTTACGTTTTTCGTGGACTGCGACCTTGAAATGTGATGGATTTCCCCCAAAATCAAAAGGCTTTTTACCAACCTGATATATAACAATATCCCAAAGTTTCATTCAAATCGGATGTAAACTTTTTGAATTATCATCCGGAAATCAAATGTGGACAGACGAACGGACGGACATGAGGACCACTATATACCCCCGACTCTGTCGAGCGGGGGTATAAAAAACAGTTCAAGGAGAATAACTCTTAAACGGTTAATCAGACAATCTTGACCTTTAAGTCATTTTTGTAGTCCTCATAGAGCAGAACAATTAAGCAATGCTAACTTTTTCTCTAGTTCTAATAATTTTCAAGATTTTGAGGCAAAAATGGCAAAAATCATCAATTTTGACAATTAAAGAGCAATAACTCCTATAAGGAGTCATCATACAACTTCAACCCAATGGAGTGTTTCTTAGAGCTTTTGATGGAGATGAAGGCATGTCTCTTCGGTTTTCCTGTATCTGTTACACTTTTTTAAATATAAGCCAAAAACTGTATTTTACCGCCCCCCCCCTCCTATTTTTAGCCATGGTGGCCATGTTGGTTAATCTGCAGCCATGGTTGGTGCAAACTTGGTTGAGGACATTTGACAGATGATGTGTACAAAGTTTCAAAGCAGTACTTTCAGTTGTTTCAGAGGAGAAGATTTTAAAAAATCAATTAAAACCGATTAAAAAAAACAGTTCAAGGGGAATAACTCTTTAACGGTTAATCAGACAATCTTGACCCTAAAGTCATTTTTGTAGCCCTCATAGAGCAGAACAATTAAGCAATGCTATCTTTTTCTCTAGTTCTAATAATTTTCAAGATTTTGAGGCAAAAATGGCAAAAATCATCAATTTTGACAATTAAAGGGCAATAACTCCTACAAGGAGTCATCATACAACTTTGACCCAATGGAGTGTTTTGTAGAGCTTTAGATGCTGAAGAAGGAAAGTCTCTTCGGTTTTCCAGTATCTGTTATACTTTTTGAACTATAAGCAAAAAACTGTATTTTGATCCCTCTGTTCTATTTTTAGCCATGGCTGCCATGTTGGTTGGTCTGAGGCCATGATTTGGGCAAACTTGGTAGAGGGCATTTTAGTGGTTTTGGAGGAGAAGATTTTTGAAGAAAAGTTAACGACGACGACGACGACGGACGACGACGGACACCAAGTGATGGCAATAGCTCACATGACCCTCCGGGTCAGGTGAGCTAAAAAAGCATTGACTGTGATATCCAACATTAAAATATAACAATAAACATTGACTGTGATATCTAACACTAAAATATAACAATAAACATTCACTGTGATATCTAACATTAAAATATAACAATAAACATTGACTGTGATATCTAACACTAAAATATAATAATAAACATTGACTGTGATATCTAACATTAAAATAAAACAATAAACATTGACAGTGATATCTAACATTAAAATAAAACAATAAACATTGACTGTGATATCCAACACTATAATAATTTGGTGACATCTGACACTAAAATGTAACAATAAACATTGACTGTGATATCCAACACTATAATATAACAACAAACAATTTTGGTGACATCTAACACTAAAATGTAACAATAAACATTGACTGTGATATCTGACACTAAAATATAACAATAAACATTGACTGACATCTAACACATAAATAAAACAATAAGCATTGACTGCGATATCTAACATTTAAAATATAACAATAAACATTGACTGTGATATCGAACATTAAAATAAAACAATAAACACTGACTGTGATATCCAACACTAAAAATATAACAATAAGCATTGACTGACATCTAACACTAAAATAAAACAATAAGCATTGACTGCGATATCTAACATTAAAATAAAACAATAAACATTGACTGTGATATCTGACACTAAAATATAACAATAAACATTGACTGACATCTAACACTAAAATGTAGCAACAAACATTGACTTCGATATCTAACATTTAAAATATAACAATAAACATTGACTGTGATATCTAATATTTAAAAAAAACAAGTGTGGACAGTGAGCACTGCATTGACGATGATATGTACATTGACCATGAAAAAAATTGAAATAGATGCTGGAATTCAAATTCTATTCAAAATATAACCACCCCGCCCCAACAGCCATGTTAAGTGTACCGATATCTATAATCTTGAGAGGTGACAAGATACATGTACATTTGAAGATGAGACCAACTAAAGCACAGTAACATGGATCGAAAAAACGAAACCACCTTACCTTTAGCAGATTCAGCTATACTAGTCAGTTCTTCTCCTACAGCTAAAACTTCAGGAAATTTGACATAAACTGCATTGGCTAAGACATGTAAAAATGTTGTCTTGTTGTCACTGGTTTTGGTTATTTCTAACTGAAATATTAATGCCAGTATTAAAATTAAGTCCACGATCTTAAATATCAAATACCATTATACATTACTCTCATACTAATAACACTGTTATAGACACAATATTTTTCTCTAAATTAACATAAGAAAAGAATACATATCTAAATATACATCATTTGAATTATTTATTCTTTATTTCCTGCTAGTTACTGGATATTCATTGCCTGGGTTTCGTGATAATTAAAATAATTTTCTTCACAACTAAAACTGGTGGGAATTGTTGTAAAACTAAAATTACTATAAAATAAACAGTACCAGTAAAATCTAGTTTGAAAAAAAAATCGATATGCACAGGGTGCAAAAGCCGAGTTGCCGTATTTTATTAACCAAAACTTTCATTAAAATCGGTTGAGAACTTTTTGAGTTATGGTCACGAAACCACTAATTCAAGAAATTTTCTAACGTTTTTCTGTCACTGTGACCTTGACCTTGAGCGATTTACCCCAAAATCAATAAGGTTCCTCCTCTTATAGTATGTAACAATATACTAAAGTTTTATTAAAATCTGTTGAGAACTTTTTTAGTTATGGTCCGGAAACCACTAATTCAAGAAATTTTCTAACGTTTTTCTGTCGCTGTGACCTTGACCTTGAACAGATTTAACCCAAAATCAATAGGGTTCCTCTTCTTATGGTATGTAACAATATCCCAGTTTCAATAAAATTGGTTAAGAACTTTTCTAGTTATGGTCCGGAAACCACTAATTCAAGAAATTGTCTAACGTTTTTCTGTCGCTGTGACATTGACCTTGAACGGATTTACCCCAAAATCAATAGGGTTCCTCCTCTTATGGTATTTAACAATATCCCAAAGTTTCAATAAAATTGGTTCACAACTTTCTGAGTTATGATCCGGAAACCAATTGTTGATGCCCGCCCGTCCAGCCACCCGCCATCATCATAACAATAGCCGAGTTCAACTTCGTTGCAACTCGGCTAAAAAAGAAAATGTGTTTCGGCAACACTGATGTCACGTTTGGCACATACTGGCAAACACCTCTTGTTTCCAAGTTCACTCAAGCATGTACTATTTGGCACAGCCCTACAGAGTTTTGCCAGTGAAGAGATCTCAACTGTTTATCAAGTTTCAGGAAGATTTTTAATTAAAAAACGCATCAATGCAAAGGTAAACATGAGTTGGGATGGACAGACAGATGAACCAAAAGACAGAAAATTTCATTGAGAGAACAAAAAGTCTGTTGATAAACATTTCTCTATTTTTTGCTAAACACACTGTCACATATCAATGATAAGACATCAGTTCTTATGTCACTGGATTCATTAACCTGATTTAAATGGATGAAATTGTTTTGTGTGGCTGTTACTTGGCAGTAATTACATGTCATAAATAGTTACCTGGGATATGAAAGAAATTTTAAATCCTGCTGCCTCTCCAACTCTCTGATTTCCTTTGTTCATGTAGTTACCCATGGCAAGGATCATCTACAGATAAACACAATATGTTAGCCAAAGATTGTTAATTAAAAAGGCACACATTTCTCTCTTTTTTTTTACCTAAGTAATACTGGATACCCTATTCATACCTGTCAACTTGAACATTTTCAATGCTGAAATTTTTCTTATGAATTTATATATGAGTTGCAGTACTTTGGAATGTGATGGAAGAGTTTGTTTCAGATGTCCAATGTAAACCTTAGTTAATTTTTGGCTGAATACTTTTTCAAAACTGTAGGTATAGAAATATTGATTTTTATTTCTTCAGCAAGCCTTGCACAAATATGAGTGGTTACAGAAAACCTGTGTGACAGCTGACCTTTGTCAACTTGAAAGTCTGTTGTACCACTGCAGACACAGTATGCAAATAAGAGAATGCAAAGACTTTCTGACACTTTTCCCTAAGTAATAAATACAGTATATTAGCAGATTTCAATATCACTTTGTGATTTCTACATTTATATTTAAAGAAATATTTTAATCCCCTGATTGTGTTGTTTCTGAAATAAAGTCCTAGAAGCGCACTATATGTGACTAAAGTTCTCAAAGTTCAAGCCATAGTTAATTGTGTCATTGCCTCTCATTTATCTTGTAATTCTTCTTCTCGACATCTGTCAAAACATATTTGTTCTGTATCAAATTTTAAAATAAAAACAATTCAACAAACAATGTAACTAAAAATAACATGTTAGTTTCTAAATGTTATATGTTTTTTGTAAGTCAGACGACATTCTTGTATAATACCTCCAGTATTTTAGCCAGCCTTCTACTATTTCTTAGTTGGTTGGCAGCTTTTCTAATGCAGAGTAAACTCTGTAAATGAGAATATCATGATCAGAAATAAGATTTGACAGCCATGAATATTGGTAATTGATCTTATATTGAATTTTAACCATGTGTTAGCAATGTTTGTTAATATGACAGGGTTTTAACACCAATTTTAGCAATTGTTTATATATATCATGGCATTCAGTTTTTATTGGGAGAGCCAGAGTACTCGGTGAAAACCCCTGACCTGCAGCTAAAACTAACAATCCTTGTAAATTAATGTTGGAGTTTAGCACACCCTGCCAACATTATTGATTAAACCAGCAATATCAGTGTAGACAGGCATGCGATCAATAGCATATGACAATCTCCATTAACCACTTCGCCTTTGGGGGCCCTACCCTGTGATTGGATGAAGCTCTAGAGTAAAATACAACTTGCAATATATATATATATATATATTTATTCTATGGTGGAAGTACTTTTAGGAAAGGAAATTTCATGATAGAAAAATAAAAAATCATTTCTTTGTCATAGATTTTAGTTTGTAACTGTTAATTTTAAGAAATATAGTGAAACTTCTCTAAACCGGACCCTCAGAAAACCGGTTTCCCCTTTCAAAACGGCCATTTTAACAAGTGTGGACTGTGAGCACGCTCACAAAGGGATACCCCCGCTTCGCTTCAAGTCCAATTATATCCCCTGAATAATATCCGACAGCTACGAAAATTCTTCATGCACATCTACATATAATGTACATCCTTCATGTAAAGTTTCATCAAAATCTGTAAAACGGTTTAGGAGGAGTTGCACTTACGAGGTCCCGCACTGAATACTATATTTTAAAAGTCTAAGTCAGACGGACAAACAGACAGGGTGATTCCTACTAGTTTGCGGGGGGTATAAAAAGTTCCAGCCATTACCCCCTTTAAAGTTAATGAAAATTATCTTCACAAAACCGGCCACCCCTACAAACACTGGCCACTTTTCAAAAGTTTTGCTTAAATTAACCAAGTAAATTTCACCCCACTTTACTGGCCAGTTATAAAGCTTACCTGTCATAAACCACGGAAGAATCAGGAAATCATTACATAACAGTTCACCTTTGGAGGCCTTAATTAGTGTTAAGTGTTGTGTAACTAATCCGTACGCTATTTTGATGACCATTTAAGAGTAATTTATGACATTTCAGTGTGATCTTTGTCGTAGCTATTAAATTATGGATTGAAAAAAAATTGATAAAAATCAATTAAATGACATTAAATATTATTGTTAAATAAATATATGATGCTGTGCGGAAAATCCGTCCACCTAAGCATAAATTTTGCAATTTGCGGTAACATCAACATAATTTCTTCAATATTTGTGAATAAATCTTTAAAATAGATATATTTTGAACTGTACGCCTGTGAATTCATTTAACGAAAGGCAAACACCACGCAACAAATAAACAAAGCATGGTGGCTTACGAGCGTTTACATCCGGCAAATCAGCTCATGAATATTAATGAGATGATTGTAAAAATCGAAACACTTGCTTGCTTTCGTTTGTAATATTTCTTGCAACAGGATGTAACTTTTCTTCAATACTAGTTGTATGATCATTATTTGATATTTAGCTAAATATCTGAAATAAAATTCTTGAAATTTAGCTAAAAATTTGAAATAAAATTCAAAGATGTTCAGTCTTTGAGCAAACTTAGACCATGTGTAACATTTGAAAGATACGGAAAATAACATTACTGAAAGTGGGCTGGTTTACTGTACAATCGGAATTACCAAATTCAAGTGATCTATCATTTTTTCGATACAAGTGAAAATTTCTCAGCCGCATTGCAATTTAATTTTTTAGCTTCTCTCAAATGATAACTTAACCATAAAGTAAAAATGATTAAGGACTTCGACTCTGTACCCAAAAGGGCAGTAACTGAAAATCATGGTAGATTTCACTAAAATTCACTAAACCAGCCACTTCTGTAAACCGATCATTTATTTCTGTCCCAGTGGCGGCCAGTTTAGAGAAGTTTCACAGTAAATCCACATACGAAGCTGAACTTTAAGTTGGTGGTCTTTATTGCCAAAATGATATATTAAGTTGTTAAAAAGATATTATACCTTTTAAAAATTTTGGTTTAAAAAAGAGGTTTCTTTCAGCCTATATGATACAATAATAAAGGTTTTACCTCTTTCATTTCATCAATCTTCTCTTGAAAGTTTGATTTAAACAAAATAGATTTAAGCCTTTGTTCATATCCAGGAACACGGCTCATCTGAAATAAAAGTTGCTTTTGTTATTCCATCATTTATATGGTTTTCATGATTGATATTAGTGTATCTGAAACATATATAAACTTGTGTATGTATTAATATTAAACCTAAATACCTCAATATATAAAAAAGGTACTAAATGACATGTTATTTAACACAGATTTTAATTGATGAAAGTATATCATTTGCTTCTACTAGTCTAACTAACTGGTCAACAAGTACTGAAACCTTCATGATGGTTGTCAGAGCAGATATGACTTATTTGATTGAATGTTGTCTCAACGTCCAGTGAGCAATACTTCAGCAATATTTATAACAACAGAGCTGATATCAAATAAACACAATGTATATGACTTTGTTTCTCCAACAGTAAGAGTAGAAATAGATCTGCACTTGAACCAGGTGATCAAAAGTATGCAGGGGATTAATAATTTTATCATCTGTTCTGACTATAGCATCGGATGTTATTTGAACAATCAAAATAATGATACTTGCAAAAATCAAACCTACTATTTTAAGATGTACTTGTACATATAAATAAATTATTTCTAGACTCTTAAAACTTATAATAATGGTAGGATTAGGAAACTCAATATATTTATCTGATAAAACAGTCATTTTGGGCCATAGATATAAACATCTTTTTGATTACAATTTCGATTTCCGAAACAATTTCTCGCTTCAATTTATAAAATTTTTTAATTTAGATTTTACATTTGAGATACCATGCTTACTGATATGGGAACCTGCTCCTTAACACTGTTATAAAAATGTGAACTGTGCAAAACACTGTAAAAAACAATGGACATGTAAAAAAACTGAACAAAGCAAAACATGAATAAAACTGTGAACTGTGCAAAACACTAAAAAAACTGAACTATGCAAAACAATGTACATATATAAAAACTGAACTAATTACGCAAAAAAACTGAATTATGCAAAACAATGCAAAAAAAAACAAACTGAGAACTATGCAAAACAATGTTCATGTATAAAAACTGAACTAAGCAAAACACTAATAAAACTGTGAATTATGAAACTGTTCTAAACAAGTGTGGACTGTGAGCAAGCTCACAAAGGGATACCCCCTGCTTCGCTTTTTATCTCCCATGAATAATATCCGACTGCGACAAAAATTCTTCATGCACATCTACATATGATGTACTTCCTTCATGTAAAGTTTCATTAAAATCTGTTAAGCGGTTAAGGAGGAGAAGCGCTTACAAGGGATGTGGACCGACCAACTGACCGACAGACAGACTCCTATATACCCCCCAAACAAGTTTGCGGGCGGTACAATTAAGACTTCAGCTGGCATTGGTATAAGATAATACTTATAAACTCGCCTTGAAATACAATAAAGAAACTGTTTACCAACAAGATCTTTACAACTTGTTGGCGTCTCAGAATGTATCTTCTGCATTAACATTTTTCACAATTTCTCCTGGGAGAAGCCACCAGTACCATCACATGACATGACTCCTGCACCTCCAACTTCATTACATTTTAATGTAAAAAATAGCCTTTGATAAGAAGCATTTCTTCTGAAACTTTTAAAAAGGCTTAAATACCAGTAACAAGTGTGGACACAGAAAAACGTCTCGCCTGCATTCCGCATCAGTAACGAAAAAAAATTTCGTCATAAGCATTACGTAAATAGCATTAAATATCAGCAGCGGCCTGTATACAAAATATTGTCACCATACCCTGCATAGTTACAGGGGAACAGCCGTAAGCCAAAAACTTTAACGTAGTCACTGGACCGTGAAATTGAGGTCAAGGTCAGGTGGAACCTACCAGACAGTCATGTACTATTAATCAGCAACCTATATACCAAATACTGTCATCCTACCATGCGTAGTTACAAAGGAACTATCGTAACCCAAAAACTTTAACGCAGTCGCTGGACCGTGAAATTGAGGTCAAGGTCAGGTGATACCTACCAGACAGTCATGTACTAGTCATCAGCAACCTATACACCAAATATTGTCATCCTACCATGCCTAGTTACAGAGGAACTGTCGTAACCCAAAAACTTTAACATAGTCGCTGGACCATGAAATTGAGGTCAAGGTCAGGTGACACCTACCAGACAGTCATGTACTAGTCATCAGCAACCTTTACACCTAATATTGTCATCCTACCATGCATAGTTGCAGAGGAACTGTCGTAACCCAAAAACTTTAACGTAGTCGCTGGACCGTGAAATTGAGGTCAAGGTCAGGTGACACCTACCAGACAGTCATGTACTAGTCATCAGCAACCTATACACCAAATATTGTCATCCTACCATGCATAGTTGCAGAGGAACTGGCGTAACCCAAAAACTTTAACGTAGTCGCTGGACCGTGAAATTGAGGTCAAGGTCAGGTGACACCTACCAGACAGTCATGTACTAGTCATCAGCAACCTATACACCAAATATTGTCATCCTACCATGGGTAGTTACAGAGGAACTGTCGTAACCCAAAAACTTTAACGTAGTCGCTGGACCGTGAAATTGAGGTCAAGGTCAGGTGACACCTACCAGACAGTCATGTACTAGTCATCAGCAACCTATACACCAAATATTGTCATCCTACCATGCGTAGTTACAGAGGAACTGTCGTAACCCAAAAACTTTAACGTAGTCGCTGGACCGTGAAATTGAGGTCAAGGTCAGGTGACACCTACCAGACAGTCATGTACTAGTCATCAGCAACCTATACACCAAATATTGTCATCCTACCATGCATAGTTACAGAGGAACTGTCGTAACCCAAAAACTTTAACGTAGTCACTGGACCGTGAAATTGAGGTCAAGGTCAGGTGACAGGTGACTGACTGGCAAGTACTCATCATAAGCTACCTCTGGACCAAATTTGATGGACCTAGGGCTTGGGCTTACAAAGATATGAAGCAAGATGTCAAGTGTTTACGCCGCCGCCGCCGGATTCCCATACATATGTCTCGCCTCCAGCGACTTTCGTCGCAGGCGAGACAAAAACTATGTAAGCTTATAAATCTGCATCAAATGTTTAAAATACATTACTGGCATTACCTCATAGGCAAATCTATCTGGCAGACTTAGATCCTCTACATCCCCATTGTAGGAATCATACTTATCCATCTGAAAAAAATTATTCAGTGTATAATACTGTTTAAAGACACTAAATGCTGAACTAACCTATTTTAACAGTGAATGATATTTACCACAGCTACTTAATAATGCCAGTACCTCTTGTTTATTATAAATAAATGTAAGTTAATATTATCTATCTCTTGTTTATTCGAAGCAAATTTCAGGAACTGTTACCTACCTCTTTTTTTTAATTAAGAATGAATGTCAGCAGCTTTCACCTACCTCTTGTTTGTTAGGAGTAAATATCAGCAGCTGTTTCCAACCTCTTGTTTATTAGGAGTAAATGTCAGTAACTGTTACCTGCCTCTTATTTATTAGGAGTAAATGTCAGCAGCAGTTACCTATCTCTTGTTTATGACCAATAAATGTCAGTACCTGTTACCTACCTCTTGTTTATTAGGAGTAAATGTCAGTAACTATTACCTTCCTTTTGTTTATTAGGAGTAAATGTTAGTAACTGTTACCTATCTTTGTTTATTAGAACTAAATTTCAGTAAGTGTTTATTGGGAGTAAATGCCAGTAACTGTTACCTACAACTTGTTTATTAAGAGTGAATGTCAGTAA
Organism: Limnoperna fortunei; assembly: GCA_944474755.1. NCBI lineage: Eukaryota > Metazoa > Mollusca > Bivalvia > Mytilida > Modiolidae > Limnoperna > Limnoperna fortunei. Next base: position 29,621,291 of record OX104117.1, on the reverse strand, counting down.
CTGTTACATACCTTTTGTTCATTAGAAGTTAATTTCAGTAACTGTTACCTTCCTTTTGTTTATTAGGAGTAAATGTTAGTAACTGTTACCTACATTTTGCTTATTAGGAGTTAATGCCAGTTAATATTACCTACCTCTTGTTTATTAGGAGTAAATGTCAGTAACTGTTACCTTCCTTTTGCTTATTAGGAGTAAATGTCAGTAACTGTTACCTACATTTTGTTTATTAGGAGTAAATGTCAGTAACTGTTACCTTCCTTTTGCTTATTAGGAGTAAATGTCAGTAACTGTTACCTACATTTTGTTTATTAGGAGTTAATGCCAGTTACTATTACCTACCTCTTATTTATTAGGGGTAAATGTCAGTAACTGTTACCTTCCTCTTGTTAATAAGAAGTAAATGTCAGTTACTCTTACATACCTCTTGTTTATTAGGAGTTAATGTCAGTAACTGTTACCTACCTCTGGTGTATTAGGAATGAATTTCAGTAACTGTTACCTACAGCTTGTTTACTAGGAATGAATGTCAGTAACTGTTACCTTCCTCTTGTTAATAAGAAGTAAATGTCAGTAACTGTTACCTACCTTTTGTTTATTAGGAGTAATTGTCAGTAACTGTAAGATACCTCTTGTTTATTAAGAGTAAATGCCAGCAGCTGTGCCTACCTCTTGTTTATAAGGAGTAAATGTCAGTAACTTTTAATTACCTCTTGTTTATTAGGAGTAAATATCAGTAACTCTTATCTACCTCTTGTTTATCAAGAGTAAATGTCAGTAACTGTTACCTTCCTTTGTTTATAAGGAGTAAATGTCAGTAACTGTTACCTACCTTTTGTTTATTGTGTACATATCAGTAACTGTTACTTACCTTTTGTTTATTGTGTACATATCAGTAACTGTTACTTACCTCTTGTTTATTAGGAGTAAATATCAGTTACTCTTATCTACCTCTTGTTTATTAGAAGTTAATGTCAGGAACTGTTACCTTCTTTTTGTTTATTAGGAGTAAATGTTAGTAACTGTTACCTACATTTGTTTATTAGGAGTAAATGTCAGTAACTGTTACCTACCTCTTGTTTATTAGAAGTTAATGTCAGGAACTGTTACCTTCCTTTTGTTTATTAGGAGTAAATGTTAGTAACTGTTACCTACCTTTTGTTTATTATAAGTTAATTTCAGTAACTGTTACATACCATTTGTTTATTAGGAGTAAATGTCAGTTACTATTACCTACCTCTTGTTTATTAGGAGTTAATGTCAGTAACTGTTACCTACCTCTTGTTTATTAGGAGTAAATGTCAGTAACTGTTACCTACCTCTTGTTTATTAGGAGTAAATGTCAGTAACTTTTATCAACCTTTTTTTAATAGGAATGAATGTCAGTTACCTACCTCTTGTTTTTAAAAATGAATGTCAGCAACTGTTACCTACTTCTTGTTTATCAGGAGTAAATTTCAGTAACTGTTACCTAGCTCTTGTTTATTAGGAATGAATGTCAGTAACTATTACCTTCATCTTGTTAATAAGAAGTAAATGTCAGTAACTGTTACATACCTCTTGTTTATTAGGAGTAAATTCCAGCAGCTGTTACTTGCTTCCTGTTTATTAGGAGTAAATGTATGTAATTGTTACCTACCTTTTGTTTATTGGGAGTAAATGTTAGTAAGTGTTACCTACAACTTGTTTATTAGGAGTAAAGGTCAGTAACTGCTATCTGCCTCTTGTTTATTAGGAATGAATGTCAGCAACAGATACCTATCTGTTGTTTATTAGGAGTAAATCTCAGTAACTGTTACCTACCTTTAATTTAATAGGAATGAATGTCAGTAACTTTTGCCTACCTCTTGTTTATTAGGAGTAAATGTCAGTAACTTTTACCTACCTCTTGTTTATTAGGGGTAAATGTCAGTAACTGTTACCTACCTTTAATTTACTAGGAATGAATGTCAGTAACTTTTACCTACCTCTTGTTTATTAGGAGTAAATGTCAGTAACTGTTACCTACCTTTAATTTAATAGGAATGAATGTCAGTAACTTTTACCTACCTCTTGTTTATTTGTTTATTAGGAGTAAATGTCAGTAACTGTTACCTACCTTTAATTTAATAGGAATGAATGTCAGTAACTTTTACCTACCTCTTGTTTATTAGGAGTAAATGTCAGTAACTGTTACCTACCTCTTGTTTTTTAGGAATGAATGTCAGTAACTGTTACCTACATCTTGTTTATTAGGAGTAAATGTCAGTAACTGTTACCTACCTTTTGTTTATTAGGAGTAATTGTCAGCAACTGTTACCTTCCTTTTGTTTATTGAGTACATGTCAGTAACTGTTACTTACCTCTTGTTTATTAGGTGTACATGCCAGCAGCTGTACCTACCTCTTGTTTATAAGGAGTAAATGTCAGTAGCTGTTACCTACCTTTTGTTTATTGAGTAATTGTCAGTAACTGTTACCTACCTCTTGTTTATTAGGTGTAAATGCCAGCAGCTGTTTAAGTAGATCTGGTGTCAAGATTTCCTCATCCATTAAATATAATGCTTGCTTCATCTGGTCATTTGACATACGTAAATGTCCAAGCAGTATTGCTGAAATATAGGTACATTATTTACATGTAGAAGTAATAAAATTTTCCATCAATAACAGTGTAGTTTGTTTATTAATTTCAAAAATTCTCTCATTAAGTATTTCTAATATGTTGATCACTTACATCGCAGATGATGAAAAAAATATAAAATATATTCAGTTTTGTGATAAGACGATGTGCATGCAAGTTATTCATGGTAAGTTTGATTAGGGTGACTATGAGAGTTGACAGTGTCTTGTGAAACTTTTTTTCAGCATTAATTTAAAAAAAAAACATTCTAAAGGATGTTCCCTGTTCAGTTTCAAATTATGTTTCCAAATGTTTGTAAAAGTTCCCAACTAAAAGGCAAAAAATAATAACAGATCAAGGCACTTACTATAGAGAATAATTGATTGAAAATCTGCCAGGAAACTGATCACTCATTGACTTTTAATAGTTTTTGTGTATATGCATTTTATCAAATGAATGTCACGGATAGAGATTGAAAATCTTTTCAATGGGGACAAAAATTGTAATGCTCTGAATAGGATAAAACTTATGGATGTTGGAATGTTGGACAAAACTGTAACACATGAACAGTGCTCATCCTTATCATGCTATATAGAATACCCACAAATATTATAGGCCTTTTTGGGACTCAGGATATATACTTCATTTTTCTTTTCTGTAAAGAATAAAGGAAAGAAAAAACATGATAAAAAATATTAATTTATTATGTATAACAACATACCAAGATACTGTTATTTTGTGGAATGAATGGAAAAAATATCATTAGTAACAATTGCTTACAACTATCTGTATACCTTAAAACTCTTAGAAAAAGATGTCCTAGAAATGATTAAAATTTTAAGATGCTAATTTATATTTTAAGTCATCAGTCCATTATATTTGTTTGTTACTTTGTCTAAATTTTCTTACCCGACATTCTCCGCTGATTTTTATGTGATGCTGCAATAAAGATATAAATTGCATTGTAGTTAAGTGTCCAAAAGCAATATAAAGCATATTACTTATATTATTTTAACATTAGATATAACAAGAGTAAACGAGTGTCTAATTGGGACTGCTTCCTCATAATGAGCACTTAAGGGTATCCATAGTTTTGGTTCTGTGTTATGTATGTTTTGTTTGTCTGAATTAGATTTATTTTTGCCACATGACTATCAGCTCTTGTCAACAGATCTATTTGCAACTTTTATTTTCTCCTTGGACAGTTTTTAAAAAACACATGTAATAAATATAGACATTTTGTAGATAATTAATGTTGTGAATTGTCATTCTAATGCAGTTCTTGATATAACGTTGATTCTGATTGGATAACATCAATAATTCATGGCATCAATTCCACGATTGATGACGTGAGATGTTAACACAAGCGCAGAAATTATTTCCAGTAAATAAAAATTCCCATTTTAATGAGTTAATTTAGTTGATTATTGCTGTAGCATTAGATTGGAGATAACCCTAATGTATTTGAAAATTTTCCAGCATCAATTGGCGATTTGATGGTGGGAAATATCCGTTTACTCAATTTCCGACCATCAAATCATCAACTGATGTCGGATTATCTGCAAATACAATACAGTTATCTCCTAAATCATGTGCTTGTTGTAACAACTACATATATTTCTTTCAATCATTTCAAATTAGCATGCACAATTATTTCTATATAATTGGAAATAAAAAATGAAATGTAAAAGTGTCATCCTTTATTATCAACCTAGCAAGTCACCCTCCCCCCCCCCCAACTTATCTCTATTCTTCCCTTTCTACCCTAAGTAAGGCAGCCCCCTCATCTCTTCCCTCTCCACCCTAAAATAAGGCAACCTCTCCTCTCTCCACAACCCACCATAAGTAAGGTAACACCCATCTCTTCCCAATCTCAATCTAAATTGCATCCCTGCAATGTCTACCTACATTTAATTGGGTTGGTACTGAAGTGTTGTTCTAATTCTAAGTATTTAAGTACATCCTCCAGTTCTTCTTCATCTCCTAGCTACAAATATAAACATGACTTCACACAGACATGCATTATATGTAGGTACAACTACCTATATCATGTTGTGTTCATTTGTACGAGAGATGTAGCATTAAGATGTGATGCCAAATGTATGCATCTGTCAAAACGTGTATGGGTAGTTGTACCTACATATGTATGTAGTAAATTTATCTGAAATTAAGTATAAAAATGGTATAACAAAACTGAATGTTTAAATTAAAATTCTATTATTCAACAAACGCTTTTAACATAACATATTGTCCCTCATGTCACATATTTATAATGTCACATTTCATTCATAGAATGAGTCATTCGGCATTGTCATATAGAATCATAGATTATACCATTCACCGTGATGTCAAAAAGTAGTTTCGACAAAAGAACATATTGTATGACCTATATAGATGATACAAAGATTTGTATCACACAGGTTGAATCAATCACAATTTTTTTGCAGATTCTGACAAAATACATACTTAATTTTAGATAATTGTGGTTATACAATATGTTTTCCAGCAAGTGAAATATTACTTCCTATTTCAAGACTTCAAGAATAAAAATTAATTTCACTTCCACAGGTTGCTGCTATTGTGTCTGATGAAATTAGACTGTAAACCTATAGGTGAAAAGTTTTTTTTAACATGTCCAAACACAAGTAATTACCAAAACTTACTGTCAACATGGAATGCAACATGTTTGATAATAATATATTTGAAATGAAAAATAAAAAAATCAACAATCCTGATATCCTTGCTACAACAAAAACAAAAAAGAATTTAGATTAATCAATGTTGCCAGTAGCTATATATCTAAATCTAATCCTTCACAGCAATTCTATTATATATCTTGGCGATTCTGATTAGTAAGCTAGATCCCTTATACTGACCCATTCTTACTCACGAAATATACACACAACAAAAAAACAGTATCTATTATTGAAAGTAAACATTTTGCAGGAATCAATTAAAGTTATTTTTTTTCTTTCTTTCAAGTTAAAGTTTTCCTTGATCATGCTATTATGATATTTCAATATTTTTTCAGAATTATTTTATTTGTCCCATTAGACAAGGATACACTGGAGTTAACTCAAATACTGGACTATCTAACATGCGATGTAATTGTGAAGCCTTGCCTACCTGTCCCTCTGGTACTGGACTATCTAACATGTTATGTTATTGTTCAGTCTTGCCTACCTGTCCCTCTGGTATTGGACTATCTAACATGTTACGTTATTGTACAGCCTTGCCTATCTGTCCCTCTGGTATTAGACTATTTAACATGGTACATTATTGTTCAGCCTTGCCTACCTGTCCCTCTGGTACTGGACTATTTAACATGGTAAGTTATTGTACAGCCTTGCCTACCTGTCCCTCTGGTACTGGACTATCCAACATGTTACGTTATTGTTCAGCCTTGCCTACCTGTCCCTCTGGTACTGGACTATTTAACATGTTATGTTATTGTTCAGCCTTGTCTACCTGTCCCCCTGATATTGGACTATTTAACATGTTATGTTATTGTTCAGCCTTGCCTACCTGTCCCTCTGGTACTGGACTATTTAACATGGTAAGTTATTGTACAGCCTTGCCTACCTGTCCCTCTGGTACTGGACTATCCAACATGTTACGTTATTGTTCAGCCTTGCCTACCTGTCCCTCTGGTACTGGACTATCTAACCTATGTTACGTTATTGTTCAGCCTTGCCTTCCTGTCCCTCTGGTATTGGACTATTTAACATGTTATGTTATTGTTCAGCCTTGCCTACCTGTCCCTCTGGTACTGGACTATCTAACATGTTATGTTATTGTTGAGCCTTGCCTACCTGTCCCTCTGGTATTGGACTATCTAACATGTTACGTTATTGTACAGCCTTGCCTACCTGTCCCTCTGGTATTAGACTATTAAACGTGTTACATTATTGTTCAGCCTTGCCTACCTGTCCCTCTGGTATTGGACTATTTAACATGGTACGTTATTGTACAGCCTTGCCTACCTGTCCCTCTGGTATTGGACTATTTAACATGGTACGTTATTGTACACCCTTGCCTACCTGTCACTCTGGTATTGGACTATCTAACATGTTACGCTATTGTTCAGCCTTGCCTACCTGTCCCTCTGGTATTGGACTATTTAACATGTTATGTTATTGTTCAGTCTTGCCTACCTGTCCCTCTGGTATTGGACTATTTAACATGTTACGTTATTGTTCAGCCTTGCCTACCTGTCCCTCATGTATTGGACTATTTAACATGTTATGTTATTGTTCAGCCTTGCATATCTGTCCCTCTGGTACTGGACTATCTAACATATTATGTTATTGTTCAGTCTTGCCTATCTGTCCCTCTGGTATTGGACTATTTAACATGGTACAGTCAAACTTCGGTAGCTCGAACTCAAAACTCGAACCTGTCCCTCTGGTACTGCACTATCTAACATGTTACGTTATTGTTCAGCCTTACCTACCTGTCCCTCTGGTACTGGACTATCTAACATGTTACGTTATTGTTCAGCCTTGCCTACCTGTCCCTCTGGTACTGGACTATTTAACATGGTAAGTTATTGTACAGCCTTGCCTACCTGTCCCTCTGGTACTGGACTATCTAACATGTTACGTTATTGTTCAGCCTTGCCTACCTGTCCCTCTGGTACTGGACTATCTAACATGTTATGTTATTGTTGAGCCTTGCCTACCTGTCCCTCTGGTATTGGACTATCTAACATGTTACGTTATTGTACAGCCTTGCCTACCTGTCCCTCTGGTATTAGACTATTAAACGTGTTACATTATTGTTCAGCCTTGCCTACCTGTCCCTCTGGTATTGGACTATTTAACATGGTACGTTATTGTACAGCCTTGCCTACCTGTCCCTCTGGTATTGGACTATTTAACATGGTACGTTATTGTACACCCTTGCCTACCTGTCACTCTGGTATTGGACTATCTAACATGTTACGCTATTGTTCAGCCTTGCCTACCTGTCCCTCTGGTATTGGACTATTTAACATGTTATGTTATTGTTCAGTCTTGCCTACCTGTCCCTCTGGTATTGGACTATTTAACATGTTATGTTATTGTTCAGCCTTGCCTACCTATCCCTATGGTACTGGACTATTTAACATGTTACGTTATTGTTCAGCCTTGCCTACCTGTCCCTCATGTATTGGACTATTTAACATGTTATGTTATTGTTCAGCCTTGCATATCTGTCCCTCTGGTACTGGACTATTTAACATGTTACGTTATTGTTCAGTCTTGCCTATCTGTCCCTCTGGTATTGGACTATTTAACATGGTACAGTCAAACTTCGGTAGCTCGAACTCAAAACTCGAACCTGTCCCTCTGGTACTGCACTATCTAACATGTTACGTTATTGTTCAGCCTTACCTACCTGTCCCTCTGGTACTGGACTATCTAACATGTTACGTTATTGTTCAGCCTTGCCTACCTGTCCCTCTGGTACTGGACTATTTAACATGGTAAGTTATTGTACAGCCTTGCCTACCTGTCCCTCTGGTACTGGACTATCTAACATGTTACGTTATTGTTCAGCCTTGCCTACTTGACGGAAATTTGTTCGGACGTACGTACTTACTTAACGTACATGTCGTCGCGGGGGCATAAAAACAACTTGTCTGCAATAAATACTGTGGAAATTATTTACTTAATTTAACTGCGATGGCAGATAGATCGTGCACAAACTGTTTTTGTTTTTGCGCAATCAACGGAAGTGAATAATAACTGATGATGAAATTTCAAATTTCACAAATTATAACAACTAAAATAACTTTATTCGTCTCAAAATTCATGAGATAAAATCTACATACATTTGAAACGAATGTTAGTTCCCAAAACAACCATTCCGCGTGGTGGAAATTAACAAGCGACCTAAAAACAAAAACTGTCACGCTACGGAACAGATAAATTTCTGGAAGTTGTCCAACTTCGGTGGCTCGAACTACCGATAGCTCCAACTATTTTTGGCGACCCTAGCGAGTTCGAGTTATCGAAGTTCTACTGTACATTACTGGTCAGTCTTGTCTACCTGTCCCCCTGATATTGGACTATTTAACATGTTATGTTATTGTTCAGTCTTGCCTATCTGTCCCTCTGGTATTGGACTATTTAACATGTTACGTTATTGTTCAGACTTGTCTACCTGTCCCTCTGGTACTGGACTATCTAACCTATGTTACGTTATTGTACACCCTTGCCTACCTGTCCCTCTGGTATTGGACTATTTAACATGTTACACCATTGTTCAGTCTTGCCTATCTGTCCCTCTGGTATTGGACTATTTAACATGTTACGTTATTGTTCAGCCTTGCCTACCTGTTCATCTGGTACTGGACTATTTAACATGTTACGTTATTGTTCAGCCTTGCCTACCTGTCCCTCTGGTACTGGACTATTTAACATGTTACGTTATTGTTCAGCCTTGTCTACCTGTCCCTCTGGTACTGGACTATTTAACATGTTACGTTATTGTTCAGCCTTGTCTACCTGTCCCCCTGATATTGGACTATTTAACATGTTACGTTATTGTTCAGCCTTGCCTACCTGTCCCTCTGGTACTGGACTATTTAACATGTTACGTTATTCAGGGTTGCCACTCTTTTCTTGACACAAAATTCAAGGACTTTTCAAGGGTTTTTCAAGGGTTTTCATAATCTTTCCAGGATAACTTCAAATGAATTTCTAAGGTGATTTATAGATACCAATATCCTTTAATCTATATAATTTTGTCACGTACACATTCACTCCAAATGTCTATTCAATTTCCTATACACCCTTCCAGTGTGACATGATGCAGACTTTGTGTAAACTACAAGTTTTTTTCAATGCAGATTTACCTTATTAATTCACAACACTCGCCAATCTTCAGTCTGAAAACTGTGTGTCTTCATGATTTGACCAGAGACATGATATACATATTTTCTATTTCTCTGATTTGACCAATAAATAAGGAAATAGCTATGTGTTCATGTACACGTACGGGATGGAAGTCTTTGGTAGATCATATGATTTTGTTGCAGCTGCTCTGGATTCTGAGTACTGATTTGCAATTGTCAAAGTTCTTGGAAGAAAATCCAGTTGTTTGATGCTTTTACCGGATACCGTTTTAATATATGGGATCAACAAATCGTCTTGTATGGTATTCGAGTTTATAGTGAGCGTAGGAGGGAATAAATTTGAGCCTTTCAACTGGTAATCAAAATGATTTCATGAAACCTGCCATATTATCTGGATCAATTTGACGACCGCATCATGCTCTACAAATTCCTTAGTGTCAAACGCTGGAAAGACTCAGAATCTTATAAATCTCGACCCATACATTTCGCCCCAAAAACTTCCATTATTTTCAATGTAAAGGACGATCTTCCGTATGGTGCGAACTGTTCTACTTAAGCAAGGGGAAGACAACTCGTGCCGATTAGTAAAATCGCGATCAAAATTAAGGATTTTTCCCGGATTCATTCGTTTTTTCGCGTTTCACGGATGTTTCCCGACCTGGAACGCAAATTTCGAAATTCAAGGACTTTTCCCGTTTTCCCGGGTGCGTGGCAACCCTGGTTATTGTTCAGCCTTGCCTACCTGTCCCCATATTGTATTTCCAACTTTCTCAGCATCAATTTTCTCCCAATTAATCCTTTTAACATTCATTTTCTCTCTTGGTTCACTAATTTCCTGTGTCACTGAGGGCAGAGGTGGTGGTGGGGGTGGTGGAGCTAAATTGAAAAATAAATTTCATTAACATACCCATGTCATAAGCAGAAATGATTTTTCATGTGTTAATTTTATGAAATTTTTATCATGTATTTGTAAATAAGGCCAAAAAAAATTAGAATTTTAGTTCTCTGGTCCATGTACATCTGTTTTTAGGCCACTGCATTAGGCCACACCAAATCAATTTCTTGACCCAACCACACATATTTTGTCTAAAAGATAATATTAAAGAAATTTTACTACTCCCATACCCAGAGAGTCATCTGGAATTTATTTTTAATTTAATTTGAAATCGTAATCTTGGGAGTGCTTAATGTATTGCATCTACAAACAAAAATATTGATGTAATTTGAAAAAGGCATGGTTGTCCAAAACATGGCGGTTTCTTTCACTTACGGTACGTTAGCACAACTTTTTCAAAGAAGTGTCGGAATTAAATATTTCAACCTTAACACTGACATTGTACAACAACAATAGTATTAAGTAATGACTCTTTGTATTTATAGTATGCTCTTTTTAGGCTGTAGGATATAAACAGTACTGCCAGATCACCAAAACTGTATCTTTTTGACATTATAAACTTTTTTGGTTGCATGTTGGACTTGTAGCCTCAATAATGTAGCTCCTTTAAATTTTTTAATCTCAGCTGTGATAAAAATCTACGATAGAATCTACAATATTGCTGATAATTAAACTTGTTGTCATTATTGCCTTGGTTGTGATTATGTCCACTATGAAAAAAGGAAATGGAAATGAAATGACTGGATGGATGTTATTTAAATTCTCCTGCACTCATCTGTAAAACGGTTGCCTGAAAACTAGAGAATTAATTTTGCCTGGTCTTTTTAATTATTAAATACTTTGTCAAGCATGGTAAATATTCTTAAAACGTGACACAATAACAAGTACAGTATTAGTTTGGTTAGATTTTATAGAGAACCAAAGCTGCCATTGTACTAACTATAAATATGGCGGCCCTTGTCAAACCTAAAGTTGTGTGATATAGTATCACTGATAGAAAAATTGTTTATCTGAGAAGTGATTAAATATCGCCTCCTATTTTAAAGTTTAAAATCAAAACCTTACAGATTTCTGATGCTGGTTTAAACAGAAAAAGTATGTTTCTTAGATTAGTATCAACTAGCATCAACTAAAACAATGCATTCAGATCCACGTGTATATTATTCTACACTGAATTATCAGTACAATCTTTGCAAAGACCAACACTTAAAAGTACTCGGAATACTTACGAGGAGGAGGAGCATGAATCATAACTTCCTCTGTAAAAGATATTGTCTTGTGTTTTGCTGGCAGCTTTGGACTTGATGAATTGCTGGGAGGTTTCTGAGTGGTTTCTAAAATGTTTGAACTCATATCAATATCTGAGACCTCTGCAGCCATGACAGCATCTAGTTCCTTTAATGCAGTCAACGCTCGATGATTGAATGAATCCCCAGCAACCAAAGAGAAATTTGATCCATTAGAGTTATTAAAGTCAATTTCACTTTCAGAATCTGTGTCAGTAATGACGATTTCTGGAGGATCATTCAATCCAGAAACTGATCTTGGTGGTCCACCATTTAGTTTACGAAGTGGAACAGGACTTTTTAAGCTACTTTTTAGTTTACGAGCTCCATTTTCTTCATGTTCTCCAAACCCTACTGGAATCACAGTCACATACTTGTTTGATGGATCATCTTCTGAGTCTGAATCTTAAAGTAAACATTAAACACTAATTGTTTATTTATTATAATAGTAGAAATACCATTTCAAGAGTCTTTTCATTTTTTTAGTTCCATGCGAATTCTGCATATCAATCCGAACTGACATGACTTACAACAACATTATACAGTGTTATTTTAGCACCTGTTGTTTATTGTAATACCTTTGTTTAATGATTTGCTATAAATATAGTGTTTGGCACAATACAAACAACGGTACATTCATGTATGTCCAGACACACCTGTGTCATAAATATCCACATAGAATAAACATGCTGTATTCAATTGTTTAACTAACCATAACAGTCAAAAAAGACAATTTATAGATCACATATCGTCTATATATCACATATCTATATTTAAAAAAGATTTTACATTCCATATTACTAAACTGCAGACTTGAAATAATATATCCTTACCATGAGATTCATTATCATCTCCTCTATTTGCTCCTAAGAACATTCTCTTGGCTTCCTGCACAGCTCTTCTTGTCTGTTCTAATTCCTTTAACAAAGCTATGTCTAATTCTTTAGTTCCTTCTAAACAAAGTTAAACCTTTGGTATAATTATTATAATAGTCATGCATAGTTTGTTTATAATATTAACATAACACAACTATAAAATTACAACCAATTGTCTGGAAATCTCTGACCTGAAATTTGCAGAAAATGTCAAACCAGATTATTCAATATGATCCTTCAGCATCTGTCAACTTGTTCAATGCAAAGGCATTTCCATTTTATTATGTGAGACAAATATCCAGAATGGGCAACAGAAGTTTTCAGACCATTGTTTGAAACACACATTGATGATTGTGAAAGCAGTGTGAAGAACAGAATTTCCTTCATAATCAGGATAATTTTTTAAATTGGTTTTAAAAACAAGTTTGTATTATATGCTAAATGAAACTGTGGATTTAGGTTCAACATGGGGATTATACAAAATCTGTGATGACAAAATTAGTTTTCATTTTAATAAAGTCACGACATATGCACACTTAAAGTAACTGACATGACATTTTTCTTGATAAACTTAAATTTACCTCTGGTATCCATGTCATCATAAGAGTACATGTAACCTGGATGCATTGTTTTCCAAAGTCTACCTCTGGATCGTCTTACACCAGACTTTAGGGTTCTGCTCTGTAGGTCATCTTCTGAAGAGGACTGTCAATAATGCAATAACATTAACTTAAATTGAGTATATGTCATAATACACAAGATACTGCATGGGAACATCAAGCTCTCAAAATGTTTTTTTTTAACAATACTGCCTCATCATTCATATCGTACCATCTGAGACAAAGTCCAGGGAGGTATTCTTTTCTGAGTATGGTGATCTAGTACCACACACAATTGCAGGCTGTATGTGTTATATTATACTGAATACTGTATAAACTACAGGAGTTTCTTTCATGTCTTTATTCATCAATAAGGCTGCAATGCGAATGACATTTCGTAAGATAAAATTTTTGCTGGATGGAAGTAATGTTGAATCAAAATCAGACTACGTGACAAAGAATACAGTTCATTTCCATCCAGTCTGAGCAAGTGGTATTCATCATAGACTGGTGATATTGATAAAGGAAAGTCAGTTTACTTGGAAATTGGTTTAATTTGGGATTAGACTGTAATAATACACACATTTTAACCAATGAAATGTCTAGAAATTTTTAAGAAGTATAATATCTGTCCACCCAGAGGCTAGCCTCCCATTCAACCAATTATATGACAAGTACAACCATGCTGCCACTTTGCTAAAATTTACTATTTGAAGTAATTTCTTTTAATATCAACAAATATACAGTCATTGTTTTACTTAGAAAGTTGCCAACTTACTAAATTCTCATGACTTCTTCTCCATGGGTCTGTTCTATTAGTACTTTCTGGAAAAAAGGAATTAGTTTGCAACTAGTATCTGATATAAATGTTTAGTAGAACATTCCCACAATTGTTCATGCATTTTAGTACTGTAGGGCGTAAAATCTGGTACTAATCCTGCACTCCACTACAATTTATATTTATTTGATCAAACTATAGTCATTTCTTTTCGTGCTTAGGTGCAATAAAAACTGATCCATAGCAACACAAGTTTCCAGTTTATTTGTTAGCCTGGTAGCCTGTTCAATTAAAATGATTTTAATATGAGCTTGCAATATTTATCTGTAACGTGTAAAGTGTCTGGTAAACAAAATGAATAACAACATGTACAAGAATTTTTTTTTATTCTTTGGACAACTACATTATCTTTATGAAAAGATTGCATTATAAATTTGTGCTTTTAGAAAAAAAATTTTGACAAGACAGGACTAAAGTTTTATACCTTGTGTCACACAATCACATATATGCCTGTGAAGTTACAGATAATATTTATTTGCATAACTATTTAATTAAAACAGTAAATACATGTAATATATCATTAACATTCAAAAGAAACAAACAAATGAAATACTTACTTAATCTAAGACCGTTATAATTTTCATGAATAATATTTTTTCTTGGAATTCTAGGACTTGCTTCTGTTGATGATAAGAAGTCTGTCATATGAACACTCATCTGGTCTGAAACTATGAACATAAAATGTCTATCATGTGAACACTCATCTGATCTGAAACTAATGAGCATAAAATGTCTATCATGTGAACACTCATCTGATCTGAAACTAATGAACATAAAATGTCTATCATGTGAACACTCATCTGATCTGAAACTAATGAACATAAAATGTCTATCATGTGAACACTCATCTGATCTGAAACTAATGAACATAAAATGTCTATCATGTGAACACTTATCTGATCTGAAACTTATGAACATAAAATATGTATCATGTGAACACTCATCTGGTCTGAAACTAAGGAACATAAAATTTCTATCATGTGAACACTCATCTGATCTGAAACTAATGAACATAACATTTCTATCATGTGAACACTCATCTGATCTGAAACTTATGAACATAAAATGTCTATCATGTGAACACTCATCTGATTTAAAACTAATGAACATAAAATGTCTATCATGTGAACACTCATCTGATCTGAAACTTATGAACATAAAATGTGTATCATGTGAACACTTATCTGATCTGAAACTAATGAACAGGATGAAAGGTTAAGTCATCCCATCTAAACATAACTGTATTCCAAGTTGACAATCTATGTCTGTATCAATATGTCAGAGTCATTTGAATCAGGACACCATAATTTACTTGTAGACATACATACCTTGTGCAAGTGCAAGGTTTAATTTTTTTCTGGTATATTCTTGATGTGCAGGTGACAGTAGCTGGACAACATAGTTCCATAATGTCTGTTTGGATGGTGTATCTAATATCACATTCATATCTAAAATTAGGTTGTCGATCTTTCTGTAATTCAAACAATGAACATACATATTAACAGCTGACCTTAACGATAAAAAAAAAACTGTTTTACATTATATTGTACGTGAAAATGGAAATAAAATAGCAAGACTTATTTCATTAAATGTATATATTGTTAAGTCTCTTCTGATTCATTACTTTGATAAATGCCTTGGTGGACCTTCTCTTTTAATAAATGTTTATCTCACAAACTTGTCTATGTATAGTTATAATGAGAATCACAATCATTCAAATGCTTGGTTACTAAAACAAGATAAACAAACCTGTATAGTTATAATGAGAATCACAATCATTCAAATGCTTGGTTACTAAAACAAGATAAACACACCTATTTCTGGAATAAATCTGTAATGCTTTTTTCAGCTGCATTCTTTCTCGAGATGTCAACAAAAATTCCATCTGTTTTTTAAATGATGAGAAATGCGGGCCATTGGTTGGTGTAGGTGGTGATGAGAAATCTGTGTCATGGTTTACTAATGTACTGCTACTAGCTGTAAACATATGGTTTCCAAAAAAGTGTAATAACAGCCTGATCTTGTTGAGTTTATTCTTTAAATTCTTAATTTTAGTTTTCTGTTACAAAGAAAAATGTTTTAATGTGTTTATTTTACACTATCTAGAACATTAAAGAATCTAATATGAAATGTTTTAGTACAGAATAAAACAGCCAAGGGGGCATCCATAATTGTCAACATTTTTCAAAAGTTTGCAAAGAGCACTCTTTTTGAAACCCTCCTCCCTCCAAAACAGTGCATCAGCATTTTTTGCAAGTCTGCACATCCACATGCAGGTTTACTAATTGATATATTTCATAGCCATTCCTATCATACCTTCTTGTGATTGCTTCAAATGTCTGTTGCAAATCATATTTAGAAATTTTTCACATTTTTTAGGCTTTTACAATAAGGTAGCATAATTGCGATTTGAATCACCAATTACTAATGTCACCATTATATATCCAAACTGTCACTCTGCAATTTGAATGGATTCTGTTCTGTGATCACCTTATTGTCCCTGGTAACTAGTCTGGTATACAATAAGCTTAAATTAAATGTTGCAGAGTGCATGATCTTTTGTCATTAATGAAAAACTTTTTTTGCTATTTTTCTTTAGTTGGTTGTCTCTTGGGACAAGATATACCGTATAAGTGGGTTTTTTCACGTGGGGAAAATTTAGCATTTTTGTTTAAAAACTGTGTGAGTTTATTTTGGCGTAATGTAATTTTCGCGGTACGTAATATGAATGAATAACTATATCGTTTTTCCTAATAATTCGTGCGTTTTTATTTTCACGTTCCAACTTTCACTGCGAATATAGCGAAAATTAAATCGTCACGAAAAAAACCCACTTATACTGTAATATATACCACTTTTCTATTCTCTTTTATTCTACTTAATTTTTTCATATAACAAATATGTAATAGCAGAACATTGTACACATCAAACAAGATTGAGATATGTCTTTCCAAACATTTTATGACTTTGACAATATTTCAAAAGTGGATAATAGTTCCTGGAACCTTTTCTGGTATTACTGGAAGTTAAAAACAAACAAAAAAATGCTGAAATTGAAACCCCCTCCCCCTTATAGTGCACTTTGCAAACTTGTGAAAAATGTTGACATTTATGGATAACCCCCAATAAATCATTATTTAAAGTAGATATAATCCCTAATACCACATTGTAGAAAACAAGCGTGGACACAGAAAATGTATTGCCTGCATTCCGCATTAGTAACGACAAAAATTATCTCTTGAGTATCACGTAAATAACATTATATTGTTTTCATTTAAATGTAAAATGCATGGTTACAGAGAAATCCAAACATTAACATAGTCGCTGGACTGTGAAATTGAGGTCAAGGTCTGGTGACATCTACCAGACAGTCATGTACTATTCATCAGCAATCATCCTACCATGCATAGTTACAGAGGATTGGCCCTAATCCAAAAACTTTAACGTAGTCACTGGACCGTGAAATTGAGGTCAAGGTCTGGTGACATCTACCAGACAGTCATGTACTATTCATCAGCAATCATCCTACCATGCATAGTTACAGAGGATTGGCCCTAATCCAAAAACTTTAACGTAGTCGCTGGACCGTGAAATTTAGGTCAAGGTCAGGTGACACCTACCAGACAGTCATGTACTATTCATCAGCAACCTATATATCAAAATATTGTCATCCTACCATGCATGGTTACAGAGGAACTGCAGTATTCCAAAAACTTTAATCTAGTCCCTGGACCCTGAAAGTGTGGTCAAGGTCAGGTGACACCTACCAGACAGTCATGTACTATTCATCAGCAACCTATATACCATATATTGTCATCCTAACATGCATGGTTACAGAGGAACTGTCCTAATCCAAAAACTTTAACGTAGTGGCTGAACCGTGAAATTGAAGTCAAGGTCAAGTGACAGGTGATTGACTGGCAATTACTCATCATAAGCCTCCACTAGACCAAATTTGATGGACCTAGGGCTTAGGCTTACCAAGATCTAAAGCAAAGTGTCAAGTGTTTATGCTGTTGCCACCTTCTGATTCCCATATATATGTCTCGCCTCCAGTGACTATTGTCGCAGGCGAGACAAAAACTGTTTAAACATTACACTGAAAAGTTACCCGAGGTATGTTGTTTACATGTCCAAATTAAATATTTTATAAAAACAGGACAAATAAGGTGAACTAAACTTGACATGGTCAATTTTGCCAATGACTTTTTCTCTAGCTTCCTCTGACAGAAGGACTGATTTGAGCAGTATAGCTGATAAATTCTGAATTTGGCAAAAAACAACAAATTCAATTTAAACCAATTATAATCCTAAAATTTATGGAATTATGTATATCACTTTAGGTCAAAATTGCATTTATATAAATGTGATAAAATACCTATTAACACAATTTTATCTTCATTTGTTAATCTGTGTTTACCTTTAGATGACCAAGTGTTATGTAGAACATTAAAGCTAGACATGGAATCTTTATCAAGGCTCTTTCTACCATTGGTTCCTTTCAGCTTTAGTTCTGTCAATAAACAATTAACAAGAATAAATGAACCAGATTATCATACTTTTTGGGGGGTTTTATATAATAATAGTACTAAGATAAATAAATATGATTTACATATAGTTAAGCAGGATTATAAATGAAAATCCCAAGCCCAAGTCTCTAAATTAGTCAATTAGCACTTTTAGTTCAGATTTCTTAAATTGTTTAATTTGACTAATTTGTTGGCTTATTTTTTTCATGTGTCAAAGACTATAATAACTTCAATTAAAAGATTGTACAAGTTTAAAAGAGTTTGTTTCCAATATTTTTTATTATCACTTTTCATATCATCATATATAACATACAGTCGATTTGATGAATAAAATGTCATAAAATCACTTTTTTCTAGAATTACAAAATGTATAATATTTAACCTTGAATGACAGTCCTAGGTAAGCCACCTCTACTGATACAGTAATCCATATGTTCTGTTGGAAGAATGGGAAGTACGTATCTCCATAGTACCTTCTTAGAATGTGTGTCTAAGATCTGGGACAATCGTCTATGAAGGTCAACAACATTTCTTAAAAGAGAAACAAAAACATGTAAAATCTAATGAAAATCATGAGCAATTTGTATCAATGTTTATCTTACTTAATACCATAATTGAGGAGGGTATAATAATAGCTTATGCTTCATGTTATTAAAGGAATGACAAAGGCAAGGTTAATTACTCTTAACAGGAATGATTCTTTTAATATTAATATATTTCCTAGGTAGCAATTCCATGTGTTACGCATTTAAACATTGTTATAAATGTCCGGTTTTGATTTAATGCTGCTAAGGAATAAATCAGCTATTTACAAAATGCTACAAAACAAAGTTGTACAAACTTTCTGGTGTCATATTCCAACATGGCTTTCTTCAACTGGGATCGTTCCTTTGATGTCAATAGATAATAGGCCTGTAATTAAATTAACATTAAATAGAATATTCATGAAAATCATACTAACAGAAGTTTGTTTCAAATTTCATGAATTCTAAAAATATCAAAACATACCAAAAAAAAAAGCAAGTGACAAAATTGAAAGGGTTGCAAAAAAAATCTTCTACATTTGTAGTTATATGTTATCCTTCATTCTGAAATAAGAAAGAATGGGACAATACAGTAAAATCTGTAAGTCTTGAAAACACCACTGTTTCAGTGCTACTGATTCTTTCCTAGTATATAAACAGATGTCACTGCAATTTCATACTTTTCAGCGCTTGGAAGATTAAAAAAGAGTTAAATAAAGTTTTATTTGACACACTTGTATTATAAATACAGTACACTTTGTTTAAATGTCTTTCCATCCTTTTTGACCTCTGTCGGCTGCCAATCAGAGGAAGCATGACTGGTCGTGGTAGATGCTACAGATAATGTCGATGGAGTCCTCCTCATCACACCATTTAATTTTAAACCTACAAATCAAATACAAAACTATAATAACATAGACCAGCACCAAGTCATGCTAAGTATACCCCCACTCAACCATTTTTCAGCTTGGAAAACAGGAAGTAGATGACTGACTGACCTGGAAAGGGGAGGCAAGGTACAGCACATCATGCATAAAGGTTTGCACCAAAATTGAAATCAATCCCTTTAGTAGAAGCCGAGAAATCTGTTACAAAAGTTTGCACCAGACAGACAGACTGACAAGGTGATAGCAATATAGCCCCCTCTCTTACGAGTGGGGGTATAATAATAAATCTTCCTCACTACTTCACATATTCCAACACAACAAAATGTGTACGAGTCAATATGTATACATACTCAGCAGAGATCATAAGAACATATAGGAACTATACTTCTGTATCAGCTGGGTTGAATTTAACCATTCTGTATATCAATTTTGAATATTAAAAAGCCTATTCTGCTATTTTTAAAAACTGCAAGTTGCAACTCTGAATTAGTTCATGATGATTATACTTAGGATCAAACACAAGTTATATCAACATGTCTATATGATATACATAACACTATTTTATCCTGGATATTAATGACAAGCTCTTACAACACAATTACTTCATGGGTATCAATCAATATGTCAGTCAAATTTTCAATCATTGAAATTATCAATATCAATAAGTTTAGGATTTTAGAAAATAGTGTTTTACTTCAAGCTTAAACAGATAATTTGTGAAATTGTATATTTTTGTTTGTACATCTACATACTTCCACTGCCATTAGTCCTAATCACTTCTATCTGTGGTGCCGAATCAGTGTTTTGTAGTAACTGTACAAGAGCGGAATGGCTATACTTCCTGTTAAACAAATAGAAAAGTTTAAAGTTATTTCATTTAAAATTATTTGTAACAAATCCTAAAAGCACAAGTTAACTTGAGTAAGAACTGTTTATATAATAATATAGGAAATATTTTACTTTTCAATATTCCTCCTATTAGGAATTCAAATCTGAGCTAATTTTGCTGAAAAATTAATTCCAATCAAAGGGTTCTATATCATTATTTTTAACCATGGCTATATTAGTTTGTGTGTAGGTCTATTAGGATAAGATACTTTCTAATACTGTGGATTAAGGTGGTCCAGTGGTTTTACTATCAGTTGAAGCTCCCTGACGATACCCCCACTTTATAACTAACTCTAGAGCTAAGTTGGGAAACAAGAAGTAGGAGTCGGAAAGGTCAGAAAATGAATCCCACAATATTGCATGATCATACAAAGTAACTGACAAGTATTGTTTCATTTATCATAGCTCAGAAAAGTGTGACTATATGGTAACCGACAGACACAATCACAGACTGAAAATAGTATACACCAGTTTCCCCTATGGATAGTGCTGGTGTAACCAGTATGGTGCATTACTGTGAGCTAATGCTCCCTCATACCCCTGCTCTATAACTTTATAAAACACAATGAAGATTACAGAAAATGGTTATAGACAGCTGATAAGTGACCAAGACATTAAACAAAAAGTAGCAGTCAGAGAGGTCTAAAAATAAATTCAACAATATGGCATGATCATACAAGCTACCGACACAATTTTAGTATTGTATCACTTATCATTGCTAAGAAAAGTGTGATGAAGAATGGTAACAGATGAACACACCGAATGAAACATTATAACCCTGTCCCCTATGGGAAGCGGGGATTTAGTAAGCCTGAAAATATCTGCAAATGTAAAGTTACTATCCTCATGACTTTGAGGTTGTTTTACTACAAAAAAAATGCAGACTCAGCAAATGAAAGGATTTTCTAATTTAAGTAAGCATGAAAGTTAAAGTTATTCTGATAACAAGATCTTCCAAACATTCTCCATACAATGTTTGGTTGACTTTAGCTTAGTGGATTGTTTGGAAATATTAAAATGGCAGTGGATTGTGTGGAAAATATTTAAATGGCACAATGGATTGTGTGTAAAATATTAAAATGGCAATGGATTGTGTGGAAAATATTAAAATGGCAGTGGATTGTGTGGAAAATATTAAAATGGCAGTGGATTGTGTGGAAATTATTTAAATGGCACAATGGATTGTGTGGAAAATATTAAAATGGCAATGGATTGTGTGGAAAATATTAAAATGGCAGTGGATTGTGTGGAAAATATTAAAATGGCAGTGGATTGTGTGGAAAATATTAAAATGGCAGTGGATTGTGTGGAAAATATTAAAATGGCATAGTGGATTGTGTGGAAAATATTAAAATGGCATAGTGGATTGTGTGGAAAATGTTAAAATGGCAATGGATTGTGTGGAAAATATTAAAATGGCTTAGTGGATTGTGTGGAAAATATTAAAATGGCAATGGATTGTGTGGAAAATATTAAAATGGCAATGGATTGTGTGGAAAATATTAAAATGGCAATGGATTGTGTGGAAAATATTAAAATGGCAGTGGATTGTGTAGAAAACATTTTTATGGCATTGTGGATTGTGTGGAAAATATTAAAATGGCAATGGATTGTGTGGAAAACATTTATATGGCATTGTGGATTGTGTGGAAAATATTAAAATGGCAATGGATTGTGTGGAAAACATTTATATGGCATTGTGGATTGTGTGGAAAATATTAAAATGGCAATGGATTGTGTGGAAAAGATTAAAATGGCAATGGATTGTGTGGAAAATATTAAAATGGCAATGGATTGTGTGGAAAATATTAAAATGGCAATGGATTGTGTGGAAAAGATTAAAAGACAATGGATTGTGTGGAAAAGTTTAAAATGCCATAGTAGAGTGTGTGGAAAATATTAAAATTGCATAGTGGATTGTTTGGAAAAATTAAAGTGGTGGATTGTATGGAAAATATTAAAATGCCAGCGGATTGTGTGGAAAATATTAAAATGTCATAATGGATTGTGTGGAAAACATTTATATGGCATTGTGAATTGTGTGGAAAATATTAAAATGGCATAGTGGATTGCGTGGAAAATATTAAAATATCATAGTGGATTGTGTGGAAAATAGCAAAATATCAGTGGATTGTGTGGAAAATATTTATATGGCATTGTGGATAGTGTGGAAAATATTCAAATGGCAAAGTGGATTGTGTGGAAAAATTAAAATGGCATAGTGGAATGTGTGGAAAATATTAAAATGGCATAGTTGATTGTGTGGAAAAAATTAAAATATCATAGTGGATTGTGTGGAAAATATTTATATGGCATTGTGGATAGTGTGGAAAATATTTAAATGGCATAATGGATTGTGTGGAAAATATTTAATTTGCATAGTGGGTTGTGTAGAAATATTTAAATGCCATAGTGGATTGTGTGGAAAATATTTAATTTGCATAGTGGATTGTGTGGAAAATATTAAAATGGCATAGTGGATTGTGTGGAAAATATTAATAGTGCACAGTGGATTGCGTGGAAAATATTTAAATGGCATAGTGGATTGTTTGGAAAAATTAAAGTGGTGGATTGTATGGAAAATATTAAAATGCCAGTGGATTGTGTGGAAAATATTAAAATGACATAATGGATTGTGTGGAAAATATTTAATTTGCATAGTGGGTTGTGTAGAAATATTTAAATGCCATAGTGGATTGTGTGGAAAATATTTAATTTGCATAGTGGATTGTGTGGAAAATATTAAAATGGCATAGTGGATTGTGTGGAAAATATTAAAAGTGCACAGTGGATTGCGTGGAAAATATTTAAATGGCATAGTGGATTGTTTGGAAAAATTAAAGTGGTGGATTGTATGGAAAATATTAAAATGCCAGTGGATTGTGTGGAAAATATTAAAATGACATAATGGATTGTGTGGAAAATATTTAATTTGCATAGTGGGTTGTGTAGAAATATTTAAATGCCATAGTGGATTGTGTGGAAAATATTTAATTTGCATAGTGGATTGTGGGGAAAATATTAAAATGGCATAGTGGATTGTGTGGAAAATATTAAAAGTGCACAGTGGATTGCATGGAAAATATTTAAATGGCATAGTGGATTGTTTGGAAAAATTAAAGTGGTGGATTGTATGGAAAATATTAAAATGCCAGTGGATTGTGTGGAAAATATTAAAATGACATACTGGAATATGTGGAAAATATTTAAATGGCATTGTGGATAGTGTGGGAAATATTAAAATGTAAAAGTTTCAGGGTAGGTGAACTGATAAGCAATGGGCAAAGTGATGTCAATAGGTCAACCTGACCTTCAGTTATATTAGGTAAATGTTGGTACAAATATATTTGTTGACTATCACTAGGAAAATATCCCTACTCATGCATTTTGAGTTTAGCATCTAAGCAGAAAATTGGAAGGTAAAATAAAAATTATGGACAATAACAGTTTCAAACGTAGAACTCTGGGTCATGTACTAATGATATTGTTTAATCTGTCTATTGCACTCTTCAAATCATACTAACGGCAGGAATGCATCAGATTATTGTCTGGGAGTTCATTCAGACATTTAAGGTTAAAATTACATAAACTACATCATACTTAAAATGGTATTAAAACTACATTAAATGATTTTAATCAAACTGAGTGATACTGAATTTCCATAACAACATAATGAAATAATTTTAGTTTGAATCTGCTGTGCACACAATTGTTAATGAAATTATGTCTCTAAAGTCATTCTATATTATTATTGTATTTTTACCAATCAAACAGCTCAAAGGAAATCTCTTAATTATTCAATTATTCAAATTTGTTCAAAATAAAAAGATGAGAAGTAAACATTTCATGCAGTCAAACAAGTTCCACAGCTATTGCTGGTTTAAAATTAATGTGACATTTAATGAATTCTTTAATTAAGACCTGCTGGGGCTTCGACCTATCAACAAGTTCAAAGAATATTTTTTCATTATCCAAATTTGCTCAAAATAAAAAAACTGAGAAGTTTACATTTGCAGCATTCAAACAAGTTCCACACCTTTGGCTGGTTTAAATTCAATGTGGCATTTAAATAATCCCTTATTAAGACCTGATGGTGCTTTCAACATGACATAAATGACCTTCTTTTCACTTAATAACTTGATATCTGAAAATATCCTTTTTGCACAGGAAGCATTGGGTCTTAAAAAATAATTCTATCCAGCTTGCATGAAAAATGGTCTTGCAAGATTTCAAGAAAAGGCTTATGCAGGAACAGTAGTTTTGTATTTGTTTGTTTAAATGGTGTTTAATGCCACTTTCAGCAATTTTTCACCTATATCATGGTGTCCAGTTTTTATTGGGGGAAGAAGCCGGAGTACCCGAAGAAAATTCCTAGCCTTAGGTACAGTAGTTTTGTACAAATTAATTAACTTGACAGGATAATTTCAGCAAAGTTTCAGTTCCCTTAAATTTTGGTATTCTGGGAAGGCCATCTTGAATGATCGATCAGTATTTGTGTAAAACTGACCAAAAAAACTACATTCATACAACTAATAGTGTTAAGTTTTACATATGATATTAAATCTAGTTTTTATAATCTTTCAGCCAATTGGAATTTGTAACTGGCCCCACAAGCCATATCAGAAGCACTACCCTTTCAGCATCTCCAGTCTGCACTGGTTTCTGGGATGTAATGATGTAATTTTAGATGGCATTAGTCTTCTGAAAAGCTGACCTAAAAACCCATGACAATATACAATGTAAAATAACACTAGGTTCTGCTTAAGAAAACACGGTGGTAACACATTTTATAGGACTGTATGTCGAATAGGTGTGGGTCTAAAATGTATTTGCTACTAGATGTATAATAAAGCGGTAGTAAAAAAATTGCACTTTAAACAAAAATATCTGGACCTCCAAAATGACATAGAATACATTTTTGACACATTATTGAAACTTTTTGAATGAATAACTTGATGAATACTTCTTACTGTAATTGGGTTAAAAATAAATCAGAGGACCCTAGGCAATGAAAAAGGCATTCCACATGTTGAATATGTTTCCACCTGGTCCTATCTTAAAACAAGTTTTGCAATGAGGTCTATTTTGAATTTCTAATTTGCATAAAAACACAGAAACTTAACATAGGCCCATTGGATGAAAAATTCTAATAAATCTTTCCAAAACTGGGATAAAAAAACCCAGAGATTCTAAAGAGCCTGTATTATTCACCTGATTTTTATAGGCAATGAAGAAAGTCTATCCTCCATGTTAAACATATTCCCCGTAGGGTCTTATCTTAAAACTAGTCCCACAGGCATCCATTTTGCATTTCTAATATGCACTAAAAAAACTTTATACATTAACATGAAATGAATGTTTCTGATAAGTTTTGTTTCAATTAGTTCACTGGCATTAAAGAATAATTTTTAACATTTTTACCAAATGATCATCCGTTAAGCTATGTCATGTGGTAGTGGTCATTTTTAAATTTCTGATCAGAATAAAAAATCATGCAGAGGACAAGAGAAGGCATTGGTATATTTATTTTTTCGCATTGGTATATTTATTTTTTCCCATAGGGTAAAGGCCTGTGATGGCAGCCATTTTGAATTTCTGATTGGCATAAAAACCATAAACTTTATAGAACCCCATCCAATGAATGTTGATAAAAATTTTTGTTTTAACTTGTTTACAGGTTTCCAAGTAAAAGCCTTTTTAATATTTTTTTTTCATATGGTCCTATGTTTAATTAAGTCGTGCTACAGTGACCAATTCCAATCAGAATAAAAAAACATAAGCATTTTAAAGGACCAATGATCATTGTGACAAAGTTTGGTTTCACATGGGCCAATGTTTCAGAAATAAAAATTAATATGTGAAAGTTTACAGATTACAAATAGATGACAATAAAGATCAGGTCAGCAGGAGATACTAAAATGAAGGAAAGAAAAAAACTGGCCTTTTCCACCCCTTTTATTTTAAAAAGCAAAACACCTGACAGCTAATTCAATGATAAATGCAATGAAAAAAACCATAATAGTTAGACTAAAAATAAAATATGTATTATAAAACACAATTTTGCCCTTTTGACACTTATGGTATAAAAAATTGTAAAGGGTACAATAAAAGAAAACTCTGTTGACATTTCCAAACACTCAATCAACACCCTCAAAATTCATTAAAAACCAATATTCCACACACACAAATCTCAAAATGACACCTTGACAGATTTTTTTTTTTAAAAGCTAAACAACATGCATGAAAAAAACTAAGTTACATGATTTCTTATTATTTTACTTAATTAAATGAAGAAATCCATATAAAAACTGTTTAAACTGATTTGGCCCTTTTGCAACTTGTAAGACCGTAATATTCTGATTGCACACCTCAGCAATATGTCTTTAGGTATTTTTTGACAAAAACAACAAACAAACAAACAAAACAAATTCGAATGAACATAAAAATCTGATACTCATCACAAAATGTTTTGACCTTTTTCCTGGGCAGCACAGTTATGATAATCATTATTAATCACAATCTTTGTCTCAAGGACTAAACTGGCAAACATGAAAACAAATGGTCAACTAGGATAGTTGGTAGTTTTAAATAGTCCAGAAACTCAGGTCTACAGACATACAAATCAATCAATGCCAACAGTCCCTTACATAATATGTTAGCAAGGCTACAGCAGTAATATTCTACTATAAACTTAACACTTTACTCTTAATTAAGGTTCAAATGTACTCTAATGTTATACTTTCTTATCCAGATGCTTAAAAGCCATATTTATAGCAAGCCAAGTTTTTAATTATTTTTCCACTTAAACATCTCATCAACTATAACCTCTTTCAATTCTGGACCACAACACTATCAAATGCTGTTAATTACAGGTGTAATTTATGTTAGGTTCAGCAAAAGAAATGTATAAATGAAACAGATCTTTCAAACAAGCATAGTAAAAAATTTACCATTAATCTTCTTCAATCATTGCTATTACATAAGGTCTGAATAGGAAAATCAAATTTCAAGTTTGGCAAATATCCAGTAAAAATTATTATATTGCATAATTTTGTTTAATTAGTATATGATTTTATTTTAAAAAATTAAAGTTTATGCTCCAAAACTGAGTTGCCACTGATTGAAATCAATGTATGAACTAAAAGTTATGTGAGAAACAGGTGATAGATAATTACAAGTCATCCAAATAGCTGAAAAAATAAAAGTAAATGGAGGGCAAAGACAAATTATCTGTTTCAGTATATTCATCTGGAAATTAATCATTGTCAACTTTGTCTTATTTGTCACTTATAGTCAAAATATTATGACCTGTCAGGTATTTTCTACCTATTGCTCAATCAATTCCAAAAATAGATGACACCTGTTTAGAAAACTGCTTCAATCTGTTTTCTTTAAAGCACTTAATCAGAAAGAGCTGGACATTTAAATTGCAGCTATTCATGCATGACTCAGGTAACTTCAAACTTCTAATCTGGAAGATAGCCATAGAGTACAATGTAGATGGAACAAGTTCGAAGTTTAAAATTACCTGAGTCACACATGAGTAGCTGCATTTTAAATGTCCAAGCTATCACTGATGAAGAGCTTTTAAGAAAACAGAATGAAGCAGTTTTCTAAATAGTTGTATCTGTATTAGGAATTGGTTGACCAATAGGTAGAAAATACCTGACAGGTCATTGTAGTTTGACTATAAATTTCAACTGGACCTGACCTTACCTTATAAATTGAAAACTGTCAGAAATACAGGCCATGCCATTAGGACTTTTCTAATCTAAGTCCTACCAATGTTGTGAAATGCATTCTTACATTGTAAAAATTTAAAATGTGTCATAAATTTTCTTAATAAATATATAAAAGTCAACTAATACCATTAGACATCCTATGCTAACAGTTATCATTTTCACTAAACAAAGTTGTCTTATGATGCCTATCTTCTCAATTCATGACTTATCATTTCCCCATGTGCTGAATTAATTATACCTGACATCTATTTTGTTGACCTTGATGATGCCATCACCAGCTTGAAGTCCAGCCCTGTCTGCTGCACCCCCAGGCTCTACAGACTCGATAGAAACGGGACCATTTCCTGCTAACACAAAGCCAAAACTACCATCTTCTCTGTAAACTGTGGCAGATCTGCAAGTCAAAATGAAACTTATTATTTCCTTTATTATATTGTCAATAGACATATAAAGCAACTTAAGGATCATAACACACTGATAAATTGTTCATAGAAAGAACCATTAACCCTTTGTTTAGGATATGTTTTACACAATTTTTTTCTTTTTGTGATAGCTTTTATAGTCAAAATACAATGACCTGTCAGGTACTTTCTACCTATTGCTCAATCAATTTCAAAAATAGATAACAGCTGTTTAGAAAACTGCTTCAGTCTGTTTTCTTTAAAGCTCTTACTCAGAAAGAGCTGGACATTTAAATTGCAGCTATTCATGCATGACTCAGGTAACTTTACTAGAGACATTGCCATAGGGTATAATGAGTTAGAAGTTTAAAAGTTACCTGAGTCACACATGAGTAGCTACATTTTAAATGTCCAAGCTATCACTGATGAAAAGCTCTAAAGAAAACAGATTGAAGCAGCTTTCTAAACAGCTGTTATCTGTATTAAGAATTGGTTGACCAATAGGTAGAAAATACCTGACAGGTCACTGTATTTTGACTATAACTGAGTCATGATAATTGCAAAAGAACTACTGATGCTATCTATCTAGGTGTAACAAATCCCTAGATTACCCATGTAACTTAGTTGTTGCACGCATTGATAGGGGGCTATTTTATACCATTTTTAAAGCAAACATCCCAAACATGTTATATACCAAGTTTCAGTAAACATTCTAATGAACATAAGTTTCTCTCCAGGGTGATTGTTCGGGGCTCAGGGTGATCATAAGGGTGATTGTTACGGACTTTTAAGGGTGATTTTTATCGGGGCTCAGGGGGGATAGTTAAAGGGCTCTTTGAAATGTTGTGTTAAAAAGTAATATCCATTATTGTGGTTGATGGAATAAGATTGAATTTTTATCATCTTAGAACATAAACTTCAGTGGTTACTGATTGGCTCCTTAATTACTAAATATATATACAAACATTTTAATCTCCTTTTTATGACTGCCAATAGAAGAGTTATCCTCAGCTGATCCTCCCAGCTCATTCTCTTTAATGAAATCATCAAATCTGTGCCTTTGTCTTGGAGGTATAAAAGGCCTAAAATACAGTCCTTAAATTGCAGCTACTCATGTGTGACTCAGGTAACTTTAAACCTCTAACTCAAGTTCCAACTACATTATACCCTATGACAACATCTTCCAGATTAGAAATTTAAAGTTACCGGGGTCATGCATAAATAGCTGCAATTTAAATGTCCAGCTCTTTCTGATTAGGAGCTTTAAAGAAAACAGACTGAAGCAGTTTTCTAAACAGCTGTTATCTATTTTTGAAATTGATTGAGCACTAGGTAGAAAATACCTGACAGGTCATAGTATTTTGACTATAACTGTTTTTACTGTTTTTTCAGAAGTTAGATTTTTTACTTAAGGTAAAGAGTTGATGAGTAATTTGTCTTGTTCCATTATGTAAACAGTGTAACTAAATTAAGATTGCTATCTATTGCAAACTAGTCTTGCTATTCTACTACAGTATAGTGGCTATAGCCAGCTGACACAGATTGCCATCTACTATAGACTAGCCAGGTAGCATAGGATGCTGTTTAATGAAGACTATCCTGCTGACAGATTGCTGTCTACTAGAAACTAGCCTGATGGCATAGATTGTTTTCTACTATATACTAGCCTGATGGAATAGATTGCTGTCTACTATATACTAGCCTGCTGGCATAGATTGCTGTCTACTATAGACTAGCCTGCTGGCATAGATTGCTTTCTACTAAAGACTAGCCTGCTGGCATAGATTGCTGTCTACTATAGACTAGCCTGCTGGCATAGATTGCTGTCTACTATAGACTAGCCTGCTGGCATAGATTGCTGTCTACTATATAGTATAGCCTGCTGGCATAGATTGTTGTCTACTGTAAAAAAGACTGCCAGCAAAGATTGCTGTCTGGTGTAGACTTGCCTACAAACCATAGATTGCTGGTTTCTGTAGACTAGCCTTGCTGCCATAGATTGCTGTTTCTGTAGCCTACCTGTTGGCATACCGGTAGATTGCTGTCTACTATATACTAGCCTGATGGGATAGATTGATATCTACTGTAGACTAGCCTGCTGGCATAGATTGCTGTCTACTATAGACTAGCCTGCTGGCATAGATTGCTGTCTACTATAGACTAGCCTGCTGGCATAGATTGCTGTCTACTATATAGTATAGCCTGCTGGCATAGATTGTTGTCTACTGTAAACAAGACCGCCAGCAAAGATTGCTGTCTGGTGTAGACTTGCCTACAAACCATAGATTGCTGGTTTCTGTAGACTAGCCTTGCTGCCATAGATTGCTGTTTCCGTAGCCTACCTGTTGGCATACCGGTAGATTGCTGTCTACTATATACTAGCCTGATGGGATAGATTGATATCTACTGTAGACTAGCCTGTTGGCATAGATTGCTGTCTACTGTAAACTAGAGTTATGGAATTTTTTGCTGTCTACTAAAGACTAGCCTGATGGCATAGAT
Organism: Limnoperna fortunei; assembly: GCA_944474755.1. NCBI lineage: Eukaryota > Metazoa > Mollusca > Bivalvia > Mytilida > Modiolidae > Limnoperna > Limnoperna fortunei. Next base: position 29,589,889 of record OX104117.1, on the reverse strand, counting down.
TGTTGTCTACTATATAGTCTAGCCTGCTGGCATAGATTGTTGTCTACTATATAGTCTAGCCTGCTGGCATAAATTGTTGTCTACTGTAAACAAGACTGCTAGCAAAGATTGCTGTCTATTGTAGACTAGCCTGCTGGCAAAGATTCCTGTCTATTATTAACTAGCCTGCTTGCATAGACTGCTGTATACTAAAACAGTCACCAGGGTGACATAATTTGTGTAATAATTTGTGTTGACTAGATATTAATAACAAGTCCCACTGGTGACTGCAACTTTCAGGGTCTGTCCACCGCAAATAAAAAAAAATGTGTCTATGTCATCGAACTTGTGTTTGTAAGCATTCTGATTTTATGACAAATTCGAGCATTCACTGCAATATACAGATCTGTTTTGTTCCACTTTACTATGAATTTGTTGAATGGCAAAGTAAACTAACTACTTTGATGGAATTCTTCAAAACAAATTGAACCTCACATTCAACTCCAAGGCTAACCAATGTTTTCTTTTAGATTGAGGAGTCTGAGAAACTAACAACAACCACGTCGAATCAACTCTAGGAGTCATAGAAAGCAGATGTCTCTGACTCCTTAAGTTTGGAGATGATAGTTTCAATGTTTTAACAGATGTCTTAGATTCCTCAAGTTGACTCAATAACTGTTGTTTCCTAAGAGGGAAATAGTAACTTTTCTATTTCTCGCTGGCCAAAATCAGACCCAGAGGAAGAATCATCTGACATTCAATAATTGAATTAATTAATGAATAAAATAAATAACACACACATAATAATAATTTTACTTCTGTTTTATGCACAGTTATTTGCACAATTAATAAACAACAATCAGATTACACACTGTCACATAATTAACAAATATATTAACTTGTTTTCTATCTACAAAAAAGTTTGTAGCTGCATGCCGCTGAAATTTTAAGCTTAAAGGCAAACAGGCCACCTGATATTAATAGGGACTTTGAAGGCTGACTGTAGACAAGTCTTATATAGATTGCTGTGTATTGTCGACTGTTCTGCTGCCATAGATTGCTGTGTATTGTACACTAGACTAATGGCATAGGTTGCTGTGTATTGTAGACTAGACTAATGGCATAGGTTGCTGTGTATTGTACACTAGACTAATGGCATAGGTTGCTGTGTATTGTACACTAGACTAATGGCATAGGTTGCTGTCTACTTAAGACCAGCCTGCTGATTGCTGTCTACTGCAGACTAGCCTGTTGACTGAACATTACACAAATGGCTAGAATGTTTGCAGAGATTGCAGTCTACTATAGATGGTATACATTGCTGTCAGCTGCAGACTAGCCTATAGGTATACAGTATATAACTGTCTACAGTAGACTAGCCTGCTGGCAATAATTGCTTTCTAATATAGACTAGCCTACTGGTACAGATTGTTGACTACAGTTGACTAGGCTTCTGGTATTGATTGCTGTCTACTACTAACAAGCCTGCTGGTATTAATATCTGTCTACTAGAGACTAGCAAGATGGAACAGATCACTGTCTGATATAGGCTAGTCTCCTAGCATAGATTGCAATCTAGTCTGCAGGCCAAATAATTTAGGTACCAGTAAAGCAGTTTTCTAGTCAGTCAACAATAACCTAGGTACCAGTAAAACAGTTATCCAGTCAGTTCACAATAACCTAGGTACCAGTAAAGCAGCTATCCATTCATTCCACAAAAACCTAGGTACCAGTAAAGCAGTTATCCAGAGTCCACAATAACCTAGGTACCAGAAAAGCAGTTAACCAGTCAGTTCACAATAACCTAGGTATCTGTAAAGCAGTTATCCAGTCAGTCCACAATAACCTAGGTACCAGTAAATCAGTTATCCAGTCAGTCAACAATAATCTAGGTACCAGTAAAACAGTTATCCAGTCAGTCCACAATAACCTAGGTACCAGTAAATCAGTTATCCAGTCAGTCAACAATAATCTAGGTACCAGTAAAACAGTTATACAGACAGTCCACAATAACCTAGGTACCAGTAAAGCAGTTATCCAGTCAGTCAACAATAATCTAGGTACCAGTAAAACAGTTATCCAGACAGTCCACAATAACCTAGGTACCAGTAAAGCAGTTATCCAGTCAGTCAACAATAATCTAGGTACCAGTAAAACAGTTATCCAGTCAGTCCACAATAACCTAGGTACCAGTAAATCAGTTATCCAGTCAGTCAACAATAATCTAGGTACCAGTAAAACAGTTATCCAGACAGTCCACAATAACCTAGGTACCAGTAAAGCAGTTATCCAGTCAGTCAACAATAATCTAGGTACCAGTAAAACAGTTATCCAGACAGTCCACAATAACCTAGGTACCAGTAAAGCAGTTATCCAGTCAGTCAACAATAATCTAGGTACCAGTAAAACAGTTATCCAGTAAGTTCACAATAACCTAGATACCAGTAAAACAGTTATTCAGTCAGTCCACAATAACTTAGGTACCAGTAAAGCAGTTATCAAGTCAGTCCACAATAACCTAGGTACCAGTTAAGCACTTATCCAGTTAGTCCACAATAACCTAGGTACCAGTAAAGCAGTTATCCAGTTAGTCCCCAATAACCTAGGTACCAGTAAAGCAGTTATCCAGTCAGTCCACAATAACCTAGGTACCAGTAAAACAGTTATTCAGTCAGTCCACAATAACCTAGGTACCAGTTAAGCAGTTATCCAGTTAGTCCACAATAACCTAGGTACCAGTAAAGCAGTTATCCAGTCAGTCCACAATAACTTATGTACCAGTAAAGCAGTTATCTAGTCAGTCCACAATAACCTAGGTACCAGTTAAGCACTTATCCAGTCAGTCCACAATAACCTAGGTACCAGTAAAGCAGTTATCCAGTCAGTCCACAATAACCTAGGTACCAGTAAATCAGTTATCCAGACAGTCCACAATAACCTAGGTACCAGTAAAGCAGTTAACCAGTCAGTTCACAATAACCTAGGTACCAGTAAAGCAGCTATCCAAACAGTCCACAGTAACCTAGGTACCAGTAAAGCAGTTATCCAGTCAGTCAACAATAACCTAGGTACCAGTAAAACAGTTGTTCAGCAAGTCCACAATAACCTAGGTACCAGTAAAACAGTTATCCAGTCAGTCCAAAATAACCTAGGTACCAGAAAAACAGTTATCCAGTCGGTCCACAATAACCTAGGTACCAGTAAAGCAGTTATCCAGTCAGTCCAAAATAACCTAGGTACCAGTAAAACAGTTATTCAGTCAGTCTACAATAACCTAGGTACCAGTAAAGCAGTTAACCAGTCAGTTCACAATAACATAGGTACCAGTAAAGCAGTTATCCAGACAGTTCACAATAACCTAGGTACGAGTAAAGCAGTTAACCAGACAGTTCACAATACCTGGGTACCAGTAAATTTGTTTGTTTGTTTGTGGTGTTTAACTCTACTTTCAGCAATTTTTCAGCTATATCATGGCGTCCAGTTTTCATTGGGGGAGGAAGCCGGAGTACCCGGAGAAAACCCCCGACCTGCGGTAGGAGGGTACCAGTAAAACAGTTATTCAGTCAGTCCACAATAATCTAGGTACCAGTAAAGCAGTTATCAAGTTAGTCCACAATAACCTAGGTACCAGTAAAGCAGTTATCCAGTTAGTCCAAAATAACCTAGATACCAGTAAAACAGTTATTCAGTCAGTCAACAATAACCTAGGTACCAGTAAAGCAGTTATCCAGTCAGTCCACAATAACCTAGGTACCAGTAAAGCAGTTATCCAGTTAGTCAACAATAACCTAGGTACCAGTAAAGCAGTTAACCAGTCAGTCAACAATAACCTAGGTACCAGTAAAGCAGTTATCCAGTCAGTCCACAATAACTTAGGTACCAGTAAAGCAGTTATCAAGTCAGTCCACAATAACCTAGGTACCAGTAAAGCAGTTATCCAGACAGTCCACAATAACCTAGGTACCAGTAAAGCAGTTAACCAGTCAGTTCACAATAACCTAGGTACCAGTAAAGCAGTTATCCAGACAGTCCAAAATAACTTAGGTACCAGTAAAGCAGTTAACCATTCAGTCCACAATAACCTAGGTACCAGTAAAGCAGTTATCAAGTTAGTCCACAATAACCTAAGTACCAGTAAAGCAGTTATCCAGTCAGTTCACAATAACCTAGGTAGCAGTAAAGCAGTTATCCAGTCAGTCAACAATAACCTAGGTACCAGTAAAACAGTTATCCAGTCAGTCAACAATAACCTAGGTACCAGTAAAGCAGTTATCCAGTTAGTCAACAATAACCTAGGTACCAGTAAAGCAGTTATCCAGTCAGTCAACAATAACCTAGGTACCAGTAAAGCAGTTATCCAGTCAGTCAACAATAACCTAGGTACCAGTAAAGAAGTTATCCAGTTAGTCCAAAATAACCTAGATACCAGTAAAACAGTTATTCAGTCAGTCCACAATAACTTAGGTACCAGTAAAGCAGTTATCCAGTCAGTCAACAATAACCTAGGTACCAGTAAAGCAGTTATCCAGTCAGTCCACAATAACTTAGGTACAAGTAAAACAGTTATCCAGTCAGTCCACAATAACTTAGGTACCAGTTAAGCACTTATCCAGTTAGTCTTAATAACCTAGGTACCAGTAAAGCAGTTATCCAGTTAGTCAACAATAACCTAGGTACCAGTAAAGCAGTTATCCAGTCAGTCCACAATAACCTAGGTACCAGTAAAGCAGTTATCCAGTTAGTCAACAATAACCTAGGTACCAGTAAAGCAGTTATCCAGTCAGTCCAGAATAACTTAGGTACCAGTAAAGCAGTTATCAAGTCAGTCCACAATAACCTATGTACCAGTAAAGCAGTTATCCAGACAGTCCACAATAACCTAGGTACCAGTAAAGCAGTTAACCAGTCAGTTCACAATAACCTAGGTACCAGTAAAGCAGTTATCCAGACAGTCCACAATAACTTAGGTACCAGTAAAGCAGTTAACCATTCAGTCCACAACTAGAGGCTCTTAAGAGCCTGTATCGCTCACCTGACTTACAAAAAAAGTTTTTAAGACAATACTTTTCTTGCAAATTTTGATATTAAATGCTTAAGAGTTTATGTGAAGATGCTGTTCTATGAATGTTGCCATGTTGAATTTACAATCAGCAGTAGGAGTGTTTCTGAGAAGAAGCAGTTTTTTTTGTTTTTTCATAGGTTAGTATGTTAAGTGATGTTCCATAGTGGCAGCAATGTTGTATTTTGGATCGAAACAAACAACTCAAAATTGGTAGAGAACCATACAATATCACATATCCTAAAATCTGCCAAGCTGTTTGTGAGAAAACGAATTTTAAAATCTCAGCCAGTCAGAACGCATTTGCAGCTCTGGCAGCCATGTTGAATTTCCTATCGGCTTGAAACATACTTAAAATAATAAGATTACTATCACTTCTGCATTATTTGGTTAAATTGTGTGGAACTGAGTTTCAGAGAAGAAGCTGTTTGTATGGTTTTCCCATAGGGTCCTATGTTAAGCTGTGTTCCACCGTGGTGGCCTCTTGGAATTTAGATCGCCACAAAAAACTAAAATTTTGAAGAGGACCATCTAAGGTACATTTGTGCAATATTTCAAATCAATCTGCTAAGCGGTTTGTAAAAAGAAGATTTTTGAAATTTCAGCCAATCAGAACCCATTAGTTGCCCTGGAAGCCAGGTTCAATTTGCAATTGGCTCAAAAAACTCAAAATAATAAGATAAATATCCATTAATCATTTCTTCATAATTTGGCTTCATTTGTGTGGAACAGTTTCAGAGAAGACGTTGTTTGTATGTTTTTCCCATAGGGTCCTATGTTAAACTATGTCCTGTGATGGCGGCCATCTTGGATTTTGGATCGGAACAAAAAACTCAAACCTTGTAGAGGACCACATAAGGTACATTTCTGCTATATTTTAAATCAATCTGCCAAGCAGTTTATGAGAAGAAGATTTTTGAATTTCAGCCAATCAGAACGCATTAATGGCCCTGGAAGCCATGTTGAATTTGCAATTGGCTGGAAAAACCCAAAATAATAAGATAATTATGCAACCTTCATTTCCTTATTAATTTGGCTTCATTGTGTGGAACAGTTTCAGAGAAGAAGTTGTTTATATGTTTTTCCCATAGGGTCCTATGTTAAACTATGTCCTGCGATGGTGGCCATCTTGGATTTTGGATCGGCACAAAAAACTCAAACTTTGTAGAGGACTAACAAAGGTACATTTCTGCAATATTTCAAATCAATCTGCTAAGCAGTTTATGAGAAGAAGATTTTTGAATTTCAGCCAATCAGAACACATTAACGGCCCTGGAAGCCATGTTAAATTTGCAATTGGCTCGAAAAACCCAAAACAATAAGATAATTATGCAACCTTCATTTCCTTATTAATTTGGCTTCATTGTGTCGAACAGTTTCATAGAAGAAGTTGTTTATATGTTTTTCCCATAGGGTCCTATGTTAAACTATGTCCTGCGATGGCAGCCATCTTGGATTTTGGATCGGCACAAAAAACTCAAACTTTGTAGAGGACCATCTAAGGTACATTTCTGCAATATTTCAAATCAATCTGCCAAGCAGTTTATGAGAAGAAGATTTTTTAAATTCAGCCAATCAGAACGCATTAATGGCCCTGGCAGCCATGTTTCATATTTGATCAGCACCAAAAACTCAAACTTTGTTAAGAATCACCCAATAAACATTCCTGCCAAGTTTGGTTCCAATTGGCCAAGTGGTTGTGGAGAAGAAGATTAAAATGTAAAAAGTTTACGGCCGACGACGACGAAGACGACGACGACCACAACGACGACGAAGACGGACGCAAAGTGATGAGAATAGCTCACACTGACCCTTTGGGTCAGGTGAGCTAATAACCTAGGTACCAGTAAAGCAGTTATCAAGTTAGTCCACAATAACCTAGGTACCAGTAAAACAGTTATCCAGTCAGTCAACAATAACCTAGGTACCAGTAAAGCAGTTATCCAGTTAGTCAACAATAACCTAGGTACCAGTAAAGCAGTTATCCAGTCAGTCAACAATAACCTAGGTACCAGTAAAGCAGTTATCCAGTCAGTCAACAATAACCTAGGTACCAGTAAAGCAGTTATCCAGTTAGTCCAAAATAACCTAGATACCAGTAAAACAGTTATTCAGTCAGTCCACAATAACTTAGGTACCAGTAAAGCAGTTATCAAGTCAGTTCACAATAACCTAGGTACCAGTAAAGCAGTTATCCAGACAGTCCACAATAACCTAGGTACCAGTAAAGCAGTTAACCAGTCAGTTCACAATAACCTAGGTACCAGTAAAGCAGTTATCCAGACAATCAACAATAACTTAGGTACCAGTAAAGCAGTTAACCAGTCAGTCCACAATAACCTAGGTACCAGTAAAGCAGTTATCAAGTTAGTCCACAATAACCTAGGTACCAGTAAAGCAGTTATCCAGTCAGTTCACAATAACCTAGGTACCAGTAAAGCAGTTATCCAGTCAGTCAACAATAACCTAGGTACCAGTAAAGCAGTTATCCAGTCAGTCAACAATAACCTAGGTACCAGTAAAGCAGTTATCCAGTCAGTTCACAATAACCTAGGTACCAGTAAAGCAGTTATCCAGTCAGTCAACAATAACCTAGGTACCAGTAAAGCAGTTATCCAGTCAGTCAACAATAACCTAGGTACCAGTAAAGCAGTTATCCAGTCAGTTCACAATAACCTAGGTACCAGTAAAGCAGTTATCCAGTCAGTCAACAATAACCTAGGTACCAGTAAAGCAGTTATTCAGTCAGTCCACAATAACCTAGGTACCAGTAAAGCAGTTATCCAGTCAGTTCACAATAACCTAGGTACCAGTAAAGCAGTTATCCAGTCAGTCAACAATAACCTAGGTACCAGTAAAACAGTTATCCAGTCAGTCAACAATAACCTAGGTACCAGTAAAGCAGTTATCCAGTCAGTCCACAATAACCTAGGTACCAGTAAAACAGTTATCCAGTCAGTCCACAATAACCTAGGTACCAGTTAAGCACTTATCCAGTCAGTCAACAATAACCTAGGTACCAGTAAAGCAGTTATCCAGTCAGTCAACAATAACTTAGGTACCAGTAAAACAGTTATCCAGTCAGTCCACAATAACCTAGGTACCAGTTAAGCACTTATCCAGTTAGTCCACAATAACCTAGGTACCAGTAAAGCAGTTATTCAGTTAGTCCACAATAACCTAGGTACCAGTAAAGCAGCTATCCAGTCAGTCCACAATAACCTAGGTACCAGTAAAGCTGTTATCCATTCAGTCCACAATAACCTAGGTACCAGTAAAGCAGTTAACCAGTCAGTCCACAATAACCTTGGTACCAGTAAAGCAGTTATCCAGACAGTCCACAATAACCTAGGTACCAGTAAAGCAGTTAACCAGTCAGTCAACAATAACCTAAGTACCAGTAAAACAGTTATTCAGTCAGTCCGCAATAACCTAGGTACCAGTAAAGCAGTTATCAAGTTAGTCCACAATAACCTAGGCACCAGTAAAGCAGTTATCCAGTTAGCCCAAAATAACCTAGATACCAGTAAAACAGTTATTCAGTCAGTCCACAATAACTTAGGTACCAGTAAAGCAGTTATCAAGTCAGTCCACAATAACCTAGGTACCAGTAAAGCAGTTATCCAGACAGTCCACAATAACCTAGGTACCAGTAAAGCAGTAAACCAGTCTGTTGGTACCAGTAAAGCAGTTATCCAGACAGTCCACAATAACTTAGGTACTAGTAAAGCAGTTAACCAGTCAGTCCACAATAACCTAGGTACCAGTTAAGCAGGTATCAAGTTAGTCCACAATAACATAGGTACCAGTAAAGCAGTTATCCAGTCAGTCAACAATAACCTAGGTACCAGTAAAGCAGTTATCCAGTCAGTCCACAATAACCTAGGTACCAGTAAAGCAGTTATCCAGTTAGTCAACAATAACCTAGGTACCAGTAAAGCAGTTATCCAGTCAGTCAACAATAACCTAGGTACCAGTAAAGCAGTTATCCAGTCAGTCAACAATAACTTAGGTACCAGTAAAACAGTTATCCAGTCAGTCCACAATAACTTAGGTACCAGTTAAGCACTTATCCAGTTAGTCCACAATAACCTAGGTACCAGTAAAGCAGTTATCCAGTCAGTCAACAATAACCTAGGTACCAGTAAAGCAGTTATCCAGTCAGTCAACAATAACCTAGGTACCAGTAAAGCAGTTAACCAGTCAGTCCACAATAACCTAGGTACCAGTAAAGCAGTTATCCAGTTAGTCAACAATAACCTAGGTACCAGTAAAGCAGTTATCCAGTCAGTCAACAATAACCTAGGTACCAGTAAAGCAGTTATCCAGTCAGTCAACAATAACTTAGGTACCAGTAAAACAGTTATCCAGTCAGTCCACAATAACTTAGGTACCAGTTAAGCACTTATCCAGTTAGTCCACAATAACCTAGGTACCAGTAAAGCAGTTATCCAGTCAGTCAACAATAACCTAGGTACCAGTAAAGCAGTTATCCAGCCAGTCACAATAACCTAGGTACCAGTAAAGCAGTTATCCAGTTAGTCAACAATAACCTAGGTACCAGTAAAGCAGTTATCCAGTCAGTCAACAATAACCTAGGTACCAGTAAAGCAGTTATCCAGTCAGTCAACAATAACTTAGGTACCAGTAAAACAGTTATCCAGTCAGTCCACAATAACCTAGGTACCAGTAAAGCAGTTATCCAGTTAGTCCACAATAACCTAGGTATCAGTAAAGCAGCTATCCAGTCAGTCCACAATAACCTAGGTACCAGTAAAGCAGTTATCCATTCAGTCGACAATAACCTAGGTACCAGTAAAGCAGTTATCCAGTCAGTCAACAATAACCTAGGTACCAGTAAAGCAGTTATCCAGTCAGTCAACAATAACCTAGGTAACAGTAAAGCAGTTAACCAGTCAGTCCACAATAACCTAGGTACCAGTAAAGCAGTTATCCAGACAGTCCACAATAACCTAGGTACCAGTAAAGCAGTTATCCAGTCAGTCCACAATAACCTAGGTACCAGTAAAGCAGTTATCCAGTCAGTCAACAATAACCTAGGTAACAGTAAAGCAGTTAACCAGTCAGTCCGCAATAACCTAGGTACCAGTAAAGCAGTTATCCAGACAGTCCACAATAACCTAGGTACCAGTAAAGCAGTTAACCAGTCAGTTCACAATAACCTAGGTACCAGTAAAGCAGTTAACCAATCAGTTCACAATAACCTAGGTACCAGTAAAGCAGCTATCCATTCATTCTTCAAAAACCTAGGTACCAGTTAAGCAGTTATCCAGAGTCCACAATAACCTAGGTACCAGTAAAGCAGTTAACCAGTCAGTTCACAATAACCTAGGTACCAATAAAGCAGTTATCCAGACAGTCCACAATAACCTAGGTACCAGTAAAGCAGTTATCCAATGAGTCCACAATAACATAGGTACCAGTAAAGCAGTTATCCAGTCAGTCCACAATAACCTAGGTACCAGTAAAGCAGTTATCCATTCAGTCCACAATAACCTAGGTACCAGTAAAGCAGTTATCCAGACAGTCAACAATAACTTAGGTACCAGTAAAGCAGTTATTCAGTCAGTCCACAATAACTTAGGTACCAGTAAAGCAGTTATCCAGTCAGTCCACAATAACCTAGGTACCAGTAAAGCAGTTATTCAGTTAGTCCACAATAACCTAGGTACTAGTACAAGTAAAGCAGTTATCCAGTCAGTCAACAATAACCCAGGTACCAGTAAAGCAGTTTTCCAGTCAGTCCACAATAACATAGGTACCAGTAAAACAGTTATCCAGTTCCAATACATTGCAGGGAAGGAGAAAATATACAAGATCCAGAAAACATAAAAACATATCAAATAACATTTTCAGTAGGTTAATAGTATTCTATGACTTCTAGTTAATCTGTACATAACATATAGAATAAGTAAACTGCAATCTTAAGATGTGGATTAGATTTTGGCAAAAATTAATTTAATCAGAATCGAAACACAAATTTATATAGAAATGTAATTACATTATGTTTGAAATTTTATAGACATTTCAGATTTTAACTACAAAATATGCTGTCAATGATAACAAATAATATTAGATGAATCAAGACAAAGCAAAATGTAAAATATCTGGAAAGCACTCATTTCTAACATTTTATGCTTAAAGAATTGCCATTTTTTTGGTAATAGAGACCCCCTGTGAACGGCTCATTAAGATGACAGGCAATGTAAAAAAACTTATCCTAAGTAATATAGTGAATGAAATCAGCAATGAAGTCTAAATGTAAATTTGATTAAGTTAATACTTCAAAAGACTTATCGGTAACACAATCATCTGTTTACTTCTATGTTGACCATTAACTGTAATTATGAATATTGGAAATTGTAAATAAAAATTATAACCAATGAATACAGAAATCAACTTGTTTAAAAAGTATTGAATTTTTAATTGCATACAAGTGTTTCTAGATGAGTTAGAGGTAATAAATATCTTTCCATAGAAGTGGCAATAATGATTTTTTAATCAAAAACAGATATTTTATCTGTAGCGTTGTTTATTACGTGTAAACAATCCTGTACATCGTTAGATCATCTATGCAGATGTTTTGATAAATTAAACAATAAACATGATGAAGAAGTTGTAATAAAAGATGCTTTAATTATGATATCATGTCAGTGTAGAATTTTCAGTGTAAAAATTTTTTTTATGAACAAAAATATCTTTTATTCAGCATACCACAAAATCCAAAGTTAAATAAAGTCATAAAGAAGACACCAATTAATTAAGGTATAATCATATAAATAACACACTAGTAAGAACTGTGACTGTGTTTCTTAAATATGTAAATCATAACGGCTACACCCATGCCTTTTATACATACATTTTTTAAGAACACAAATAGAACAAATGATCCCTAACCTTATCTGTTTCATAATCTTCTTTTGTTGCGGAGTTTTCAGAATCGCTTTCAAAGCTCTTCCTAACATATCCACATCTCTGTCCTCTGCATACTGTTTCAGAACACTGACCGTGGCCATCTTTTTGTCGTAATCCTCTCCAAGAATATCATTCATCTGAGAAAATTGCATACACAAAAAATCAAAATGCTCACTATATATTGGTAAGTATATATCCTTCTGTATAAATGGCACAAGTGCCATTTGCAGGTTTGACAATGTTAATTTATTATCTTCAATTACTGCAGCATTAACAACCTATGATCACAGACTGGTTGTGATTAATATAACGACGATGATTTTTCGATAAATCAAATCAAATCCAATTCCATATTAAATTTGTAATTTCACTGCAACATGCAAAAGTTGAATACATGCTATTTTAATCATTACTTAATCCTATATCAAAACATAGAGTAAAGCACACTGGAAACCTGCATCATCCTGTCCCAGTATCAAACAGGATCTAATTCATTACCTTTCTCAACAAAAACCACTTAGATAATTAACATCCTTTGTATATATTCCTAGCCTTATTCACTGCCTATAATCTCCTGAGAAATTAATTACCCAGTGTCAAAACTACAAATATTTGAGATAAAAACATGAAATGGTCGAAATTGATCGTAAAATAAAAGAAACCTTTTTTCAACTGTCAAAAATAATTTTTCTATCAAATATTTCTCCTTTAAACATTAATGATTTTACAAAACAACAACAGTGACATTTACCATTTCTCATCATGACGGATTGTAACTTTTTTCTTTAAATGATATAACTATGCTAAAGACTGATATATACACAACAGTTTGTTTCTATTATACTGACATGTTTTTTATGACTGAAATGCTGAGGGGAACAAATATAAGTTACCTTAAGTTATTTAATTAGCAAATTAACTTTATGAATAAAAATAGTTTTCTCAAAACACTCAAGCAACTATGCATGACTTTTTACACCCTCTGTATGGATATGAGTGTCTGTCCGTGTCTCTGTGGTTTCCAGATGATAACTTGAAAAGGTGTGAACAGATATTGTTTAAACTTTGCATAGCTGTTAAGTACTATAGATAAAGATCAAGTGCAATTTTCAGCACAATTCAATTAAAATGTTTCTGACTTAAACCAATTTATTTGGTCAACAGATGACGGTTTCTAAATTGGCTTTTTTCAAATGATAAAAAAGATTTTGTTAAAACTTTGCACAGCTGTAAAGTACTATAAAATGAAAAAAATCAAGTTGAATTTTCAGTACATTTGTAGTTTTTGAGTTGTGCCAACTTGAAATTATTTTATAGGTCCAAGGTCAAGGTAAAAATTGTCTTCTGAGATGGACTGCGTCAAATACTCTAGGCGGCTGATTTGTAACTCGTAAAATGTGTTCATGTATAATAAAACAATGCATGTGGCGGGGTATCATTTAATGTCCCATTTGATGCCCTATTTTTTAGCTGTAGTAAACAAGAGGCTATCAAGAGCTGTATCGCTTACCAGCTTGATGTAACCAATAAAAAAGCTACAAATTTGATGTCCCATTTGATGGCAGCCATATTTAACTTTCTATTGGCATACACAACATAAACTTTGTAAAGGATCAGTGTCTTAGGGGATAGTGTTGCTATTAGGGAAGGGGTGTGCCTATCAGGCAGTTTAATGGCAGAAGGGTTAAGGTTTGTGGCTATCAGACAGTGTTATTTTAACAGTTAATTTGGCCATCATACTGTGTTATGAAGAGAGGATAGGGTGGCTTTTAAAAATTGTCATGAGATAGGGGCCAGTGTGGCTATCAATGTCATGGAAGCTGGGTAGTTTGGATTTCAGACATGGAAGGGGTGAGTAGTGTGTCTATAATACAGTGTCATAGGAGGGTGTAGTTTGGCTATCAGACTGTCATGGGAGAGGGGATATTGGGAGGGATAATGGTAGTATGGCTATTAGACTGTCATGGGAGAGGAGATATTGGAAGGGATAGGGGTAGTATGGCTATCAGACTGTCATGGGAGAGGGGGTACTGGAAGGAATAGGGGTAGTATGGCTATCAGACTGTCATGGGACAGGGGATATTGGAAGGGATTGGGGTAGTATGGCTATTAGACTGTCATGGGAGAGGAGATATTGGAAGGGATAGGGGTAGTATGGCTATCAGACTGTCATGGGAGAGGGGGTACTGGAAGGAATAGGGGTAGTATGGCTATCAGACTGTCATGGGACAGGGGATATTGGAAGGGATTGGGGTAGTATGGCTATCAGACTGTCATGGGAGAGGGGAAATTGGAAGGGATAGGGGTAGTATGGCTATCAGACTGTCATGGGAGAGGGGATATTGGAAGGGATAGGGGTAGTATGGCTATCAGATTGTCATCAGAGAGGGGGTACTGGAAGGGATAGGGGTAGTATGGCTATCAGACTATCATGGGAGAGGGGATATTAGAAGGGATATGGGTAGTATGGCTATCAATCAGTCTGTCATTGGTGAGGGGTACTGGAAGGGATAGGGGTAGTATGGCTATCAGACTGTCAAGGGAGAAGGGATATTGGAAGGGATAGGGGTAGTATGGCTATCAGACTATCATGGGAGAGGGGATATTGGGAGGAATAGGGGTAGTATGGCTATCAGACTGTCATGGCAGAGGGGTATTGGAAGGGATAGGGGTAGTATGGCTATCAGACTGTCATGGTAGAGGGGGTAGTATGGATTTCAGACATGGAAGGGGTGGGTTGTGTGTCTTTTATACAGTGTCATGGGAGGGTGTAGTGTGCCTATCAGACTGTCATGGGAGAGGGGTATTTGAAGGGATAGGAGTAGTATGGCTATCAGACTGTCATGGGAGAGATTATATTGGGAGGGATAGGGGTAGTATGGCTATCAGACTGTCATGGGAGAGGGGTATTGGAAGGGATAGGGGTAGTATGGCTATCAGACTGTCATGGGAGAGGGGATATTGGGAGGGATAGGGTTAGTATGGCTATCAGACTGTCATGGGAGAGATTATATTGGGAGGGATAGGGGTAGTGTGCCTATCAGACTGTCATGGGAGAGGGGTATTTGAAGGGATAGGAGTAGTATGGCTATCAGACTGTCATGGGAGAGGGGATATTGGGAGGGATAGGGTTAGTATGGCTATCAGACTGTCATGGCAGAGGGGTATTGGAAGGGATAGGGGTAGTATGGCTATCAGACTGTCATGGCAGAGGGGTATTGGAAGGGATAGGGGTAGTATGGCTATCAGACTGTCATGGGAGACGGGATATTGGGAGGGATAGGGTTAGTATGGCTATAAGTGTCATGGGAGTATGGATTTCAGACATGGAAGGGGTGGGTTGTGTGTCTATCATACTACAGTGTCATGGGAGGGGTGAAGTGTGGCAAACAGACAGTGTCATGGAAGGGGTTTGTAGTGTCTGTCATACAGTGTCATGGGAGATGGGAAGTGTGGCTAACAGAGAGTGTTTAAGGGGTAATGTGGCTATCAGACAGCTATCAGAAAGTGTTTAGGGGGAAGTGTGGCTATAAGATGGAGTCAAGGGGACAGGTTTAGTGTTACTACGAAAGTGTCAGGGGATGGCAGTAGTGTTGAGGTTCTATTAGCTTTTGCCAGTGATAAGAGAAGTTGGACAATCAATTATATAATATCAATGTCTGGATCACAGTAATGTGACAATATAATATATCTGATATTGTTATTGGCTCCATCAGATGCTGTCATTGGTGAGTTGATGTGGCTTTCTACCTTATATGGGCATTGGTATGGTCATGTGGCTCTCTATCAGATATTGTCATTGGTAGGGTGATGTGGCTCTCTATCAGATGTTGTGTCAATGATATGATGATGTGGCTCTCTATCAGATATTGTGATTGGTAGGGTGATGTGACTATTTCATATATAAAGATTGGTATGGTTATGTGGCTCTCTATCAGATATTGTCATTGGTAGGGTGATGTGGCTCTCTATCAGATATTGTCATTGGTAGGGTGATGTGGCTCTCTTTCAGATATTGTCATTGGTAGGATGATGTGGCTCTCTATCAAATATTGGGTGAATACAATGTCTGTGCAATAATGTGAAGCCAATTTAATCTTCGTTCAAATTATATAGATAACAAATTAAATAATACGGTCAACACGCTTGCAAGTACAATGTTCTTTCACAAAGCATAACTCAATCTTATGACAACACATCTACTGGTGTCACTATATACCACCCACAGTGGAAGGACAACACATCTACTGATGTCACTATATACCACCAATAGTGGAAGGACAACACATCTACTAGTGTCACTATATACCACCCACAGTGGACAGATGGAAGGACAACACATCTACTAGTGTCACTATATACCACCCACAGTGGACAGATGGAAGGACAACACATCTACTGGTGTCACTATATACCACACACAGTGGACAGATGGAAGGACAACACATCTACTAGTGTCACTATATACCACCCACAGTGGACAGATGGAAGGACAACACATCTACTAGTGTCACTATATACCACCCACAGTGGACAGATGGAGGGACAACACATTTACTGGTGTCACTATATACCACCCACAGTGGAAGGACAACACATCTACTAGTGTCACTATATACCACCAACAGTGGACAGATGGAAGGACAACACATCTACTGGTGTCACTATATACCACACACAGTGGACAGATGGAAGGACAACACATCTACTGGTGTCACTATATACCACCCACAGTGGACAGATGGAAGGACAACACATCTACTGGTGTCACTATATACCACACACAGTGGACAGATGGAAGGACAACACATCTACTAGTGTCACTATATACCGGTACCACCCACAGTGGACAGATGGAAGGACAACACATCTACTGGTGTCACTATATACCACCCATAGTGGACAGATGGAAGGACAACACATCTACTGGTGTCACTATATACCACCCATAGTGGACAGATGGAAGGACAACACATCTACTGGTGTCACTATATACCACCCACAGTGGACAGATGGAAGGACAACACATCTACTAGTGTCACTATATACCACCCATAGTGAACAGATGGAAGGACAACACATCTACTGGTGTCACTATATACCACCCACAGTGGACAGATGGAAGGACAACACATCTACTAGTGTCACTATATACCACCCACAGTGGACAGATGGAAGGACAACACATCTACTGGTGTCACTATATACCACCCACAGTGGAAGGACAACACATCTACTGATGTCACTATATACCACCAATAGTGGAAGGACAACACATCTACTAGTGTCACTATATACCACCCATAGTGGACAGATGGAAGGACAACACATCTACTGGTGTCACTATATACCACCCACAGTGGAAGGACAACACATCTACTGATGTCACTATATACCACCAATAGTGGAAGGACAACACATCTACTAGTGTCACTATATACCACCCACAGTGGACAGATGGAAGGACAACACATCTACTAGTGTCACTAGATACCACACACAGTGGACAGATGGAAGGACAACACATCTACTAGTGTCACTATATACCACCCACAGTGGACAGATGGAAGGACAACACATTTACTGGTGTCATTATATACCACCCACAGTGGAAGGACAACACATCTACTAGTGTCACTATATACCACCAACAGTGGACAGATGGAAGGACAACACATCTACTGGTGTCACTATATACCACCCACAGTGGACAGATGGAAGGACAACACATCTACTGATGTCACTATATACCACCCACAGTGGACAGATGGAAGGACAACACATCTACTGGTGTCACTATATACCACACACAGTGGACAGATGGAAGGACAACACATCTACTAGTGTCACTATATACCACCCACAGTGGACAGATGGAAGGACAACACATCTACTGGTGTCACTATATACCACCCACAGTGGACAGATGGAAGGACAACACATCTAATAGGGTCACTATATACCACCCACAGTGGACAGATGGAAGGACAACAAATCTACTGGTGTCACTATATACCACACACAGTGGACAGATGGAAGGACAACACATCTAACTGGTGTCACTATATACCACTCACAGTGGACAGGTGGAAGGATGATACATCTACTGGTGTCAGTATATACCACACATAGTGGACAGATGGAAGGACAACATATCTACTGGTGTAACTATATACCACCATAGTAGACAGATGGAAGGATGATACATCTACTGGTGTCACTATATACCACCCACAGTGGACAGGTGGAAGGATGATACATCTACTGGTGTCACTATATACCATCCACAGTGGACAGACAGAAGGACAACACATCTACTAGTGTCACTATATACAACCCACAGTGGACAGATGGAAGGACAACACATCCACTGGTGTCACTATATACCACCCACAGTGGACAGATGGAAGGACAACACATCTACTAGTGTCTCTATATACCACCCACAGTGGACAGATGGAAGGACAACACATCTACTGGTGTCACTACATACCAAACATAGTGGACAGACGGAAGGATGATACATCTACTGATGTCACTATATACCACTCACAGTGGACAGGTGGAAGGATGATACATCTACTGGTGTCAGTATATACCACACACAGTGGACAGATGGAAGGACAACACATCTACTGGTGTCACTACATACCAAACATAGTGGACAGACGGAAGGATGATAATCTACTGGTGTCACTATATACCATCCACAGTGGACAGGTGGAAGGACAACACATCTACTGGTGTCACTATATACCACTCACAGTGGACAGGTGGAAGGATGATACATCTACTGGTGTCAGTATATACCACACATAGTGGACAGATGGAAGGACAACACATCTACTGGTGTAACTATATACCACCATAGTGGACAGATGGAAGGATGATACATCTACTGGTGTCACTATATACCACCCATAGCAGTCTTCCCGAAATGTGCCGGTCCGCCGGACCCGACCGGCAAAAAACAGCCAAATTTAACTCTGGTCTGGCAAATTTGTTAGATTTACATCAAAAATGTTAAATTGGTCCGGCAGTATTTGTGTTTAGGTCCGACAAGCCAAGAACTAATTTCGCGAAGACTGCCATAGTGGACAGACGGAAAAACAATACATCTACTAGTGTCACTATTTACCACCCATAGTGGACAGCTGGAAGGATGATACATCTACTGGTGTCACTATATACCACCCACAGTGGAAGGACAACACATCTACTAGTGTCACTATATACCGCCTATAGTGGACAGATGGAAGGACGACACATATACTGGTGTCGTCCATATACCACCCACAGTGGACAGACGGAAGGACAACACATCTACTGGTGTCATTATATACCACCCATAGTGGACAGACGGAAGGACAACATTACTAATGTCACTATATACCACCCATAGTGGACAGATGGAAGGACGACACATCTTCTGGTGTCATTATATACCACCCATAGTGGACAGATTGAACGACAACACATCTACTGGTGTCACTATATACCACCCACAGTGGACAGACAGAAGGACAACACATCTACTAGTGTCACTATATACCACCCACAGTTGACAGACGAAGTTCAACACATCTACTGATACCACCTATAGTGGATGAGGGAAGGATGATACATCTACAGGTGTCACTATATACCACCCATAGTGGACGATGGAAGGACAACACATCTACTAGTGTCAGTATATACCACCCATACTGGACAGATGGAAGGACAACACATCTACTGGTGTCACTATGTACCACCCACAGTGGACAGATGGAAGGACAACACATCTACTGGTGTCACTACATACCACACATAGTGGACATATGGAAGGACAACACATCTACTGGTGTCACTATATACCACACATAGTGGACAGATGGAAGGACAACACATCTACTGGTGTCACTATATACCACACATAGTGGACAGATGGAAGGACAACACATCTACTAGTGTAACTATATACGACCCACAATGAAGACAGAATGAGATGGAAGACACATCTACTGGTGTCACTATATACAACCCACAGTGGACAGATGGAAGGATGATACATCCACTGGTGTCACTATATACCACACAGTGGACAGGTGGAAGGACAACACATCTACTAGTGTCACTATATACCACCCATAGTGGACAGAAAGAAGGACAAGACAATCATCTAATGATGTCACTAAAAAATATTGCCTTTTAAAGTATCTGGACCACAATTGACCACAATTCGGCCGTTTATTTGTTTGTGAGTGAGTCGACCTCGTTCATACATCGATGAATTACTGAAAAGAAGCGTTTAATCCTATACAGCTGTATTTCTTGGTCGTAAAAATTAATTAAACTGTAACTTCAATTATGGGTTGGATTCGTTTCCCTAAACATTAAGATTTTAGAAAGACTTTCATGTACATGTAACCAGTAAAACCTCAACCAAAGAACATTGCTCACGTGAATTATTTGTGACCTAAATACCAAATAAATTTCACAGTTTTAGTCATTTCAGGACAAATTCTATTTTCAGTAGTAGCAGCTGTCCTGGATGCAAAGTTGGACTATTGGAGACAATATTTTAAAGGCAAATTACTTTGCAAACATTAGGAGTTCTAATTGAAATAGCTTGTGTCTTTTTTAAAAATAACATTTTGAAATGTTTTTTGTGTGTAAAAATATGCCAAGTATGCACTACAAAAACATTGTTTATTGTAAAAAAAATAATACTTATTTATAGTGCCATCTCGGACGTTGTTTTAAGTAAACAACTATTGATCATGTGTGCCACTTTGGTACCAGTAGACCCAATGATTCATTAAAGAACACTTTGCCATGAAGCTGCAGTTTTAGTTTAAGCCAATATTGATGAAAAATGAAGAGATTTTAGGTTTAACAAAATTCTTTTTTTACAGTAGCAGTGGATATTTTGTGTGGAGGGCAGTCCTATTAGGACTTATTTCTAAAGAAATTCATCTGACAATTATTTATATCAGTGTGGTTCAAACTGGTCTAATAGTTTCAAACCATGCGAATTCAAAATGTAGGCAAACAATGACAACTGATTCGAATGATCCCTGCAATCTCACCACAAATTTTAGTTAAGTGAGCTAAAAAACAAGCATTTTATTTCCTTTTATAAATTATGTATGATATTCATATACATTTAATAAATGTCTTTCCACATTTTACAATAAAAATCAAGAATTTCTGGATCTACACATTTTTCTTCCGTGTTTATATGTTGATTGTTAATTAACAAGAAATAACGCAGACAAAATTACAAAAAGAACTGTGTACATAATACCGTTAAAATAAATTAATACATTGTATATTAGTTTTTATAGTTTGTTTACTTATAATTATTTGAATGTGTTCCAGAAAAAAATCAATTCTACAAAAGCAGGTTACTTTTTTAATTATTAAACATTTTCTATGATAAAGGGCATTGACTGATTTGATTGGATTTTTAAAGATCTAACACACTTAACCTGTAATTTAGTCTGACCAACTGTAATTAAATGTGTATAGACCTATTAAATATTGATAAATGGTTTCCTGGACAACTACCTATACAGTCATGTTAACTGATATTGCAACACCGATCTTCTTAACATTTAGTTTATTATAAAGTGAGTTTTAATATCAAGGGAGATAATACCTGATAAAAGATCAACCTGACGAAGCCATACACCTACTGTACCTACTACAATGTGAATATATAAACAATCTTATGCAAAGGGGAACTAAAAACAAAAGTCAGGCCACAAGATTTCAACAATTTGCTTAAATCACTGATCAATAAACCAAAGTCTAATTCAGTAAAACAACATGTTTTAACTGTACTGACAAATAAAACAATTCAGAAATTTTCACTTGTTCAATGACTAACTTGTAACTTGTATGTTTCAAAGTTGTCTTGTGTTGCCATAAATACATTTAACATGAAAAATAGATGTTTGCAACAAAATATTAAAATTTTGCTGACTTCATATCTTTACATGTGACATAATAAAAAAAGAACATAGCTATACCTTATTATGAAGTAATCTAGCTTGTTTCACTCTGCTGGGTCCTGTCAGTAGTGTACTGCTGTGACTTGACAGACCATTTTCTTTTCTTTCCTCCTTTTCTTGTGTTTGTGATTTGGTTGACGACTCGACCTGTTTATTCAGTGGTACGATAGAAAGTGTCATTCTACGTAGCTCTCCTGACAACAGGTTCTTCATTTCTTCAGATCTTTTCACAGTCTGTCCATTTACTTCAAGTATTATATCTCCTTAAAAATACAATAGATATATAGTTAGGTTGACTCCTTAAATAACTATCTGATTTAAATTTCCTGCTATATTTGAATAATCAGGCAAGTTTTTATGAATGTGAAGCAATTTGTATATGCATATTTCAATATAAGGCAATTTTTTTTTAAATGTTTTGCCATCAGAGGGAAGCAATTGGTGTAAGCATACATGTAGGTAAAACACTCATTTGATACTTTTCCATAAAATAATAGGCATCTTGATGTGTCTTAAACTGCAAAATTCAAATTGGATATTTAAGGAATCTTATCAATGCACCTTTTAAGCAAACAGCATTAAATTTACCCCACACATAAAATGTGAGTGAATGATATGATATATAACAAATACCTACTAAATGTCCCATGTGCTACTGAAATGATGAAGTTTTCAATAATGGTTTATAGCAATACTAGCTGTATTTAAAATATGGCAGACATTTTTTATTTAAATCAGATATGATACATGTACACATATGTAAAGGTTTTTTTTTTAAATTTCTTCCGACATATTTCTCTAAAATAACATCAATTGGGTCATCAATTAGAAAATTATGGGTTCCTGTTTCCAATAGACCCAAAAAACTGGGCCCTACGTAAAAAAAATTTCATGAGAGCTTTTGAGGAAATATTGCTACTGTAGCCTGTTTTTAATTTACTATAAAAATGCGTTGTTTTGAATAATAAAAAATACAATTTTCAACCTACCTACCTAAATGTAAAAACTTTCAAATTATAAGTTGTGCAAAAACCAAACCGTGTATTTTATAAAGATAGCATTACAATCTTAAAATCTTACCTGGCTTCAATCCTGCTTGTGATGCCGGACTTTCTACATCGACTAATTCTACTTTGACAGGTTTGTCACCTATGACCTTGAATCCGTATCCTGAAGTCCTGCTTCCTACAAGGTCAACCTGATGGTACCTTGCCACCACGCCTACAGGGGGAGGTTGGGTAGAACTACTTTTTGCTAGTTTCCTCAAAGCTTCAAAAGACATATTAGACACATCATGGCCATCTAATTCTATAATCTGGTCACCAGGTTTTAGTCCAGCATTGAAGGCAACACTTCCATGAACTACTGACGACACAAAACAAGGGCCATCACCAACAATGTCAAATCCATAGTGTTTTGGCCATTTGTGATTTGTAAATGTTTTTAATGGCATTTTAAATTTTGTTTTGTTGCTTTTTTTTTGTGTTATAAAATGCCTCTTCAAGGTTTTAATTTAACATTTTATCTGAAAAAGAAACATGCGAAATGACATTAAAATACTTTACATTTGTAGATCCCATGCCTCCAACAATTCAATTACTTTTCAATTCTGGACCCACCACCACCACCACCACCACCGCGACCTTTACTACCAGCCATATTGATACTGCAATGTTTAAAACCTTTATGTCTCCTGTAGTCCATTTATATAGCAATGTTTTTGACCCCTTCTCTCTGACCTTTATAGTGAATGTTGTAGACTCACACCCTTTTACATGTACCTTCCACCATTTTTCCTTTAAAACTATTTTATCTCTGTAATTAATACCATGCATATCTCTTGATCTTAGCTTGAATAATTTTAAAAACTTGATCTAAAAAGAAATGGCAATGCACTCTAAAAGTTCTCAATTTCATTCACATGAAATAAATTGTACCATGAACTTCATTATACCATTATAGACAAATTGCATGTAAATTTTAATGCAAAATGTAAACTACATGTACTAAGACAAATTGGAAAATCGTTCATTATTATGGAGTTCTTCCCATTTCTCAAACAATATATATATAATAAACATAATAAACATAACATACTACGCAAATTAAGAGAAAGAGAAAAGTCAAGAAGATTACAAATTGTACTTAAAGGACTTGCATATGCTCACTCAATCAAGAAAAAATAACTGCTAACAAAGAATTTATTCAGAATTTTTTAAAAGATTGACATATATATTTATACAAGTAAACGTAATTTAAATGTACAGCAATACATAAACGTAATTTAAATGTACAGCAATACAGAACAATAAAGCTGTATATTTATCACTGACTTTTCAGAAAAACAATTCACAAATATTTTTATTTACAAAACCATCTTGCACAATCAAAATAGATAATTTTAGCTAACACTAGTTTTGGTATCTGATACACTAGATGTTTACAAATAAGTTATAACTGTTTTGAATTAACAAAAAAAATGTAAAAATACCAACTAACCTGTATCTGAATAACAATCAATTTGTAAATATTGATCAATATGCTTCTATGAAATTTCTTTCCACATCATAATAAATATTGATCTTTCAACTCATTAAACTTAAAATTGCTATATACAATCACACAAAACTATTCTTTTGTATATGATTATGCACATATTAAAATAACATAGAAAGGCAGGTTTACATTTACTGCATAACTATCCTATATCATTTGGAATTCCATATTCCAAGTACACATTTCAGTTTAAAAATAATTTATAAACTCCTGTAAAGAAAAAATTTATAAGAGCCCACTTACATGTATCACAACAAACTAATCCAACAAAAGGATAAAACATGTTTCAATACATATGTGAGTTTTCATTTAGTATACTTCCAGATCATTATTACAGGTAAAACTTTGAGAAAGAATGGGTTAGGTTTATTGATTTCTTTATCATGTAGTTACGAATTGTCTTAAGGTAATACGCTCTTAATTCATTTATTATTCATCATCTTCATCTCCACCATCTGCTTTAATAAGCCTTTATTGGAGAAAAGCGCGCCAAAATTAATCAGCTCTTTGGTTTTGAAGATATACTCGGATCCCTTGTGATTTTTCATCTAAATAAAAGTAAAGTTTGTTGTTTATTATGATTCGTAGCATGTTAGACATGTGACTCTAGTCTTCTTTTGGTTTGTACTAGTTAAAAATTTCTCACATTGCGAAAACAGTAACAAATTATTAAAAATAACAGAAAATTCAGCATCACTAATTGCACGATTTAAATTTTACGCTAAAAACGTAGAATTTCTTAAACAGTAATGAAGTGATAGAATCCACTTTATAATTTGTGGGATTCGGATCCGGACAAAACAGAAAGGGGAGAGTGGTTGCTGACTAAAAAATTTAAAGATATTGTATATATCACGTGGTATATATAGAGTAGACTTACACGACAAACCGTTTTCTTATCTCTTATATTGGTGTCTGTGTGTTTTTTTAGTTTTTTTTCTACTGTTAGCAGTACCATCTATACACTTCTTCAACTTAAATCAAGTAAATGTTGCGCAAGACAAATGATAACAAATTTATATACATATAACATAAGCTCTGATGAGCTTTTAAAACCGACATTAAGACGTGAGTACAAACAAAAAAAGCGAACAAATATATTGCATTCATAAAATCAATGGTAAAATCATGTTTAAGGACAAAATACAGTACATAAAAGCATGCAGACATAAGAGATTTCATGCGATATAAAACATAAAAAGCTCAGGTAAAATACATTTAAGCACATAAAAAAGAGCAGACATGGGATACATAAAAGCAAATTAGCAGAAAAAGCACTAAAATGTATTAATAGCATACACAAGCATCAAAAAGTCCATATGTTTATATATTAAGAAAATAAAAAGATGAAAGCATAACAAAATGCAGCACTGAACAGAGCACTAGAGATTTCAGACACTGGTGAGGTCAGGGATGCCAAACTAACAACAAAAAGGACAATTACAAGCCACCCCTTCCCATCTACTAATTAAACCCTTAAATTGATTTAAACTTATATCTCCTCTCAGATCATTTGGGAGTTCATTCCATAGTTTGGCAGCCCATACCGCACTGAGTGTAGACCATACCTTGTTGTATTAACGTTTGGTTTGGCTGCTATATTTGAATATCTAAAAGAATAAAAACTTTTTGAACTTGGTATCTTATTTGAATGCATTTCTCATGAACAAATGAACAACAAACTTTATATAAATATAAAAAACTATGTTATGAAATCCCAGTACCTTTTACTGCTGGAGGGCCTTGGTGGCCTAGTGGTTAAGGTATCTGACCCATAATTAATGTTACATACCTTTTAATTGTACAGCTTTATTAAAGCAATGTGTTGCTAATTGAAATATGTTGTTTAACTTTGAGTCAGTTGAGCAAAAAAAGTTAGTTACTCAAATAGTATTTCCGTTGTTTGCAAAAAATTACTGATGGTCTACTCCATTTAAAAGCAATGGACATTCGAGACACTTATGATCATGTGGTTAATTGTGGTCCGGATACCTTCAGATACATCTAGCTATAATCATCTACCATATATATATATTTTGTCTCACAGAATCCTCAACAGTCATACAATTTAAAAAAAAAAGATCCTTAGACCATGATTTTACATAGACTACCCAAACACAAAATATATTAAAATGAAAACATTGCATTATATTTATGGAACTACTTATACTTAAAAATTTAAGTACCCTATATGAATTCAATTATTGTGTTATACTTAGTAACATATATGTAATGTCATTACTGACCATGATATGGTAACACAAGTTAAAGAGCTGGATATGTGATTTTAAAAATGGTAATTAAAAAATTCTATATGTGCTAACCTATATGTAAATGAATTCCAGTGCAACATTGATATAACATAGATTATGATTGGGTACTGTGAATTAAGGTTGTCTGACTCAAATGACTACCAGAAATAATATCTGTGCTTGCATAAACATAAGACAGCATCTACCATGGAATTGATGTCAGGAATAATTTACATTGTCCAATCAGAATTGACATTATTGCCAGTGTTGTTTTAGAATTAGGAGTAATACAGTATGTTTAATTACATGTTACTTATTTCTAACATTTGAATGACCACATACTTGTACATGTAATACATAATGTTTCAGGTGGTGATATACAGAAGAATGGACTTCCTTCAGATTGTAGCTGTTTATGTGATATTATTTTTTGCCTCTGTTGGGTTTTATTTCAAAAGAGATGCACCAATACTACAGCAAGGCTTGTTTGGGAAATTTCGCAGTCTCATCATTTTAGTATGTACATGTAATGTTCGTTTTTTTTATTTGTATGAATGGGGTTTAATGCCTTATTTCAGCAATTTTTCACCTATATCATGGTTGTCCAGTTTTTTTGGAAAGGGGGGGGGGGGGAGGAAGCCAGAGTTTTTAATTATTTATGTAAACATTTTGCTGTAGAATACTCATATCTTACATTAAAAAAGCATTGCTTACAATCATTTTAATTTGGATGCACAGAAAGTAATGTTCAAAAGCTATTACTATTTAAAAAAAATATTAAACACACATATAATTCTGAAGAATCATTTTGAATGAATAATTCATTCTGACTGTTTTTTTCTCAGCATTGTCATAGAAACCAGTACCATATTATTTGTACAGCCATCGCTAGCTATTAATTGTAACAGGTTCAGCAATGTGCCAATATGAATGAGTTTTCTGCCCATGAAAAGTGCTGTACAAAAATGAAAAATTTATTGTTTTAGTTGACTTGAGGAAGGGAAATATCAAACTTGGAACATAGCATATAAAGACTATAATGATTGATTTAGATATAGAATATACATTTTGTGTTTTTATGTCCTACTATGTAAGGGACATAAAGATTTTCGGTCCGTTCATTTGTTTGTCCTGTCTCAGGTTTTTTATTTGCTTAGAAGCTTTTTTTAAATAAAGATGACCATATCTTCATGAAACTAGGTACACAGTCACAACATGTCTTCACTGGAAAAATTCTGTAGGCTCTGCCAAATATTTTACACTAGAGCGAACTTGGAAAATTGGGTGTATTCACCAATTTGTGCCAAGCTGGGCATCAAGACCCCATTTTCTAGTTGTGTTGTCTTTTGGTACACCAATTTATTAAAATGTGCTGGAGTTTTACATCTAGGTGTACATACAGGTGATACATTTTCTGCAATTAGCGTAAATGTTTAGTACATTAGTTACATGTATAACAATTTTATCAGTATTTATTTTCTTCAGGTCTTTCAGACTTTCGTACCTAAACGATTCCTGGAAATAGTTTACAATGCAACATATTACATTCTGTATACTAGGTAAGACACAGTAACCAATTATTTACTAAATAACTTGAAATCAAGCTGTTAATTGCTGTTTTTTTTTCACTGAACATTTTTATTTTCATTCCATTGGTCTACTTTTAATGAAAAATGTTAAAGTAAAATGATGAAATGTTCTACTATGAAAAAAAGTAGTGTATAATAAAATCACATAGCAAAACAAATAAAGTGATGCTGCAATATCAAATTCAGGATTATGATTTAAGACAATGTGGAATGTAGACTTTATTAATAATAAAATAGTACATGTATAATTTTCTGTATTTTGCCTACTTCTACATCAAAGTTTGTTTACATATAAAATTTAGCACTTTCATAAGGTTGTTTCAGCTTAACTCTGATATATCTTTTAATGTATTCTTTTAATTTTCAGAACACGATTTGAGTATCAGTATTTACATGGTTTTCTTGTTTATTTCAGAAATCAGTTCATGAAACTGTTGTTTTTTGTACTGGTCATATCAGGGAATCTAATTTGTATCTTGGACATGCTACCAATACTGTTAAAGTATGAACCAGAAGAAAACCACATAATCATTCCTATGATCATTGCCTTTATCAATTTCTACTTTTTCCATAAGAGTTGTAATGGTGACCCAGGGGAGATAAATCCGTCTAACTTAGAGATGTATAAAGCAGTATATGAATATGATAATAAACTGTATATACCAAACACAAAATGTAGAACTTGCCAATTTGTGAAGCCAGCAAGATCAAAACACTGCAGTAAGTACAAAGCTCAGGAGAATATTAAAAATATTTTGTATTTGATTTTAATTTTTGGCAACTTCAAGGGCTATTCCACTGAAAAGTTTAAGGTAGGGTAAAAATGTCGTTTTTTTTATGCAGCTTGTATAATAGATATCATCAGTGTCCATTAAGTAGTGCAACAGAAGTAGACTGAGGAAAATAAATTAATTAATGTGTTGTGTGCCATAGATAAAACAAAATGGGAAAATCAGCCTCTTGGCTATATGTCTATTGTTAGAACTATTATACAACCCACGCTCATTTGTTTACTTGAATTCTGTAGATTGTTTCATAAATGACACTACAGACCACAACACAGTTTCAAGTAAGAAAGGAAAATATTTGTGAATTTTTCTGTAATCCAATGATTATACTCACTTTACAATGTATATAGTGAAATGAATTCATTTGTTTTTATGCTTAAAACACAAAGTTTTATATACAATACTGGTATATGGGAGATGACTACACAACTGTTTAAAAAATATGTTTAGTTCCATTTGTTCTGAGTATATTATAAAATATACTTAAACCTTTTAAGTGTTGAAACTTCTCTTTTGATAAATTGTGTAACTATGGGAGGTAACTCAAATTTTATCATCAGATTAAACCAGGAAGTGAATATTTAAAGAAATTGTCTTTAAGATGATCACTTGGTGGGAATTTTAAACAAACATTATGTTTATTTTTGGACTTGGATTTTTTATATTTTATTTTGAGACTTGAAAATTTTCAATTTATATTTTATAGTCATAATTGATTATTATAGAAGGAAATACTTTATTTCTAAACAAAATATCATGGAAAGATTGTTATTTCATTTATATATCATCAAATAAAATATTTTATTTATTTCGGTGTTCTTTTCTGTAGTTAGTAAATGTAAATAGTGTAATATATAATTGTATCTGTATATTTTTAAAAGTATAAAAATAATAATAATGCAATCCTAAATTAAGATTTAATTGTTGATTTTAATATATATATATTTTTGATAAAAATTCAGACAAATTCATTATATTTGTACAGTCGAACCTCGTTGTCTCGAACTTGGTTGACTTGATACCTCGGTTATGTCGATATAATTTGTAAGTCCTGGCATTTTTCCCATATTAACAATGCATTTCTTCCTCGGATGTGTCGATCTCGGTTGTTTCGATATTTCGCTTTACTCGATGGATTTTTGCAGTCCGGACAATATGAATTAGTGTAATTTTAACCTCGTTGTCTCGAAGTTAATTTTGCTCTCGATATCGATGTCAAAACTAACAATTTCATTTGTATTTTGTATTGTTACTTAATACGCGTCTGTTTATTTTAAACACCTGTCATAGAGCAAACACGATTTTTGATTGGCAATTACAATTTGAATAGGCAATTTAATAAAACGAACTGGTAATCCAAGCGCAGGACATGCATTATTAAGGTTAATTGATGATCCGCTAATTACTGTCCGAATTATTTTGTCATGTTTAATTAAAAATGATAGTTATTGAAAATTGCTTTTGATCTGATCAATGATGTATGTGGTCGAGTTTCGTTTCAATAAAGACATTCTGTTATTTTTGTTAACTTGTGTGTTGTCAATTATGTAAAAAACAATTTGTATTGTTTCATTAGTTCTATCGAACTATAAGTTGATAAGTGTTTTCTTGGTATGTATTTCCATAATTTCGTAATAAAGTTTATAAAATATGATTACACCATTTATTAATTATTGTCGATTTATGTGAATGGCTAAAATACTTCATATATCGCACGCTACAAATACCGTATCAAAACAAGCGATGCCGAAGTTCGAAACCAATGTACATGAAATAACGACCGTTAGATTTTTTAAAAATCACATAATGAAAATGAAGTCACACCCTAAACTCGGTTGACTCGAACTTCGGATAACTCGATATATTTTTTACGGTCCCGCAAACTTCGACTTATCGAGGTTTGACTGTATTTAAATAGGGTATAAGTAATTAAAATTCCATAAGTTAATGTAAAAAATAATGATGCATTTTTTTCAAACATGCAAGGAATTTTAACATGCTAGAATTTGTTAAATGCAATAAATTATTGTACAAGTAATTGGTAAGGAATTCTATTGAATTCAATAAATATTCAAGACAATTCTTCAGATTTTTTTAAATATTTGTGTCTTTGTATTAAATGGATTTAACTTTGAAGTATGCACATTGTTGTGGAAAGCCACAAAAATGAAAACATTTTATTTTTTGCATGACAATTTATTTGACAGATTGGGAAATTATTTTATCACAGATTGGGATTCCTTTATTTAAAATTTAATCAGAGCTTTGTTTGAATGTGGTCAAAATTTCACAAAACAATTGATGCATTTAAGTTCAAATACATGATACAGTTCTAGTAATTTAGATTATTTACTCATTATTTTATTTAAATGTTGATCTTTTCTGTATTGAAAGATATGTGGACATTTCAATACATGGAAAAGACGAAGTCAATTGATTTTGCCATTTGACAGGAAGATTGTTTATCAGACAAAATGTTACAGAAATGTATAATTCTTTATTAGCCAATCAAATTCCCAGTTATGTAACATTGAATTTTTTTGTAGGTATTTGCAACAGATGTGTCCATCGTTTTGACCATCACTGTATCTGGACAAACAATGATGTAGGAGGCTTAAATCATCATTACTTTGTTTTATTTCTACTCACCATGACATTTAAATGTACATACGGTTGCTATCAAGGTATAAAATGTTTAGTTCTCTACACACGACACAACAAACTTTTAGAAGCAACAGTGGTGACATCTAGTGGAGAAGCAAAACAAGTAACAGTATCAATTTTATTACAGGTAATGTAGCAGCGATAAATCTAGTAATTAAGATGCTTTTTCAGAGTAGGGTCCAGGAGAAAGCAGAACATTATGTTTCTTGTAGAAGATTACTTGACATTTTTTCCTTTTTTTTTTTATTTTGGAAAAATCCAGTTATGTAAAAAAACGTTAAAAAAAATATTTACCTGTATTGAAATCTATGCAACTTTTCAGCAACTTTGTAGCTGTATCATGGTGTCCAGTTTTAATTGTTTAATTTTACCCAATAAAAACCCTAGGCCTTCAGCAGGCAAACCCTAATTGTCAATAAGGGTTAATGCTGAGCACACCTTGACAGCATTAAGTGTTGATGATCAAGAATATGGAACCGCTTTTCAAAATGATCATAAAACTAAGATATTTGGATACATGTTAGTCCAAGATTTCTCTGCAGTCCAATATTTTGTTTTTGGCTTTGCTCTCATGCTTTCTGCAAAGCATGAAAAGCATTTAACAGCGTAGGATTCAAAGATGAGATAGATGTTTACATCTGCAAATGCACAATGCAAAGCAGTTTAATTTGTATGTCAAAGTGTAATGCATGATTTTCTAATAAAAAAATTTTGAAACTTAAATTCTGACATTTCAGCAGGATATTTAAATATAATCAAAATGTTTACTTCCTTTCCTTTAAAAATCTAGATAATTTGGGCAGCAGATCCATATACAAACTAATTGTTAAACACTTTCCTCTGTGATCTTTGTAAACAAGTCTAAGGTTAAATATTTATTATTTGCATTTCAACAGTGAAAACATGTAGAAAATTCAATCTAAATGCTTTTATTATGAAATTGGTGTTTGAATTTAAAAAAAGACAATATGCAGAAACTCCTAATTTTATTTGCAATAAAGATGTAAACAGATGTAAAATATATTTAAAGATTTTTAAACTAGAACATTTCTATTTTAGACATTAACATACTACTGGCTGACAACTCTGTCTCTCTAGACACCATACTCTTTGTCTTTGTAGATACCCTACTCTGTGTCTCTATACATCTTACTCTGTAGATACCCTACTCTGTGTCTCTATACATCTTACTCTGTCTCTAGACACCATACCCTGTCTCAGTAGACACCCTACACTGTGTCTCTATAGATCTTACTCTGTCTCTGTAGACACCATACTCTGTCTGTCTAGACACCCTACTCTGTCTCTCTAGACACCCTACTCTGTTTCTCTAGACACCCAACTCTGTACACCCTACTTCGTACTCTGTCTCTCTAGACACTCCTACCGGTAACTCTTTTCTCTAGACACCTTTTACTGTCTCTCTAAACACCCTACTGTCTCTCTAGACACATTACTTTGTCCCTTTAGACACTGTAAACTGTCTCCCTAGACACTGTAAACTGTCTCCCTAGACACTGTAAACTGTCTCTCTAGACACCCTACTCTGTCTCTCTAGACACACCTAACTCTGTCTCTTTAGACACCTTATTCTGTCTAGAGAGACAAAGTTAGGTGTGTCTAGAGAGACAGTGAACAGTGTCTAGAGAGACAGAGTAAGGTGTCTAGAGAGACAGAGTTGAGTGACTGGAGAGACAGAATTGGGTATCTAGAGAGACTGAATTAGGTTTCTAGCGAGACAGAATTGGGTGTTTTGAGTGACAGAGTAGGGTGTCTAGAGAGACAGAATAAGGTGTCTAGAGAGACATAGTAGGGTGTCTAGAGAGACAGAGTAGGGTGTCTAGAGAGTCAGAGTAAGGTGTCTAGAGAGACAAGAGTTGAGTGACTGGAGAGACAGAATTGGGTGTCTAGAGAGACAGTGTACAGTGTCTAAAGGGACAGAGTAGGGTGTTTAGAGAGACAGAATAAGGTGTCTAGAGAAAATAGTTGGGTGTCTAGAGAGACAGAGTACAGTGTCTAGAGAGACAGAGTAGGGTGTCTATGGAGACCGTGTACAGTGTCTAAAGGGACAGAATAGGGTGTCTAGAGAGACAGAGTTAGTTGTGTCTAGAGAGACAGAGTATGGTGTCTAGAGACCTTATTCTGTCTCTCTTCTGTCTAGACACCCTACTCCGTCTCTCTAGACAACTTATTCTGTCTCTCTTCTGTCTCTCTAAAAACCCTACTTTGTCTCTCTAGACATCCTACTCTGTCTCCCTAGACACCCAATTCTGTCTCTCCAGTCACTTTACTCTGTCTCTCTAGACACCTTACTCTGTCCCTTTAGACACTGTACACTGTTCTCTCTAGACACACCTAACTCAGTCTCTCTAGACACTGTACACTGTCTCCCTAGACACCCTACTGTGTCTCTCTAGACACACCTAACTCTGTCTCTCTAGACACCCAACTATTTTCTCTAAACACCCTACTGTCTTTCTAGACACCCTACTCTGTCCCTTTAGACACTGTACACTGTCTCTCTAGACACACCTAACTCTGTCTCTCTAGACACCTTATTCTGTCTCTCTCTGTCTCTCTAAACACCCTACTCTGTCTCTATACATCCTACTCTGTCTCTCTAGACACCCAACTCTGTCTCTCTAGACACCCAATTATGTCTCTCTAGAACCCAATTCTGTCTCTAGACATCCAATTCTGTCTCTCTAGACACCCAATTCTGTTGCTGTAGTCACTCAACTCTGTCTCTCGAGAGTCGAGACACCTTACTCTGTCTCTCTAGACACCCTACTCTGTCTCTCTAGACACCCTACTCTGTCCCTTTAGACACTGTACACTGTCTCTCTAGACACACCTAACTCTGTCTCTCTAGACACCTTATTCTGTCTCTCTCTGTCTCTCTAAACACCCTACTCTGTCTCTATACATCCTACTCTGTCTCTCTAGACACCCAACTCTGTCTCTCTAGACACCCAATTATGTCTCTCTAGAACCCAATTCTGTCTCTAGACATCCAATTCTGTCTCTCTAGACACCCAATTCTGTTGCTGTAGTCACTCAACTCTGTCTCTCGAGAGTCGAGACACCTTACTCTGTCTCTCTAGACACCCTACTCTGTCTCTCTAGACACCCTACTCTGTCTCTCTAAACACCCAATTCTGTCTCTCTAGACACCCTACTCTGTGTCTCTAAACACCCAATTCTGTCTCTTTAAACACCCAATTCTGTTGCTCTAGTCACTCAGCTCTGTCTCTCTAGACACCCAATTCTGTCTCTCTAGAAACCCAATTCTGTCTCTCCAGTCACTCAACTCAGTCTCTCTTAGACACCTTACTCTGTGTCTCTATACATCATACTCTGTCTCTCTAGGCACCCTACTCCGTCTCTGTAGACACCCAATTCTGTCTCTCGAGACACCCAATTCTGTCTCTCTAGATGCCCAATTCTGTCGCTCTAGTCACTCAACTCTGTCTCTCTAGACACCTTAATTTTGTCTCTCTAGACTCCCTACTATGTTTCTCTAGACACCTTAATTGGTCTCTCTCTCTCTAGACACCCCTAACTCTGTCTCTGTAGACATTCCAATTCTGTCGCTCTAGTCACTCAACTCTGCCTCTATAGACACCTTACTCTTGTCTCTCTAGACAACCTACTCTGTCTCTCTAGAAACAGAATTCTGTCTCTCCAGTCACTCAACTCTGTCATTCTAGACACCTTATTCTGTCTCTCTAGACACTCTACTCTGTCTCTGTAGACACTCTACTCTGTCTCCATAGACATCCTTCTCTGTCTGGTTTGTCATCCTACTCTGTCCCTTTAGACACCATTCTGTGTCCCTCTAGCCATCCAACGCTGTCTGTCTAGACACCCAATGCTGTCTCTCTATACACCCTGCTCTGTCTCTGTAGACACCCCTAGTACTTTGTCTCTCTAGACATTCTATTTTGCCACTAATTCTTCGTCATGGAAATAAAAATGTATCCGATTTTATTGTGGTTTTGTCTTGAAGATAAAGTATTGTATTTCTTCTTGAGAATGCCAATATTGACAGTTAGAATACAAATGTTTTCAGAAAGGAAATTGTTAATTGTTGTGTCAGGGTCTACTGCCTGTATTTTACACATATTTAATTTTTTAAACATTAGAAAAATTTAAATTTTTTTTTATTTTCAGCATCTATTTCTGCAGTTTCCAAGACTTGTGTTTGTTGTAACATCTTTATTTTTCCTGATTATTTTGCTGGGAGTGTTCACTGTTTATCATGTTAATGTAGTGTTAACAAATAGGACAACAAATGAAAGGTACAAGACAGCTGAATTAGAACCAATCAAAACAGATGACACAGACAGACATTCAAAAAAGAAATCTAGATCAAAGGAATGTTTACCTGACTCTTTCATTTATGATAAAGGAATTATTGGGAATATATATGATGTATTCTGGCAACAGAGTATAGTTAAAGGTGTAAAATTAAAATGATACTGTTATAAATAAAAAATATGTTGCCAAGGCCAGTTTCATAAAACATCTCAAATTTGAGGACTTTGAGTTTTCCTCAACTAAATTTTTTTCTTTTCGAAATTCTCCAGATGGAAATGGGGATGTGCATAATACATAAATGCCCATTATACAGCCCAAAAGATGGTAATGCCAAAAATTAGCAAAAGAAAGTCTCCAGCAAAGATATAGCTGGCTATGGCAATGGACTTTAAGCCCAATAGGTGTTCAGTCTTGAGTCCTTTAAGTGAATAGATCTAAATATACAATGTAATGAGACAATCTTTGCAAAACTGTTGATATACCTTTTCTAAGTTTCTACAGTTAAGTTTTATGTGTTTTTCAGTATTGACCCAACATATAATCAGATGTTACAGTTGACATTTGCCGTTATAGCTGATAATAACTCTCTTAATAAATAATACAGATATTATATGATGAATGTGGTTATCCTGATGCCCACAATTACAAACAGATTCTGTAATATTATTTGAGCAAACTTTTAACTAATCACTTGAACTGACAAATTGAGTACAGATTAACTGAAAAGTGTTTAGATATTGGTTTGTGAAATTTCATTGCTGCATACTGCTAAAGAACACCAATAGACTTTGCTATATTGTTCATTTTGGATGTAAAAGGGCAAAAAAAAGTCAGAGACCAAGTTGTGTAAAATGCAATCTCCGTAGCTGAGGTCGTATCTGCTCAGTTCCGTAGTCTGTAAAACTACGCCAAGGATATCGCCTCTGCCACACAAGCTTGAGTTTTCCCTATAAACTCTTAACTACTTATCTATCAAAATTATAGAAATAAAGAAAATTCAGTCTTGCATGCTGCACTTTTATTTTTTACATGAGTTAAATGAAATTTATATTTGAGTGTTAAAAGTAAATAAGATTGAAAGATTTGTTTATTCCAGAAATTGCAGAAGATAATTTATTAAGAAACATTTAAACCGCTTTTTCTGTGTTTATAGTTTAATTTACCTATATCAGCATATTCAATAAGAAATGAAATACTTTTTAAAATGTGAAGTCAATTGATCAATTATTTTGTTTTATTGAATTGTATTTAGTATAGGCTAACAAAATCAATAAATTTGGGAGGAGCTAAATTCTTTGTGTGGCAGAGGTGAATTCTGATAAAGGAAGGTATGTATCCTGTTTTGGAGCTTGGGTTAAATGTTGCATCATAGAGGAAGGCATTTATTTCATCTGCCATAAATATCAAATGTTTTTTTGCATTTCAGTTATCACTGAAACCAGTTCTGACCAGTTTATGTACTTTTATGCAGGCAAATAAGCTGCACGATAATTGGAACCTTAATAGTTAAACTAAAAGGTCAATTCTGATATCTGTCTTAAGGTAATTGAAAAAAGTCCATGTAGTTGAAATTGACCTCTAATGACAGCTATGGACTCATCCACTGTTAGTAGAGCTAATGAACGGGATGTACAGTTGAATCTCCAGACGAGCAGTTATATTAAGTAGGGTACCAATCAGCCCAGACCAAGCAGATAGTACACTGTATGAAGAGTTGTATTCTTCATAGATTGGACGTCTGACCAGAACTTAAGTACATCTTATCAAGCCGACCCGACTAGGCTGTTGGTCTTTGTAATGAAGCAGTACAGGCTTCTGCGGAAGGTCATAGTTCACTGCATAAGGCATTCTTTACTTGATGTTGAAGTACATTGTTTCAAGCAAACTTTACTGGATTGTAAACCCAGGTCATATTTTAATTCTGCGCATGAGACTTGATAGCAGTGTTGATTTGGAAGACGCGCATGCAAATTAACTTAATGTAAGCTCGGACAGACTACCATCTCGCTTCCATGTGAACTTGGGAGACCTGTATGGGCATGCTCTGATCTAACTAAGGAAATGTATAAATTATAATTATCATAGAATGTACAAGTATATAGAAATCAAAATGGTGTCGCAATTAAGCAAAATCTGAACATGAAGTGCATGATTATATTAAACAAACGAGATGACTTCAAATTTTCAAACTCTAATCTCGTTCATCTGTCACAGAATTCCACTAACTAAAAGACAAGAGTTGATGTGTCTCATTCCAACGACCTCTACATACGGAGTTGATGTATCTGGTATGAAGTTGATAGATCTTTATTAAATCCAATATTCACTACATATGGAGTAGTTTCTTCTTAATTAACTCCAACAGCCTCTATATACGGTTTTGATGTATCATGGTTAACGCCAACGCCTATATATACGAAGTTGATGTATCTCAATTCCAACGTCTTCTATATGCCGGGTTGATGTCTTAATTAACTCCAACAACCACTATATACGGTTTTGATGTATCATTGTTAACGCCAACGCCTCTATACGAAGTTGATGTAACCTTTTGAATTGCAATCTTTTTGCGTTATATCAGGATTTGTTTATAGAGTTAAGCCGCTCGCGAGCCAGCTTCTTTAAACAGGGACGTAGCCTCCGCTCAGAAGTTATACGGTTGTTATTCGAATTGGTTGAGTTTGTATATTGCAGATTTTGTGCAATGTCGCAACGTCTTTTAGTCGTTGATTTAACCTTGTTTATAGCTGTTCTCATTGTACTTTGAAAATTGATGTAAGTAACAGGACGTGTCGCGGAGTGGTTCGATTAGTAAAGTCCTTTACTATTGATGACTAAATTCAATTCTAATGTTTGACTCCAACATCCATAAACAAGCTAGGATTGTCAGTTTTTCTGGTACTCTGGACTACCTCCCCAAATATAAATAGACGCCATAATAAAGGAAAAGTTGTCTGAAACGAAAAAAACTTAGTTTTTTTTTATTTGGCAGGAGCATACAACTGTTGACAGACACGTGACAGACACTAAAGTGTATTGTGCATCGTCGGAATTCCGACTATGTCACATTATATACATGATAACAATACAAAACAATGTGTCGTTTTGTTTATTCATTTCTTTTAGTCTGAACAAAATATCTCTAATCACTGCAAATCTAATTATTTTCCTTCTGCTAAATTTACAGATCAAGGAAGTAATAACAAACTATGCCGTTATATTTTTCTGCTATAATTAAATATTAACGTTCGTAGGAAGTAACCCGTGACTTAAGCTTTGCGTACCCATGACAAAATATAAACTGAAAATTTTCATTATAAATATAGAAGTAGGTGATTTCCCATTTTTACTATACAACAAATGGAAAATCCAGCAAGGGTAATTCTCTTTAGAATGTGGAAAATTAGCTCGATATTAGCCAATAAACAAGGTATGCTGCTTATTTTTTGTTTGTTTAAATAAAATTCATTTTAAATGTTTATGTCTTATGTTGGTGTAATAAATACATGTGTGTGTCATGGTACGCTATGTACAGTTGCTGAAGAAAGGGATTTTGCTCACTTCTTTTATACTCTTACCGTACAGTTGGCCAGAGTCCAACATCTTATGATTTTATCCACGAGATAATTTGTAAATTTTAAATTGTTTCACAAGACCATTTTTGACGTTGTTTAACAGATATCATTTGTTTTCTTCAGAACGAGGTACACCATGGAGCTGCATGAAGATCAACTGGATAAAGTCATTCAAGAAGCGTTAGCAGAAAATAGCATTACTCCGTTGGTGAAAATGGAACTGGCGTGTAAAGTCAGACAAAGGCGTCAGATGAAGGGAGAGGACGACATTGAAGTTTCTTTTGAACCACCGAAGTTGTACGAGGTAGACTTATTTATTTCCTTTGATGTAAACATTATATGCCAAACTGCTAAAAATTTTTAAATTATGATTGCAATAGTTCAACCTCCTATTTAAAAACATTAAACTTTAGCATTTATGTTTAGCTGACAGAAGAAGAAAAATATAAAATAGAACAGAGGAAACAGAGAAATCGGTTGTCGGCTGAAAGAGCACGAATAAAGAGGAAATGCAGAGAGGAAGATCTTCATAACGTTAGTATTTAATTATCTCAAACAAACTAAATAATCGTTGTAATCAGAAAGAAACATCTTAAATATTAATGAATAAGGTATTATCACATCTATGAAATAGACAATAATAGTAAAATCATTGTTGCTATTGCTGATAGGTAATTGTCTGTTTATTTAAATGAGTTTTAACGCCACTTTCGGCAATATTTCAGCTATCGCGACTTTCGGCAATATTTCAGCTATCGCGACTTTCGGCAATATTTCAGCTATCGCCACTTTCGGCAATATTTCAGCTAGATCGCGACGCCGAGGTTTTATTAGGGGAACTGGAGTATCATGTGAAAACTTCGACCTTCAGCAGGAAAATGGCTATTTTTGCACAATTTAGATTGGAGTCTAGCACACCCTGTCGGCAGTAAGCTCGAACCCGCCATCTCAACCACTCGGCCACCAATGCCCCGTTATTTGCCATTTTAATGAAGGAAGTTACTTAGTTATCGCATTACGTGCGTGTGTAGTATTCCACGTGGTGACATTTTATCATTTCTTTTATGCTTGGAAGGAAAACTATTTCGCTCCGGAAATTTTACTTCTGCTTTAGTTTTTACTAAATATAGCATATGGGGATTTGACGAACGTTCTTCAACGATACAGTCGTCAGAATTATAACAAACATTTGCGACAGTGATTAAAAGCATGTAAATGAAGATGAATATTTATTTATTTATTTATTTATTTATTTATTTATTTATTTATTTATTTATTTATTTATTTATTTATTTATTTATTTATTTATTTATTTATTTATTTATTTATTTATTTATTTATTTATTTATTTATTTTTGTTATTAAGGAATGCCAATCACTTGAAGAACAGCAGCGATCGTTACAGTGCGAGATGAAACAGTTGACTACACAGCTTACGAAGTACAAGAAAATTTTGTATACGCATTTGTTGTTGGTCAGGACATCGGGACATGCATGTCCACGGCAAATGAGAACTTTACATCACGGTACCCTAATGAACACGTGATATATTTAAATAACAGTCATCAGTTACAATTAATAGTGACTCGTAAGGCGGTTACATGTTTTCTGACCCTTAATTGTTTTGTAACAAATGCGGATGAATATAAGTATACACGGTATATGCATTCCTGCTTTACATTAAAACGAGAATAAAAGAAAAGGTAACCATTGCATCGATCGGGTCCCTTGGAAATTCAAGTTCATATATGTCATATATCTGTTCTTTTCTTCATGTCCAGGTCACCCATGATTGTATACATAAACTGTTCATTATATTGATATATATGAATAAATTATATTGCAATTTCAATTTTGTTTTTTTAACTGCATTTGAAGTTCTTTCATCTCAACTCTGACGCCATCCTCACAAGTCAGGGTTTCTGTGTCCAATCCTTTCAGTTAGTAGTTGCACAATATACAGGACAAGATAAAACAATTTTATTAAACCAATCGTGGTACCCAATACTAAGCAATCAATCTAAATTTATATTCATCATAAAGAAGAAAGCATGAACTATATCATTGTTACATACAATATATTTTTTTTAAATTAACATGTAAAAAACAATGAAACCCGGATTTGACCAGCGGAATGTTGTCTAACATGTAACGTTGTTTCCGGACAAATCTAGCAATGGTGTAGGTGTTTTCACGTCAGGATATCTGTTAAGTTATGTA
The DNA here is from genome assembly GCA_944474755.1 of Limnoperna fortunei. Classification (NCBI taxonomy): domain Eukaryota; kingdom Metazoa; phylum Mollusca; class Bivalvia; order Mytilida; family Modiolidae; genus Limnoperna; species Limnoperna fortunei. The sequence goes on along the minus strand of OX104117.1, from coordinate 29,547,953 downwards.
ATATTAAGGTGCAATAGATTAAAGTATACTATTTTTAATGTGTCTATTACTTCCGTGTTCCTCATCATTGACAGTTTAGGGAACAAACTGGGAGGGTCCCCGTTGCTCGAACCAAACAGATGCCCCCGTGCCCCTTGCGTCTGATAGAAAAGCCTTGGGTTGGGGGATGGGGAGTAGTTGATAGATTGTAGATAATAATACGGAAAGCCTAACAGCGGATCGTAGCTAGTAATGAGTTTGGAGAGTGTCATGCTCCTTGCGCGATTAAGACCCCATTTGTAGATTTCGAAAAAATATTAGGTCCATTGTAGCCGCTAATAAAGGCTAAATTCTCCGTTGTCGATTTCTCAATAATTTTCAAGCGGCAGTCAAAGTTTTGTTGTCAACGTCCCACCCATTTTCTTCGTTGACTAGTTTTCGTAAGAAAGGAGAATAGTAATATGTTAGAAAGGAGAATAGTAAAATATTAGAAAGGAGAATAGTAAAATGTTAGAAAGGGGAATAGTAAAATGTTAGAAAGGAGAATAATAAAATATATAAGAAAGGAGAATAGTAAAATGTTAGAAAGGAGAATAGTAAAATGTAAAGAAAACCGAACGGTTAAGGAGACAGTGACAAAATCCGGATAGACTACATTTCAATTTTTACAGAAAATGTAAGTTTTTCTTCATCCTACTTGCTCAGGTGGTTAAATAGTATATTCCCTGTCAGACCTTTGTCAGATACTATTTAACTTAAAACACATTTTACTACATAACCTCATCTAACATCTTTAGACAAATTCAATTGAACTAGTAAAAAGACATGTATTTAAAAAATGACAATGATAACACTGTAATGCATGTTTTTCTTTTCTTCTTCGATTCCTCCAAAAATTGTAAATAAACTTAAGATTTTTTAAATCTTTATCCTTAACTGGAAACAAGTATTGATCTCCGATTTTCAATAAAAAACGTTTACGTTTAAGAATAACTGCAATTCCAGGTAGCAGACGTTTCAAGTGTCTTTATATCTTTATTGATATATCTGATTCGAAAACTCAGATAAACCCTTGTCCTTGTTTGTTAATATAACAAAGGGATTTGTTTGTTTTTCAGTGCTTTATTGATGCAGTTTAAATGCTAAATACGAATAGGAAACATAATATTTCATTTTAATTGTTTAATACTGTTGGTAAAATACTAACTGAAATACCTTTCTTTAAGGTTATAATTTTCAATATGTGCGTTAGATTCGGGAAGTTGTTCAGGAGCTCTAGTAGGCAATCTCGTCCTGAACGTAGCTGCAATACTGCTCACTGGAGCCAATCAATAAGTTGATCAATAGTTTTCAATCTATTGGATAATTTAAAAACAAAGATTTCTCTACAATTTATTATTTTGTGTTTTGGGCAAAAGTATTTATCTAGCAATGACACCAATATTATGGTTCTGACCACAGCACTTGCAAAAGCAATAACCAAGTACACTTATTTTTATCTATATTTTCCAAAATACCAATTTAGAATATTATATCAATGCCAAAGAAGGTGTTTAAAAGGATAAGTGCCGAAATTAATTTAAAAAATATATTAAGAATCCGTCATACAAATAATTATACAATGACTTAAACCACTTGATAGTAAACAGTGAAGCTTATATTTAGGTCTACGGTAGATAGTTATAGTTTCATTGCTCAGCACACCATTAATGCAAAGACATGTACCTTATTAATGCTACATTGAGAGGAAGTCGTATGTATTAACAATGCCGAATCACGTTCCTGTCAAAATAAATGTGGAAAATCCAAAGCTATAATAATATACATTGTTTAGAATTTCCACAGCTTATTTGACTTTCTGTATAAAAATAGATCTTTGCAATACAGTAGCTCTGAAAAGCTATTTACAAAATCAACACAGCAAGAGAATCGGCAGACTGTTATTTTCATATTAAGGTCAAACATGTTTTTCCAAAGTCATGGCACTAAATAAATACATTCGTTTGTTTGTTTCTTAAAATGATGTTTAGCGCCGTTTTCACAAATTTAGCTATATCGTGCGTGCAGCTTTTATTATGGGGAGCCGGAGTACCTGAAGAAAACTCCCTGCCATCGGTAGAAAGCAAGCCAATCCTTTTCAATTACGTTTGGAATTGAGCACACTCTACCTGCAGTAAGACTCGAACCCGAAACCCAAGTGTTGACAGGTACGTGATCAATAGACTAACTACAATAGCCACTCGTTCATCGAGGCCCCTTAAAAGTTCCTAAGTAAAGCGTGTAATCGTATGTCGCAGAACCCCAGCTGGCAATTTTGCAGTTTTTGTAGTTTCTGTAATTTTCACATATTTGTCGATATCATATCAGCCCATAGATTACAAATTGAAATAGGGCGTTTCTCTAATACACCTAGGTCTGAGAGAACTTGTAAAAATTGTTTTTCTGAGGAAATTGAAGATGAAACACATTTTTTATGTGTGTGTACAAAGTTCAGTACAAAAAAGAATTATTTTATTTAATCTTGTTGCCAAAAAGTATCCCAGGTTTTCTAGTTTGTCGAATGAATCCAAATTGATTTTTTTACTTAGTAATGAGGACACTGACATTCTAGCAGCCACTGCCAGATTTATATTAGATAAAGATATTGTAAACTAAAAATTTACAGTGATGTTTAGATTTTCAATATGATATTAATATGAACATTAATAATCCAGTAAATTGTCTCATCATGTTGTCTTATGTATAATTATGTGTATCTATCAATTATTCTTTTCCTCTTTTTTGTACAACTCTCATTGCTCCCAGTGGGCTCCTGATTTGGAAATAAAAGATATGTTATGTTATGTTATGTTATTTGTAGATATTATGTTGAAATAGTGCATAGTCAACATATATCTGTTAAATAATATCAAAATTTAATTACAAAAACAAATAATTAGCATGAGATTTTAATCATTTAAAAAATATAGTATAACAGAAACCATAACAAGGGAATATTATTTACAATTAAGTATGCACCGTCAATAGCACTATTCTAGTAAGTTCACTACAGTTACATATCCAGTTTGTCAGTTACACTGTTAGAGGGTTGCCAGAGTACGTAGGTCAGTAGTACCATATTTCCTCTTGAAACTTTCTCTAAATCTCAGTAATTTGTTAACTACAGAATTTTTTCTTTCACCAGTAGTTTTTACATCCTTAGGGATGACTATTGGTTTTCTGACAGTTTCTTCCTGTGCCTGTCGTTGTACTATACATCGGTTATTTTGTAAGCCACTGCTGGAAACAATTGTATGCAAGCTTGAGTTGATGTTTGTCATCTGCTTTGATGTACGGACAGGTTTTGCGGACAACTTTTTCACACGTCTAATATAGGACTTTTCTAGAGGTACATCGCTAGAGGTATGTTGCAAAGACCAGGTGAATATACTATGGGAATTTTTAGTCTCATCATTTACATTAACTTCCGTCTTTTTAGGTAAACATGTAGTTAAATCTTTGACCTTTACTACAGGTGAAAATGAGTTGTTTATATTCCTTTCTGGAAGTGGTTTGTATAACAAAGTTGATGAAGCTTTTGGGTTAGATGCACGTCTGCATGCAGTGTTATGTTTTCTCTGAACTAGTACACCATATTCCTCAATCATAGTGGAAGATGCTAGTGGATTTGATCCTTGACCTTTAGAGGAGCCAGACGACTTCTTCCTGTTTTCAATACTATTTGACACATGTCCTGCAACAAATGATGTAGAAAAATGTAGTGAATCTTCAAAGTTTCCTAAATCGTTGTTTTCACACCCTTCCACCTCTCGTTCTAAGAATACTGTGTCATCTTCATAATCTGACAACTCAGTATCTGTTGACATTGGAGAATGTTCCACATCACTGCATCCATCAGATCCAAGTCCATCATCATGTAAAGAAGAATCATTCAATGTATTTAACAGTAAACATTTGTGGATATCAAAGTCATTAATTCTTCTTGGTGTATTCATGAAAGTTGGGGTCAAAGGGTCAACCAGATCTACATTTCTCTTTGGCGTAACAGGAAACTGTGATTGGTTTATTCCTGCAGTTATAAGTATGTCCCTGAACTGCTGTCTTAGATCTTCAAACTCTGACAAAAATTCTTTCTCCTCTCTTTTTATGGCAAGCTGTTAAGATTTAAAGAAATACTTTAGGTCCAACAAAATTTTACAACAAATTAATATAATATTTAAAAATGTGAAAATATATTTAGTCTTTTAATTGATGATTGATTATAAATTAATAGAAATGCTACCTACCATATTGGCTTCCAACATCAAAAAATTGTTCCCATGGTGACCTTCCTGAACATCAGTTTCTGTCAGAGTCCAATCTATAAATAACAAAACAATGACACTTAAATATATTGTGTAATCAAATTATTTTAGACTTACTATGCACTCAATTTTGAAAAGCTCTAAAAACGAAAACGTTAATATCTTGTTTGTTTGTAAATAAAAAAAACCAAACCCAAAGACAATTTTTTAAAAAGTAACAAAAAAATAGTATGTGATCATATAAAATATATTTAAATAAAATACACATAATATTGTTGTATACAATATTTTAAGGCCACTTACCATTCAAGTTGTTCAAGTTCTTCATTTCTAGAATATTTGTAAAATTCTCGAACTTTAAAATATATATTTGAGGTAAAATGTCAAAATATGCTAACTTACTATTCCAAATAAATAAAATTCAATGACAAGATAAAATATCCCATAAGATTTATACCAAAATACCAATAATACTTACAAGTAATTATCACAAATTAACACATTCATTAGTAGTTTGAATGCTGTGATCAAGTCCTTAATTAATGTGTCTTTGGGTCAAGTACGGGTGTTAATTAAATACTAGTTCAATTAAGAAATTGTTATAATTAATACACGTAAATGTAATTACAATAGAAAAGGTGTTGTATAACTATTACATGTAATTAATGTAATTACAATAGAAACGATGATAAGACACATAGCCTAACATGATGAAAAATTACTCTTTTGTTGAAAAATTATTACATAAAAAATGTGATGTGAATGTAAATTAACTGCGTCTTGTGTTCATAATTGCATAGTGCTTTATCAGAAATTACTCTGTGTCTTTACCTGTAGTGCATTTTCTAATGAATTAATTAGTATGAACAATAACAAGTCACATATACCTTGTGATATATCTATATATATATTTCTTTAAGAATATATTCATAAGGATAAATCATACAATAATAAAAATCATATTTTGAAAAATTTTATTAAGAGATACACAACTGAAACTTTTCAGTAGCTTTGTATGATCATGCCTTTTTCTGAACTCCTCGATTCCTACTTCCTTTTTAATGTCAATTTTTTTACACTTTGAAAATAGTATTGAAATTTTCCATCACACGTTTCTCAGCAATGATACAGGATACAATACTGAAATATTGTCAGTAGCTTTGTACGGTCTTGCTAAATTGTTGGATTTATTATTCCCCCGCTCCTCATATAAGGGATAGGTGATATATTGTTTTTGGTCTGTGTGTGAATTAAGTTATAAAGTATCATCAAGGAACCAATTTAGATTTAACAGACATACTAGGTATTCTCACAAACCTACCTACCAAATCTCAATTTAAAATGAGAAAAGTCTTCTGCAGGACTGTCAAATCAACAAATAAACGTCCCATAAACTGATCCCCGTATGGAGTTTAATATCCAAATGTAATTGCGAAAATCCGTTTACTACATGACAAAATTTATATTTTTCAAACGTGCAAAGAGTTAGCATCAAATGTATCTAGAACGAGTCGCTACAGCAACAATACAGCTATTGACTGATAAACCAGTCTATAATTGTTTTGTTATATTTATCCGTTATTTTTTTGTTCAGCTGCTTGGACTGAATTTAAATTTTCTGAATAACATTTCCTTTAGCTTCAAAAGCAAGTTTTGTCAGATATTTTTAGTTTTTTTGCACGTCGATTATATTTATCAATAACTTACAAATATCACTTTAACATTTATAAAGGGATAGTAAATTGAAGTATTGCAATATAATTTGGATGTCTTTTTTAAAACTGAATCAGTTCCGCCTCCGAATGTGACACTCGACATATTACTTAATGTACGTCCAGTAAAAATAGTGGTAAACGAGGGCACAAATGTGATAACACTTAACCCATGTGTTTGGCGATTACTTAATTCATGAGGGTGCTGTGGCTGAATGTTAATACTATTGATCACGTTGCCTGTCAATACTGAGGTTGCGGGTTCGTGTCTCAATGCAGGCATGGCGTACTCGACTCAATCTTAATTGAATAGGATTGCAATTGAGAACTTAAACTGGAGTGACTACAATCAATCTCGGTTTAAGTAGCTTTTTCGTCTATTATAAGAAGCAGATAGAATGCCATGCTAACCAGTCAGGGTTTCAGTGTCCTTCATTCTGAGATTAATGTAGTCAATTTGATAACTTCTATTACATTTATCTCTATACTGCATGAGTTGAGCATGCAGTGAAGTTAAAACCAGATTTTTCTCGACTGGACTTGCTTAAAACACAGGCTATAGCAAATATTTCTGAAATTCCAAAAGGTTATTTTTAGTTATATTTAAAAATAATGCGTTGTAATACAGAAGGTCAATTATACATTTTGATTGACTATATATATGACAAGTAATATTAACTTGAGAATGGTAGCAAAGAAAACCGACCGAACAACAAGAGCCAAAAGTCAAGGGACAGTTACAAATCTGGATATAGACAAACGCAACACAAAAACCAAAAACACAAAAAACAGAAAGAGAGTAACATGAACCCAATAGAAGCCATGAGTGCACTCAGGTGATCCGGACGATGAAGCAGTAGCTGCCTCTAATTAGACAGCCATCGAGTTACTCATTGTCATGTCTAGGGAAAAGTCAAATCCAGGTATAGGAAACACTTCCTATGACTCAGAGAAAATGTCAGATCGTATTTGAGACACTGATTTCCCATAACGATCAATTAAGTCATGGTGACGACCATATAACTTTTGGAGAGATATCATCAACCTAGGTACAACAAACCCTTGTTTGAGTAGTTTAGCAGTCAACTGCAGTGATCGGTCTAGAAAATCGGAATACCGCAGGACCTAGACTAACGCATAAGTTGTGAAATGTACACACCATACGCTAAGCTGCTGGAATGTTGCTATCGATGAACGGGAGGTTGACAATTGGAAAGTTGAAGTCATCACGTTTGTCGTAGAGTCTATTTCTAGTAGTAGGTCTAAGTAAGAGGCAGACCTTAGTGTTTTGGTTGTATTGAGAATGTAATATTATAAGTAGTACCAGTGTAAACGACGGTGTTTTTTAAACCGCCATACACATATCACTTTAGCTACATTATTATAGCTAAGATGACCTAAACACAAGACAAACAAAAACCAAAATGCACAAACTATTGCGAAAATAACTATAAAATTCTTTTCTTTTCTTTTTCACCTGAACCGAACTAACAATAGAAATAAATTTATTGGAGTAATAAACAAACCTATATAAAACCATGCAAATGACAACACCATAATATGTTTTTTTTTCTTTACACATATATCAATTACATAGATATTACATTATGTAAACAACACCTTGTAAATAAACGAGATTTTAAAATTTTTTAACCTTAGCTGGCCACAAGTATTGATTTCAGATTTTTAATAACAACTTTTTAAGAATAAATGCTGTTCCTGGTAGCAGACGCTTCTATTGTCTTGCATAAATATATATTTGTATAGCTATATATGATTCGAAAGACTTTCAATAAGCCTTTATTTGTTAATAGAACAGATTGTTTCTCAATGCTTTAGATTTGTTGTTTAAATGCTCAATAAGAAAACGAAAAATATTATTTCATCTATATAATTGTTTAATATTGTTGGCAACATACTAACTGAAATACCTTCTATTTGTGAGTAAGTTTCCTTCTGTTGTTTCGGAACTTCATTAAGAACTCTTATACAGGTATCGGGATGACAAAAAATGTTTCGTTATAGAAATAAAATTCAATTATTTTGTTACCTGTTGGACATTTTAAAAACGAATATGTTAAAAACTATTATTTTGTTATTTAGGTGTAACTATTTATCTCTATAGACAAAAAAGTCTTTTATAAAGGTCAGGTTATATTGGAATGCCAAATAAGAAGATCATCAATTGACAAAATAAAAAAAAAATATGAAGAAAAATAGTTTTTTGCAATACAGTAGCCCTAAAAGCTACAAATATATTCCACTTTATAAGAGAATTTCATATTAAGTTCAAACATACCTTGCACAAATTCATGGGACTCAATAAATACATAGACTCGTTTTAATGGGTAGTTAACGCCATTTTCAGGATTGTTTCAGTCCAGGTTTATTGGAGAAGGTCAGAGTTGTAGGAGACTAGAAGAAAAACCCCTCACTTCAGTAGAAACTAGATAATACTTGTCATTTATTTGAGTTGAGCACACCTTGTTTGCAATGGAACTCGCAACCCCAATGTTGATTGGCTCATGATTAATAGTAGATGACTATCTGCCTTAACCACTAGGACATCGAGGCCCCAAAACATTCTTAAGTAAGCATATAATCTCATGTCATTGAATTTGAAGTCTGTAGTTTCTGTATTAAAAAATTAGTATTGTTCCAGATACCTTTGGGTGTTACATTGAAGTGTTATATTTAACTTTCAATTGAAAAAATGCTAAATAACAATGAGTTTTAATAATTTTTGTTATTAATAAACAATAAATATGTCATAACAAAAACATAAGAAGGGTATATTATTTAATAAGTATGCACTGTCAATAGCACTATGCAAGTTCAAAGGTTACCTAGCCAATTTGTTAATTACACTGTCATAGTGTTGCAAGAGTACGTAGGCCAGTAGTACCATTTTTCGTCTTGAAACTTTCTTTAAATCTCAGCATTTTTTTTTACTACAGAAATTTTCTTTTCACCAGTAGTTTGTACATCCTTGGTTTTCTGAAAGTTTCTTCCTGTTCCTGTCGTTGTACTATACATCTGTTATTTTGTAAGTCACATTACTATAAACAATTTTATGAGAGTTTGAGTTGACCTTTGTCATCTGCTTTGAGGCATGAACGGGTTATGTGAACTTTTTCACACTTCTCAAAGGGGAATCTTCTAGAGGTATATCGTTAGGTGTGTGTTGCAGAGACCAGGTGAATTTACTACGGACATTTTTAGTCTCACAATTTACACAAACATCCTTCTTTCCAGGTAAACATGTAGGTATTACCGGTAAATCTTTGATCTTTACTACAGGTGAAAATGATTTGTTTATATTGCTCTCTGGAAATGGTTTGTATAACAATGTTGAAGACGCTTTTGGATTAGATGCACCTCTTCATGCAGTGTTATGTTTTCTCGGACCTAGTACACCATATTCCTCAATCATAGTGGAAGATGCTAGTGGATTTGACCCTTGACCTTTAGAGGAGCCAGAAGACTTCTTCTTGTTTTCATTACTATCTGACACATGTCCTGCAACAAATGATGTAGAAAAATGTAGTGAATCTTCCAAGTTCCTTAAATCGTTGTTTCACACCCTTACACCTCTCCTTCTAAGAATACTGTGTCATCTTCATAATCTGACAACTCAGTATCTGTTGACATTGGAGAATGTTCCACATCACTACTTCCGTCAGATCCTAGTCCATCATCATTTAAAGCAGAGTCATTCAATGTATTTATCTGTAAACATTTGTGGATATCTTAGTCAGCAAGTCCTCTTTGTGTATTCATGAAAGTTGAGGTCAAAAGGTAGACTAGATTTACATTTCTCTTTGGTGTTAAAGGAAACTGTGACTGGTTTAATCCTGCAGTTATTAATATGTCTCTGAACTGCTGTCTTAGATCTTCAAACTCTGACAAAAACTGTTTCTCCTCTCTTTTGATGGCAAGCTGTTAAGATTTAAAGAAATACTTTAGGTCAACGAAAATTAAAAAAAAAATGAATATAATATTTAGAAATGTGAAAATATATGCAGTCTTTTAATAAATGATTGATTATAAATTAATAGAAACTATATAACATTTGTATATTGTTACCTACCATATTGGCTTCCAACATCAAAAAATTGTTGCCATGGTGACGTTCCTGAAGATCAGTTCCTGTCAGACTGAAATCTATAAATAACAAAAAATGACACTTAAATATATTGTGTAATAAAAAAAATATTCTTAGATTCTCTATGCACTCAATTTTGAAAAGCTCCAAAACGTTAAAATCTTTTTTACCCAAAGAAAAGAAGAAAATACTATAAGAAATAAAATATTATTTGATCATATAAAATACATGTATTTAAATAAAATACACATAATATTTTTATATACAACATTTTAAAGACACTTACTATTCCAGTTGTTCAAGTTCTTCATTTCTAGAATCTTTGTCAAAACTTTAAAATATTTATTAGTAGTAAGAATGTCAAAATTTAATGAATTTTTATATCAGATGAAAATAAACTTGATGACAAAATATAATATCACATTATATTTATACCAAAATACTAATAATACTTCTAAGTAATTAGCACACATTAACACATTCATTAGTAGTTTTGCGAAGAAGTACTTATTCGTTTATTAATGTGTCTTTGGGTCAAGTACTGGTGTTAATTAAATATTAGTTCATTAAGGAAATTTTATAAATAACATCATGTACTTAATACATGTAATTAATGTAATTACAATAAAAAGGGTGTTGAGACGTATAACGTGACATGATTACAAATTACTCTTTTGTTGAAAGATTATTACATAAACAATGAAAAGTGAATGTAAATTAACTGCATCTTTTGTTCATATTAGAAAATTTTCTGCTGATGGATATTCGGGTGCACATGTTATTAAACTTCGTAAAACTACGAATCAGCAAGAGTAACCTCTTTATTGAGCAAGGTCGCCACCAAAATATTCCTCTTGTTAACAGACTTTACCCACCGTGCAAATTGGATGTTGAGGATGAATATCATTTCGTTATTGATTGTAATAAACTAAATACACTCTGAAGTAAACGTGTTAGTAATATCATAGAGATCGCCCCAAATTTTGGAAATATGTCCGAGATAGACAAATTAAAATTTATCTGGAAGAGTACAGATTTTGATATTATGAAGGTATGTGTTAAGGGTATATCTGATATGTCCAAAATGTGAACAAGTATAATTAAGATTAATAATTAGCAGTAATATGTACATTGAGCCGTTCGATATGTATGTATATCAGTCCCAATCCTGAAATGTTGGGACACTTGTAATGATGTATAATGTGGTTGTCTTGCATTGCAGTTTGATTACAATCCTTTGTTGGATTCTTAAATCAATAGTGAATTTCTGATTTCTTATCTGAGTGCAATAATAAGTCACATGTTCCTTGTGATATCTATATATTCCTTTAAGAAAATATTCTTAAGGATAGCTCTGTAATTATAAAAATCATACGACGGTGTATCTAAAAACCGCTAATTTATTTTAAATTAATATTACGTAGTGCATTGTTAAAAGGTGTAGTTCGATAAAAAGTAGCAAGGAAATGGACCAAACAAGAACAGCCCACACATATCACTGTAACTACATTATTGTAACTAAAATCATCCAAACACTTGACAATACAAAAAAACAAAAAATGCACAAACCGTTAAATAAAATAACAAAAATTATTTTCTGTACTTTTTCTTACATTCAACTGACAAAAATATGTCTTATGAACATGTTATATTTAAACTCTACACACAATCAAAGCCTAACCGGAAAAGTTCATCAATTTGCTATCATGATCGCAATGCAGATAATGCCAGATTTAGGATTACCGAAAGTCTCGGTGTAACTCCTAGTACTTCAGATAAAAAATAGATAATCATGTATTGGTGCTTCAACAAAACCATTACCGATTTATTTCGTGAATGGGGTAAGAATTCGTACATAAACATTTACTCAATATATCTGATGTTGCTTTCTATTCTATACAACGCAATAAATTTTAAAAAGAAAAAAAAAAGAAAAATATGTTGGGTTTAAATATACGCGTTTACATGCCTTTGACTCAAACGGGTGCACGCGCGTCAAAGGTTGCTATAACATCTCACATATTGCGAGCACATTTACGATATTTTGCGTTCTATCTTGAGTCTAAGTGTTGTTCATGTCCTTCGGCAGCCTAAGACTATTTTAAAAACACAATCGGAACCGGTGTAACAGGTTTTTTATTTAATACATTGTCCCAATAGTTTGCTAAACAACTTTTAATTCAGTTATTACGTATTACGTCAAATTCTTTTTTTTTATTGTTAATAATATTTTAAAGTTGGGGAAAACCATTATTTAATATGTTCATAAACAGAAGATTCAAAATCTTCAACGTCTGTTCGTTTACAAAATCTAAATAAGTTAGTTTTTTCTTGTCACATTTCTGAACAGACAAGTTGGCCAAAAGATTAACGTAGAACCATATTTTAAAACTGTTCGAATATATGATGATTTGTATTTTTTATTATACAACAATACAATAACAGAAGTATAATATCGGCGCTTAATCTCGAACCGCCGACAATGCTGTGACTCGTGTTGGGGTTAGAGAGAACTTCTGTGCTTCTACTAGATCGAAGAATTCTGACGTTAAAAATACGAGGGCATTTATGCATATATTTACAATGATGTGAACCTCACCTTTACTAAGTTGTTTTTCATTCATTTTAATGATGTATTTTACATTTCGCGTCTACATAGGTAAAGGATTATTTTTGCTATTCCAATTTCCGAGATCCTCCCTTTTACATAATTATTTTTATTTTTCTCGTGTAAAACGATGGTAGAAAAAAGGAAGAAGTATACATTAAAAACAAACTAACATATTTATTAGAATTAACAGTGTAGTATAACAATCAGAACAAAGAACGACAAAATTGAATGCTTCATTACATGTGTCTGTGACTGTTTGTTGTGTTTGCGTGACAAATGTAAACTGCTGGAAGCATTTTGTCGACCTTATGCTCCTTTTTAGATCCAAAATAGTGCAAATTTCAATCAACATTTATTTTTCACAGTTAATCAGCATTTTTAAATTTTCGCAATACAAAGGTACACTATATATGGAATAAATAAAAAGGCAAGCAAAAACATCAGCACATGGGTCAAAACGTCAGTGGAAATCTATTGTTAGAAATGCAGTGTACCAATTTCACTCAGAACAGTGGCTAAACATGACGTCTTCTGATACAGATTTCAGACCCTTTCGTTTGATTCATAATTTCTGCGATAAATATTCCAGTGATGTCTACGTACATGCAGTGTGTCTACGTACATGCAGTGTGGGACTGTGTACTTAATTTTGAACTTTGGTGGGACTTAATTATAGAAAAATTTGATCTGCACTTATACAGTGAACTGAGTGCAATCGATTCAGAGATTTTATTCCAAACCCTTGTCGCCTACCAAACACCAATATTAGTGATACCGACCTGCTGGAAGAATTTCAGAAGCTTTGTCATACACACATTATACGTAGTCTGGCTTTATTTAATCGTATAAGTTGTTGCAGTACATGATATGTCATCTGTATGTGAAGTCCCTAAATATTCTTTAATTTCTAGTTTTTATTGAACATGTGTTTATTCATTTATGATACTGTCTACATATTAAGATTTATTAATTGATTTTTTGTTCTCATTATATGATGTTCATATGTAATCTCTCCATGAGGAAATAAAGATATGAATAAATGTGCTTAATAAAAGAAAATAAAAGAGAAATTGCTAATAGTCAAATTTACTAAATATTAACACGAAAACGAGAAACGATTTTTTTTTTTGCAACTGTTGTTCCGCTATTTTCGTGATAAGATTTTCACTTTTTTGCCATATTTTTAAAAGTCTAATAAATGTCCTTTAATCTGTTATTTGTGTCGGTGTGTGTTTTTTCCTAAATATTCCAAAAATGTATCTGATCGAATGATAGATATTGCAATCTAAATTTAAGTTTAGGTGCTTTTATACTTCTATTTTTAGGTTGACTTTGCTTTTAAGATTTTATAGTTAAGATATTTATTTATTACATACAGGAACTCAAATATACCAGAGTAACGTTAATCTTTTTTAATATATATATATATCGTATTTAAATAATCTTAGATATTCCAAACAGAAACAAAATGCAATTAAAGGTCAAAATATAGGACTAATTTATTATATTTTAAGAACACCAAAACACCTAGATCTAAAAATAGAACACCTCTGCGTTTTAGGCTAGATTGACTTATCAGGTAGTACTTATACATACAGTAAGATATATTTTTAAATATATAGATATATTGGATGTTTCTCTGAATTTTATATCAATGTACCCGTTATGTACAATTAGTTCTACTTTGGAACATGTTTAATTTCTAATGACCATTTGAGTTAATAGGAAGTAACACGTGTTTGAATGTATATGTACAGTGTTCTGTGAAAAAAAAACCAACTTGGATTTAGTCGATAGAAGAAACCGTTATTTTCTTTTTTAAAAAGGAAAGTGTATTGATTGAACTTATGATATATGTGAATTGAATGTGTGGCTTATAAATCCGCTGAGTCATTCTGTGGTCATTTATCACATAAAGACATAGAACTAGGTAGGATCAGGATTAATTAGATTTTTCATCTGTTAAATGTTATACTGTTAATGAATAGTGTACCGTCTAGAATACAACTGAGATTAGACTACAATACCAATAGTAAACTGCATTTTTTTTTATAGTTATAAATAGTAGGAACATCTTAAATTTCACTCGAGATTTAAATTGAAGTAAATTTTATAATTGACTTATACTTAATAAGTTCACTTGGCGGGGTTAGGCAGAGAGTATGTTAGGTAACCAACTAAAACATATGTTCTTCAACTTTTAATTTTGTGACTTAACTTCAAAATAGTACAATCACTTCTCCGTTTCATCTTTATATCTTATTTGTAATTTTGTACAATTATTGAAAAATGTGTTTAAAACGATGAAATATCCTTTATACAGAACATTTATATTAATATGTATTTGTCTATTTTGACGTTTCAGAATGAAGGGGAACATAGTTTCTTCACTGCGTTTGCCATCTGATGCTTTTAAGTTTGGTGATGAACTTTACAACCGTGCTAAAGAATCTGTAGAAAAGGAATCTATACTACCTCTACTTAAGGATGAATTGCGGTGTAAGATACAAACAAAACGGTTGTCACAGGGGCTGGATGAACTGAAAGTAGAGTTTGAAGTAAAACCGCCAACACCTGTAAGTTTGGCGTTTTGCTAACAGAGTTAAGAAGCAATATTTAAAAAATCAAAATATAAAAATAAAAGTATCATCATCATCATCATCATCATCATCATCATCATCATCATCATCATCATCATCATCATCATCGACTACATAATACATATTAAATATATGAAACGTCGATGTAAAAATTCAAGCTTTATCATAGTTCTTCTAGTCTCAATCACATATATTTTCTCCACCACAATGACATAAACTACGTGTTTATATATTGTTTTAACCAACAGAATCAACATGTTAACTGATCGAGAATTATTTAACGGAAGCATGATAATAAAGAAAACATGGATATGCATTTCAAAATTTCTTTTTGGTAATACAAGTTTTAATGAAATAAACGACATTATTATTCCCGTATTGCAGCAGTCATTTGGAACTACGACTAAAACATGCAATAATGATCTTTTTTAGCTGACTGAAGAAGAAAAGGTTAGACAAATGTTTAGAAAACATAATAATAGATATTCAGCAAAAAGATGTAGGTTAAAGAAAAAGGAAACGTTTCTTCAGACCAAAAAGGTAAGTCACATATTTGGAACTACAAACCGGCTTTATATAAAAGATATTTACCCGCCAAATTGAGTAACCTACTGATATTTCTTTTTGAGATACAAGATGTCAAAATATGCATTTTAAATGCAAATACAGTGTATAACCAAAATGTACATTTTTGTGCAACGATTTGTACTATCATTATATTTATTGTTCTATTTACAAACATAAATATATCCATTTTAGTATTACAAACATGAAATATACAGTAATTTATGTTACTTTTGCCGAAATTTTCTATACTTTACCAGAAAAAATTATATAACTACTTTCTTTTGATAATTATGAGACTTCATTAAAAGTGTAATTTGTAATTCATTTACAGGAACTTACGAAGCTGGAGGAGGAAAATCGGCAATTAAAACAACAGATTAACAAACTGGAAGAAGAAAAGGATCGATATTTATCAAACATTGTATCACATCCTGTAATAAAGACAGTGTTGCTAGACATTTATAATTTTCATGAGAATGATCGGACAGATATTGTTTACCATGAAAGCTACAGTGTTAATCAAAATTCCTAATAATGGATGTAAATGTAAACCAATGTGCTTTCAAGAAATCGTTCTATTCAGAAATTGACTAATCATGTCAATATCTCATTGTGATATTCAACAATTCTACCTTCTACCCACGAACCTCTAGTAACCAATTTGAATATCATCTGTGCATGAATACTATAATAGTCTTATATATCTATTTTATAATTACTTTGAAAATCTCATGTTACACATTTATCTAATTATTCTTGTAGTTGTTTAGCAATTAAATAAGTTTAAGGTCCTGAAACTAGAAGTCATCAATGATTGTAAAATCGAAGACGTTATAATTTTAATATCAACTCAACTTTTATTGTAATAGTGTAATAAAATGCAATAATCAAATATTATAAAGAAATACATGATTTTACAGATCTTCTTGTTTATGTTCATTTATTCTTACCGAGGGAGGATTTCTGCAAATTTCTGCTATGTCAAAGCGTCTAGTTTTTTTAAGGACTAGTGCCTTGTCGACTCTTGTTGTTCGGTAGGTTTCTCTATTTTTCTTACAAATTTCATAGTAATAATTTTAAACCAATGTGGTGTTCTGGCTGGAACAAAACTCTTCGGGTAAATTGTGATTTTTTTACGTCTCATTTTGAATAATACGGACTGTCCGTTTGAGGTCATGATTCTGTCTACGCTTATAGATTTACTTATATTGATAATAAATGCGCTCTACTATTGAACAGGAATACCAAACATGTCGCAGAAATTTTAAAAATTGTGCTCACCAATCATCAATAAAGCATTGTACATAGCGGCTTCGTAGCTGAAATTAAACTTTAAACAGTTCTTTTGATTGTATTTTCGCTTTTATGGAGTTCTGAGAATAAAATTTTGTGAGCGAATTATAACAATAAAAGCATTTCATGTAAACCATGATAATTGAAATCAATTGGCCTTTCTTAAAGTAAACAACATTGTTTGGTCTTTCATAAAGTAACAAGATTAAACGATTGTCAATTTTACAATTAAGTAGTAGAAACCAAATTAAAATGGTATTAATTGTAGTTTACAAAACTGTAGTTTATATATTTGTAGAAAATGCAAATTTATTTAGTTAGGTTTTCTGATTGAAAACATCAAATTTATTGAGGACATCTTTTTTCAACATGCTGTTAGTATTCCAATGGCTAATAATGTGCAACTCTAATCGATGACCTGTTTTTGTGTACGCTTATGAGGCTAAGTTCCTCGAAATACTGCTAAAAAAGAAGGAAGTGACGCTATCCCAGACCTTAAATTTCATACTCTGCTAAAAAATGGACGATGTCTTGTTATTGAACAATGCTTAATTCGGTGACTATCTGAATTTAATCTTCCATAGCAAGCTTGAAATTAAAGACACCATCAATACAATTTTGTATGCCTCTTACTTACACCAACTTCTAGAATTAGACTTGTGGAAGCTACAAACTAGACTCAACGACAAACGTGGTGACTTTAAGTTTCCAGTTCTTAACTTTCCGTTTATCAATAGCAGCTCCGGTGCATGGTGTGTACATTTCACAACTTATACGAATGCTAGATCCTGCGATTGTCATTCCGATTTTCTAGATCGCTCACTGCTGTTTTACTACTAAGCTACTTAAACAAGGTTTTCTGTACCTAGGTTGATGATATCCCTACAGAACTTCTATGGATGTCACAATGTTTGATATGGAAAATCCATCTCGCAAATACGATCCGACATTTTCGCTTAGACATATATAGTATTTTCTATTACTGGATTTGACTTTTTCTAGACATGACAATGAGTAACTAAGTGGGTGTCCTATTAGAGGCAGGCACTGCTTACTCGTCTGGAGAACCTGAGTGCAAACTTATTTTTTATTGTGTTCGGGTTATTCACTTTAAGCTTTTGTGATTTGGTTTTTGCTTCGTGTTTTATATGCCTGTCTCAATCCTGATTTAGAATCGTACCATGATTTTCGGATGTTGTTGTTCGGACGGTTTCCTTGATATTTTTTCTTTTAAATGAGATAGAGGACATGAAAGATATACTATAAGTAAGTATAGTAATATTCTTGCATATAGAGAATTGCTTCACACACTTAAAGTATAGTTTTTTGTTGATTTCTTTTGCACCAAAAATAAACGTTTCAATCACTTGAAAACTTTTACTGCAAACAAATTAAACTTGTACGAGTTGATTCTAATGTTGTTATTTTCTCTCCGGGCATTAAACTTTTGCTTCTTACGTAAGCTAAATTTAAAGAAATCTGTTATTGACTACCATGTGTGTTCTCTGTAATTCAGATAGAAGCACAATAAAAGTTCTAAAAATTTTAGTCAATGGTTTACCATTAATTAACCACACAATTGTATTATAAAACAGTAAAGAATGTTTAGTAGTCGTGCAGGTAAAAGTTGTCATCATTTGTCAAACATTTTTCTTGTAACAAACTCTTATATAGATTTAAAATAAGTTCGTCATATTCATTATTTTACATATACATACATTTTACATTAAAAATAGATAAGGGAAAATACAGCTTTTAAAATAAACACATTGGTACAATGGCTTGAAGGCTTGAAATAAAAATAATGCATTGTCTTATTAACAGTCTCGCACAAATTGCGAGATTTAAGAAATTTTAGTACAATAAAAACTTAACTTGATAAAATATTTTCCCCATAAATTAAATAACAAGTGAAATATCAGGACGTCTTGAAAGTTTCAATGAGGAGGTTTATCCTAGAGGGCGTTGCATATTTCTCACATTTTTTAAACACGCGCGGCATTTATATTAAAGAAAATCAACAATGTAAGTAAGTTTCTGCATACTAATTTATATTTATATTTAAGAGACTAAACATGTTCACAAATTTGAAGCGCGTGTTTGTTTGCTTAATTTAGTTTTTTATAATAATATATTATTCCACTATCGAAGTCAATAAGCACATTTCATGTTTCGTCCGCAGTTCAGGGTATATTTTAAAGGAATATTCCCTGAATTGCGGTTAAAAAATGTGTTTAAGCTTTTACCGTAAAATCAAGCTGAATGTCGAATCATATTATTAATAACTTTTAGCTGTAGCTGTGACACAAATGTTTAGTGTTAAAATAATAGTATACCCGCTTTGAACGACTTTTTCTCAATATCTATGCTTGCTCCTTTGAAGAAAACATTTTATTTAAAAAAAACCAATGTGCTTTCAAATTTAGAATCTGCTAATAATAAAATTCAAATATTTTAATATAATAGGAGACTTCAATACAAGCACATAAAATATTTATCAAACCCTCATTTTCAGGAAAATTCACTCACATAATTTGCGATCATTCTAAGTTTAAAGTATATTATGTTGGATTACCCGACAGTCTGGTTGTAATACAATAAGGCTTAAAGTAAGTACCGTTGATTAAAAAAATTAATGATGACGAGAAAAAGAATGTATAACTTTAAAAATTATATATTTATGTTAAAAATTCGTATATAATTCAATTTCATCTAACGAACTAAATTATTGTATTTCTAAAATATAGATAAATATTAAACAATACTATAAAAAAATCCAACTGATTGCGTACGCATGTTCTGATAATGTTACAATAA
Source organism: Limnoperna fortunei (assembly GCA_944474755.1). Classification (NCBI taxonomy): domain Eukaryota; kingdom Metazoa; phylum Mollusca; class Bivalvia; order Mytilida; family Modiolidae; genus Limnoperna; species Limnoperna fortunei. Next base: position 29,527,965 of record OX104117.1, on the reverse strand, counting down.
GTGCAATAATTTGAGTTATATAAGGCTTGTTTACAGTAGCATGTGCCCTTGTTCGATTATAGACGGAACCCAGAGACATATTTTTAGAATTTAGAAAACATTCTAAACTTTGACAAAAGTATTTTATTATTATTAACAATAATCAAGCATATTTTCGTTATAATATTGTACCATAGTTAGCTATGAGACATATATTTATAGTTATTAATTTTATATGAAAAATTTCTCTACACCACGCGCATATTACGACCAATCATTCTCCTGCTTACGTTTTAAACTTTTTTTTTCGTCATATTTTCACTTTTTTGTATTAAAAACGTCTTAGTTAAAATTTAAGAGGGCAATTATCGTGGCAATTATGAAATTTTAATACACGTGTTTGCTTTAAACTGGTATTCTATAAAGATATACTGTTTTATGAAAATTTTATTTCAGAACAACAAAATTAAAAAATTCTTTATTAAAGATGAAGCAAATGTACAAATGATTTAAACTAAAACATGTCATATTTATCTAATAAATCAATTGTATGATTGGTTAGAGGTTACATGACAAATCGACAAGAACATCTATTTTTAGTCTTGTGGGTTTCTAGTTCTAATTTTAGAATACCATGTTTTTCGAAGCAAATTTTTTTCACAATATTCGTTTTAAAATGAATTGTTAAAGTCTAGACTGAAACAAATTGGAATGAAAAATGCAATTAAAGATTTAAATATATTCCTAATTTATCTTATTTTAAGAAGACAAAAAACTTAAAAACACACACGCTATATCTAAAAATAGAACATATTATGTGTAAACTAATTTTAATGTTAGATAGACTTATCAGGTAATGCGGTAAGATATATTTTTACAAATATAAAGGTTCTCGGAATCATATATCTATATATCCATTGTCAGTATTTATACAAGTTCGATTTTTCGAAATCATTTATATTTACATATTAATTAGGACGATGGAACGAGTAAACGTGATAGAGAATTTAATCAATTTTACTATGTTCTGTGAAATAAATAAATGCGAATGTTTGTCCGTTTAAGGATACATTTAATTTTCAACCGTGTTGTCCTGTTACTAAAAAAGTTTACTGATTTGAACAAGGATACACGTGTTACCGTGATTCATATATCGTCGAATCATTCTGCGGCCATAAATACAACATACAGACATAGAACTAGGTAGGAACATGGCGGATTTGTATCATACCTGTCTTGAAACTAAATCATTATTGTTTTCATGTGTATTTTTTTTAAATTTACATGTTATACTTAAATGAATTGTGTACCGTCAGAGATATTAAAACATTTTTTGACTATGTAAGCATGTTTGTGTCGTTTTCTTAATCATTTCTAGTTATTCTGTTAATGAATGGTGTACCATTAGCGATGTCAACACTATTTTTGACTGTGTATGCATATATGTGTTGTTTTCTCACTTATTTCTTATTCATTTAGTTAAGCACTGAACGTGAATATTTCACTAAAATATTTATATTTGAATTAGTTATTAATACCTTAAAAAATTAAGAATTAACAAATAGTGATTTCGTATAAGATAAAGCTATTGGCATAAATTTGTAATAAAGGCGTATTGTTTAGCCATAACATACTTATCAACTTTAAACTCAGAATTGTCAGAAAAAATCAACAGAGTGTTTTTATAATCTATATTTTTTAAAAATATTTGCTTATTTACTTAATATTCACCCTATATTTATGATAAATGATTGTTCAAGGATTTACAACATTTTGACTTTAGAGTTGTATAAGTAAATGACATCCAATTTTTGTGCCATTTGCTTGATCGTCATATTATTCCCTACAGGTTTTCTGTTTTTTAAACATATTTCATAGGCACCTTCCTAAGTCGGGGTTTTTGTGTCAATGTTCATGATTAGGAGGCGAACCTCATACTTTAAATGGATGTTATTTCACAATAACAAGCAAGTATAATGCACAGATACAATAGTTTTCATACAATTTTGCATGTGCAGACTATGTGGAGAACGTTACACTAAAATGTGTCAAGCGGAATGTTTTTTGTTTGTTCTCTGATTATCAAACAATCATTATTAAAAATGAAATGTTTGGCTATTTTATCATTTCAGAATGAGGGACAAGGAAAACATAATTTCACCATTGCGTTTGCCATCTGATGCGTTCAATTTTGGTGATGAACTTTATAACCGAGCTAAAGAATCTGTAGAACAGAAATCTATACTACCTCTACTTAAGGATGAATTACGGTGTAAGATACAAACTAAACGGTTGTCCCAAGGGCTGGATGAACTGAAAGTAGAGTTTGAAGTCAAACCGCCAACACCTGTGAGTATTTTAAAAGTAAAATTAAAGTTAGCCAAATTAACACCGTCAGTTAAATAAACTGGACTTTTTATTCATAGAGAACTCCTTACGTCAACATTAACTGATTGACCACTCAATATAAACACCTGACATTTTATAACATGTGGTAGGCTGTAGTACACTGTAGATAATAAAGATATTCCTGTACATGTTACACCAAAACAAGAAAATATACATATAACGTTTACTTAATATATTTACATTTAATATCTGTCGTAAAATAAATGAGGTAGAAAAAGCAAATTGTTAACAAAGTCAAATAAAAGTAAGTATAACAAAAGCAAAAGAAATAGTCACCAGATCTTGAAGTATGGAAGTTGATATACTATTGCATATTGAATTCGAAATGCATTGTACTTTTTAGATAATATTCCATATGATTTTTTTTTCTTTTGACAATATGTAATTTAAGATCGTATGTGTATCTGAATTGTTAAATGTATTAATTTAGGAAGATAATATTTAGTAAAAGCATGTAACACTCTAATATAGATACTTTTTTAATTAGCTGACGGATGAAGAAAAGGCTAGACAAATTAGCAGAAAGCACAATAATAGAGATTCAGCGAAAAAGTGCAGATTAAAGAAGAAGGAAACGTTTCAAATGAAACAATTAGTAAGAAGTTTTAAGATATTTGTGAAAACTGTATGTTAAACACTTCAGAAAAAATTTACTGAATAGTAGAGCATATTAGCCTCTTTGTTAAACTAAAAAAATTGATGATTTTTATGAGTCAAGTTATATAAAGAAAATTACTCTGTACTAATTAAAGCATAATAAATTGCTAAATGGCGTTATCGAAGATTTAATATAAAGACAATGTTATATAATGTATATTGCTCTATTAGCAACTTTAATTAGTAGGCAATATGATTCATTAGTAGTATAGCGGAACAAGCAGAATATATTTTTTAAGAAAAATGATTGGTATCGGAACATTACAACTATTTATGGAAATAAAACTGGAGACAAATGATATTTCAAACTTCTTCTCTTATCATCGACAAAAGAAAATGATTTGTCTCTAATTTGTTCTTTAAATGAAACATTCTAAGCGTTTAATATTCTTGTAGGAACTTCAGGAATTAGAGGAGAAAAATCATCAATTAAAACAACAAATCCACCTCATGGAAGAAGAAAAGGAATATTATTTATCAAACATTGTTTCAAATCCTGTGATAAAGGCAGTGTTGCAAGAAATATCTAATTCTTCGGCGAATAACTTGACAGATGTTGTATATCAACAAAATTACAGCTGTAATCAAAATTTATAGTCATGTATTGATATGTGTTGACCAAGTGCTTTCATCATTGTTCTATATATAGGTTGCTTATACATAGTGTTATGGAAAAATTCTACTGTATCAGATGTTTAAACTGATATATAGTAAACCTTACCAATATGTACATGAGACATTTATGTATAATAGCTTTTGTTTTAATTAGTTATGAAAACCCCGCATGGTTGTTTATCTCCATAAAGACATATACGCAATTTTTTTATTACTTAAGCAGTAAAATTCAAATCAAATATGCGTATGTAAATGCAAACTATAAAAATTTATCAAGAAATAAAATATGTTTAAAAAATTTCGATGTAAGTTTTTGCTAGTTATTTATGTGAAATTATAAAGTATATTTCAAACTTTTTGTAAGCACTTACAACATAATTAGCGGTAAGCGATGCTGAAGTTGTAGACTTGCCACATTATAATCGTCATAGACCAACCTAAGTAGACTTGCCACAAGTCCATTTGAATTTTTTGCTATTGTAAAGGTACACCTTGAATATCAACATTTCCTATAATATCAGCTTGTGTGAACAAGTGGATAGTATAGGAAAGGTTGATAATAACGGGATATCTGTCTAATAGAAAAAAATTCAAAGAGACTTGTGGCAAGTCTACCGAGTTTGGTCTACAACGATTATTATGATCACACGAAAATATTTTGCCCGAGATTAATGTTAAAGAAGTGTTTCTATCTTTAAATTTCGAATAAAATAGTTCTGAAATCCGCTTTATAACTCGACCTTAACCTATAAATTAGCTCCGGCCTAACTCATCTATGAATATCCATCTGTGTATATAGTATTTGTCCACACCTGCTCTAAAAAATAACGGTAAAATCTGCCAGTATTTGCTATTGTCTGTGGAAAATGCTTACAACATTATTTATCCTATTGCGACTATATACAAACAAATACAAATTCAGAAAAGAATCTTCAACCTGATTCATATACGAAATGTCCGACGCAAAAATGAGGGAGAAAGATTATATTTTTGCCACTCTGGGTGTTTGGAATGTTAAACATAAAACTGGAATGTGCCAAATGGATACAAAAATCGAATAGAGAAATTCCAACATTAAAATTAGACAAACTACAAATAGTACCCTATTTCTAGATAAAAGTTAATCAATAAAAAATTGGTGACGTTTGCAAAATTCAGTATATTTTCTGCAAGCCCTTGCAAACCCAATCAATTGAAAATAAATATGTATGGTGGAGAAGCTGGAATATTGCTGCATACGTGAGGAAATTTATAATTGTGAAATTAAAATAAGTATCTAGCTCAAAATGAATTTGTATAATACTTGCAGCAATATGACAAAAAAGCTAAATATTCTGCAATTTTTTTTTTCGGAAACACTTTCATTATTTTTAACAAACTTTGAGGCAGAACAAATATAAAAGATTATTATTTATCAGTGACTTCATGTAGTTTTATAAAATTATCTCAAGATATAAATAGTCATTCTAATTTTAACGACGGGGTTTTCCACAATTTATTTTTGTATTGGCACCCTACTTGAATATATTGGATACAAATGGATGGAACGTTTCGTTCGGTAAAAACCGCAAGGTAAATAAATAACATTGCCAAACTTCCTTATTAGTTAACTAGAAAATATTTTTAATATGTCATAGATCATTTCTGATAACACATATAAATACAATTACGCGTGGCAAGGGTTGTAAAAAATATATAAATAACGATGACCAATATTCACATGCCATTGTTAGGCGTTTCCATATAATATATAACGGAAGATACAACACACCATATACTATTTCAGTATGTCTAAGCGAAACTTGCAGAAAATATTTACACTGTTCATCTGTTATTAAGATAAGATTTGATTGTTCTATTTAAAGGTGTATACATATCTTGAACTTATTTTATTTATATGTAACAACAATTTTTGTAAATATGCTGTGCAAATATTTTATTTCGTGTTTGTAATTATGTTCTCTTTAATGTTAAATAAGAACATTTTATAAAAAAAATAATAATTTGTCAGTTTGTCATAGGAAATTTGTTCCTGTTTAAATCTAATGTATTTCAATTGACGAATATCTAATGAAAAGATATAATTTAAAATAAGCTAATAAATATACACAATGCACATCTGAATTATTTCAATAATTTAGATTTTTTGTCAAGAGCTACTTAGTTTTGATACAACATCAAATCTATATTAGTTTTGTCAACTACGAACACGACTCTTATAATTAACATAAATGTTTTGTAATTTTTTACCAATAAAAGCCTTAAAACGAATGGCTACGTAACAATAAATCAATTAAGTAATATTGCTTATATACCTGTTAGTGCATACATTTGTGATTTTTTTGCATTTTTTTTTTGTTGTTGTTGATATTTTAACATTTATTAAAAATTACTCGGTGTAGCGTAAATGATATCACATGTATTAACACTATCAGGAATTTTTGGGGTTTTTTTGTTCGTTTTTGTTTGTTTTTTTTATTTGTTTTTGTTTTAATTACCAAAATTAATGCATATTGATATATTGTTCATATTTATGGTTATGTCACTTTGCGATCCTCAAAAGAATATATGAATTACGAGATAAAGAACAGAAACTTAAAACCACAATTTTGATCATCATCTGAGCGGAACTTAATATTATGTAGTTATATAAATAATGAGCACATCATATGGTATCAAGCACGATTCAATTTTATTGAAAATATAATACACTTTTTTGTTAACATGATGATATAAAGTATACAATACAAAAGAAAATTTCAAAAATGTCTGTTACAGAGCCTTTATCTTAACTTTATCAACTTACGGCCATCATTCTCTATATTGTATTCTACTATTTTTTTATCATGTCGGTGTTCTAAATTAGAATGAGAACATCGTTACTTTCTTACTCTTCAATTCCATTTAGGCAACACTTTACACCATAAATCATTGTATCTCTTATTGCTCGTAAATGTTTTAAGTACAAACGAACATAGTACGATTTCCGATCAATGACCCAAAAGCCGAAACTCCTGAATGTTCTAGTGACAAATTCATTCAAATACAGTCCTTGGGTCCATATTATTTACCTGTTATTACCGGAGACCTTAACGTCGTCGATAATAACTTGCCTCGATATATTTTGGCTAAAGAACCGAAATATCGTGAACCAGGATCCATTAACTGAAAGCACATTATAAAGTGTTAACGACTCGAGGAGTACGCGAGAACATTGACCAAAAGAGAACATATTGAAGAAATTGGCGTTCTTCAAAAAATGGCTTTTAAGTTGTGAGGTTATTGATACTAAAGAGAACCAACGTTTCGCTCCATGAGCATGAATTCCATTTTCAAAACTGATGTTGCCAAAGCAAAACTGATGTTGCCAAAACTTATGCTTGCATGAGAAATATGTTGTCATGCCTACAGATAAGGCATTTATTAAGCATCATTTTTATGCAAGAAACACACTACACTGATTGACTAATTAATTAGGCGTTTGTTGTGCCAACAACAACACTATGTATAATGCAACTACACTAATTTTGAAATTATTGACAATCACAATATCATTGTTATTTGGGCTCTCTGTCAGTTAAGAAAACAACGACATTCCTTCGATGTATTGGAATCTTAAATGACACAAAAGTTCCGTTTTATAGTACGTTTTATTGATAGCTCATCTTAATGTGCAACCATACCTCTTGCAGTCTTTACAACGATAAAATCTGGCCTTACAAATTTTCAATTATTGTTAGTCTGAAAATGGTTTCATCCAAATGTGAATCTTTACAAATTCTAGGAGACTGACCGAGTTCCTTCGATCGCTACATCCCTTGCTTCTTGTAATAGTTTAAAACATTTGATTATTCCACATTGTACATCAATTAAAGACAAGACTTGAACAATTGCTTAAACGTTACTTTTCTAAATAAATTGGAAAACGTAAACAAATATCTTGCTGTTGGTCATAATAAGACTTATTTTGTCATCAACGAGTCTATATAAAGCTAAAAACGAATTTTACTAACGACCAAACCAAGTCATTTATATGCTTTATTTTATTATTGACAACATATTTGTTCAGTTAAGAGTACATGTTTCTCAACAGACACATTGTATTCCAATGAAATTAATTGTGCCTGCCGATTTGTTCTTCCCTTCATATGAAGCGGTCTTCCGGCAATCACTTTTAGAAAAACTAGCCAAGTCCTTTAATCGCAGCTTTCCTTACATTGTTGATATCATTTCACTAAAAAAATCCATGATTTGGTGTATTCCTACACCTCATTTAGGCCTTTATCCAAAAAGATTGACGATAAGGACATCACAAGCACTAATAAGTCTGATAAATATTTTGATTTGCATCTCGAAATTGACAATTTAGAAAGACTTCAAAATCATTTTACAAAAAACCCTGACGTAATGTGTCCTACTGATTTACCTTCAATAATAATATCATTTTTCCGTGGCAGTTACAAGTACTAGTTCATTGACCTATCATTCTGCTTGATATATTGTATATATTACCGGTATTTATATGCTACAGTTGACAATGTTCGCCTATAGTGTTCAAAATCTAATACAAAATACAAGTAAGCCCGTTGATTAAACTTAAGTTCCGGAGGGTACAACCAAATGATAAAATAATATTTGTGACTGGAAAAACAAATTTTTGCACTAAATCTTTCAGATATTGTCTATAAATTAATCGATACAAAAATCACGATCGAAGGTCAGCTTAAGTTAACTTCAAATGCAAATGAAAAAGTATTCACATATCCACCAAGAAGTATAAAATGCCAAATGTTGCAAGGTAAACTATTATCTTATTGTTGTAGACGCATGTGATAAGGATGAAATAGGATGCATTACATTGAGTGTCAATGTATAGAAAACACTGATGAAAAGATTTATGTGGAATGATAGATCCTTCTGACGGAGGACAAACAGAAAATATACACGCATTTTTGTCATCGAGTACGTCCGATTCAGAAGACGAAATAAATAAAGCTTACGAGGAGAGTGTAAAGGGAGAAAGTATTTTACCGATTCTTAAGCAAGAACTACGTTTTAAAATCCAGTCTCGCCGTTTAAGTGAAGGCCAAGGAGAATTAAAACCAGAAAAATCCGAGCCCAAAGTTTATGAAGTATGTAATGCATATTTTATGTTATTCCGAAGTCAGCATCGATGAATCAAATCATCCGAACGTGATCTGTTGCAGATCTTGAAGAACGATATTCCCTTAATCTTTTAGATGATAGAATTTAATACTAATACGTTTTTTTTTTTGTTCCACAAGTTATATTTAGCTATTTAGAATAAAGTTTGAAAAATTAACTTTATTATTTATCATTACATGAATAGAATTTTGCGAGTTTTTGGTTGGTGTAAAAACTACTTTCGGGTCATGTAAAATCACAACAGCATTAAAATTGCCCCTAAATATAGCTATGTTTGTCCGCTACAAAGATTAATTCTAAAAATAAATGACACGTGGTCAAGCGGAATCCAATATTAACTTGTTTTACCCTTAAATAGATTTAAAAGCACAATTACTCGGAAAATATTCAATTTTCTCTAGTTTAGAAAAACCGATGGCGACAAATCTTAAAGTCAGTAATTATTATCATTTAAATAACATATAACTGTCTTAAAGGGATACTTACAAAAATTATTTCATAAAATAATAAGATACATAATAACTTTTTCAAGCTCACTGAAGAGGAAAAGCAGAAATATCAACGAAGACTTGAACAAAACAGAGATTCTCTACGTCGTGCTAGAAAAAAAGAATTAGAACACGAGAAACAATTAAAACAGGTAAATAAGACAAAAGTTTAGTAGTCAATAGCAATCTAATTAAAAATAAATCTTTCAATTGCTTCACCCTTCCCCTTTACTATTGTCGCTGCAAATATTTAATTTTAATTAGATTCGAGATACATATTGCAATAGGAACTAAAACAATCGTAGTTTAAATATTTCGAGGTTCCAAATCTAAATTTTAGATACAAAGAGAGATAACGCATTTTTATGACAGGAAATATAGCCGTTTACATAACACAATCTAAAGCAGGCATATCAACTATAAATAGTTTTGTTTTTGTCCGATGCTCCCGTTTCTACGCATGTATGTGACTCCTGCATTCTTGTAATTGTTAACAGCAGTTAGCACACTTTTCCACCTAGTCAATATTACCTAATATGATCAACGCCAACTAAACCAAAAATAAAAACATAGTACATAGTTAACTAGTCCTGTATATATTTGTAAAGCAGATCACCGGACATCAACCAACATGTAATACATGTTTATTATTTGTTTTCTCTTATTCTAGATGTATAATACAGAAAGCTCCAGAGGAGAAACATTGAGAAGACAAAAAGCAGAACTTTTAAAGGAAAAAGAAATGTTGATGAAAAATCTTAAAGATGCAGGGATCGAATGGAATGAATCGAAATCTGTAATGACTTGCATATATTGCAAACAGACGTTGAATTACACTGGCAGATGATATGAAGTGTCTTCGTGTCTAAAGACGCGCAAACCCTGCAATTGCCTTTGCTTTTAATTGAATTTCTATTAATCTTTCTGCACGGGTTACAAAGACATGGTGTACTAGAATTTATCCACGTTGCAGTCAAAAATGCAAACTACTTTTGTGTTTTAAATGCAAAACTAAAACATTACATCTTACATACGTCGGTTTTGTCAGGGTCCTTGACATATTTGAACCGTGCCTTATTGTTTCCCTGGTCTGTTTAGGTATTATTCTTTTTAATTTCGACTCACTTGTGTTTTTTGATATTATGAGAATCGTATATCACGAGTTATGTCTTATTCTCTAAATAAACAAATGCATTTTATAACTTAGTACAAGTACATAAATTGAATGTTCTCTTTTATGCCCACAATGATATTTTTTAGATGTGGCGTACGTTTACTTCTCACCCTTTATTTGTAGTGCTGTGTTTTTCGTTCTCTCAGTAAGTTAAAACTGCATGGAAAATCGTTTAATTTGTATTATATAAACTTTGTGTGAGCAGATGATAATCTGACTAGGTAGTTTCATAATGTAAAAGAAAAGGTCAGATAAGAACCGTTTGTAGGCTTATAAAACCGGGGGTATTCTCATCATCAAACCACTATTCTTGAAGAAAATGATATTAAGAAATATTCATTATGTCAAAGATATGGATTATGAGGCAATGAGATGCAACTAATTTCCTTTGTAAGTACGCTTTAATTATCTTAAAAGCCTGTTTTCTAAACTAAATTTATAAAAGGGATGTATACCAATAAAATACATGCTAAAATGTACAAAGCACATGCTGGTGTGTAATAACAAACATAAAATAGGGTTATAAACAACACACGTGTATCGTGATTTCTTCATTATATAACAATGATTTCACATTCACGGTGACCAATGGTAAACGTAGTTTATATTTTTACATTTCCGACAACATTCATGGAAACCAGTATAAAATATATAAAATATATAGATTGTTTTTGCTGTATCACAATTAGGAATTGCGTACATTTGTAACATTACTGATTAACCCACGTGGATTAACCACCTTAATTCGAAAAGCATTTTATGTGTTTGGATGGTCCCAGATTTATATTAACCTAGATTCGGCATTACAAGAAGTGACTGGCCTTGGATTCACAATAAATAATTCAACAAGCAAGACCAATGTCGGTTAAAACGAACTCATCGATGTTCGTCATTTGACCCAGATGTATTCGGACCGTACGACCGGTGATGATTTCCATGTATCTTGTAATGGAGTACAACGGACACCAATGATGACTCATATCTTTTCGTGGCAACTTGATAATTTAAAAGACTACAGTAGTTAAATTGTTTAATGGCGATATAAAGGTCATGGCTCACAAAAATTGGACTGCCATTAGAAGGGGCAAGTCCAAGACATTACTTTAGCATAATCATGATTAAGTGGATAATCACGATTAACATTACAAAATTAAACGTCCTTATTATGGTAAATAATTGTCATTAGCATTATCATTATAATGAAGAAATAACTATTCACATTCCAATTAGAAAATGATCACGTGACTGGCCCTGGGAAACAGAAGCTCAGTTAACGGATATTAAAGTGCATTAGGTTGGTGTTGTGTCGCATTTTCGCCTGGTAACATCCCTGGTAACAAACAGATAACACATCTGTAACTATTCGTGAGCCATAACATGGGGTAGTCTCCTATGCTACTCCTGAAAATATAAACAAACAAGCAGCAGTATCTCATTGATAATTTGTTAACTATGTATAGAGGTGGTGGGTGGGCGGGTTTTAACTTTTAATATTGACGCTTAGCACTGCTAAAACACAACTTGACTTTGCAAATTCCCAAACAGAAAGACATAATGAGGTCACCCAGCCTCCTTGCTAGGTTTCGTGGTACATTAATCAAGTTTACAAAAATTGAAATGATATCATTTGGGTTATACGGTCAGCAGCAAAAAGCTGACGTGCGGATAAAGATTAGAGGTCGTCAACCTCAAAAGAAAGATAACTCTAGTTAGTATGCCGAGCAATAGCCTTCACAATGTTAATCTGATTTATACCAAAACGCATAAATCGATTTAACCTAGATTCGGCATTACAAGAAGTGACTGGCCTTGGATTCACAATAAATAATTCAACAAGCAAGACCAATGTCGGTTAAAACGAACTCATCGATGTTCGTCATTTGACCCAGATGTATTCGGACCGTACGACCGATGATGATTTCCATGTATCTTGTAATGGAGTACAACGGACACCAATGATGACTCATATCTTTTCGTGGCAACTTGATAATTTAAAAGACTACAGTAGTTAAATTGTTTAATGGCGATATAAAGGTCATGGCTCACAAAAATTGGACTGCCATTAGAAGGGGCAAGTCCAAGACATTACTTTAGCATAATCATGATTAAGTGGATAATCACGATTAACATTACAAAATTAAACGTCCTTATTATGGTAAATAATTGTCATTAGCATTATCATTATAATGAAGAAATAACTATTCACATTCCAATTAGAAAATGATCACGTGACTGGCCCTGGGAAACAGAAGCTCAGTTAACGGATATTAAAGTGCATTAGGTTGGTGTTGTGTCGCATTTTCGCCACATGACCGGATAATCCGGTCACCGCCACAAAGCGGACAAGAGACACAACACAATTTATTTAGAGTGGAGCCATGCCTTACAACGCCCAAATTTGCGTAACAAACAGTTATATAACGTTATATACATTAACCAGCATTACTTTATGGTATGAGCTAAAATTGCTTTATAATAAAGACAAAATTACGATCATCAGTATTCTGACTCTTTATATTGCAACATTAAAGGTGATTAATTAATCACTTGATAAAAATTCAAAAAGGAATGACTGCAATCTGTGCAGAAAAATTCTAGTAGCCATGTCAGATAGGTGAACTCCATCCGCACCGAACATTTCCCAGTCCGCATGGGTGAGTTCTGGATACTTGATATACCCCCCTCCAGACTGAATACATATCCAGGAAGCATAGTTATTGATTCTTTTGGCGGATCTATTCATTGCTACCCGGTCTTTACTAAAGCGCCAAACTAATCTAGGGAGAATTTGAGACCAAACAAATTTAGTATTGGGCAATAATCGCATTAATCTACTCAAAGTGTCTCTAACTTCTAATCTGTATTTTTTTAGTTTAATTGCCCCAACACTGTTACCCCCACAATGTATAACTAAAACATCTGGGGTTTGTTCAAAAGTAAGTAGGTACCTAACCCTGTGATACAGTTCACCCCAGGTCATGCCTTCTTTTCCTTGCCACCAAACTGTAGCATTCCTGCGTTGAAGCCCAAGGTTAAGGCCATCGTAATTACCTCTTGCATATACTATCGCCCTCTTTATGACGGAGGACCCTACTATCCACACACATTTCTTTTCAGGAAAAGCAATAAAACCTAACAATAAAAGTTTATACGTTTACATATAAAAATATCACACTCTACCTCAAAACCGTATATATAACAATTGAAAGCCGAATAATATAATTACCACTTAAAACAAAATTGGCCTGTATATAGATACATTTCTTTGACTCCGTTAAAAGGGATGTAATTAAATCACCGTTAAATTAATACCACATAAGTTTTTATGTATACTGGATTAGTTATTCCTTATGTATGATCTAAACGCACTAGAACTCCAGCGACCTAATTTCTTTATCTCCTCGTCACTAATTCCTTGTGCTGACGCATGAGATGCAGCACCGATTCTAAAAGAATGTGATTTATAACGTGAAGAATCGATTCCCATAACCTTCAAAACCTTTGTAAGAACAGAGGTGAATTGAAAACGCGTAACTGGTTTACCACTGAAATGGCAAAATAAAGGTCCTTCAGTACATGGCCTAAATTTTACATAATTTTTAAACAGCAAAATTGGACAAACGCTTGTTCTTGTTTCTTTTATTCTGATAAAAACCCCCTTACCCGACTGGTCACATTTTGAATGATTAAGGCGAATTTTAAGAGATTGAATACCGTCAATATTTTCCATTGCCGTATCTTTGAATTGAATGATTTGCCGTTCCTGGCAGTTTTTCGTAAAAGTTATCTCGCCCACTCGTAAAAAACCGTGAAATGCAATTGAAAAGGCGGAAGCAAATAAATTAGCCTCGTATTCAGAAAAACAAACTGCCGCTAATTTACTTACGATGTTCTCGAGTAACTCTGATGTTATTGGAAGCCTGGTATCCTTAACATAATTCGCCCTTTTCATCCCCTCTAGCATTTTTTTAACAATAAAATTGTTTGAATAATCGCACACGGAAATACCATTCATAACTCTACAACGAAAACCTATTGCTGCAACATAACAAGAAACCGTTTTATAAGCTTTGCCCTTTAGGGACATGTACGCTATAAATAAAATTATATGCGATGGAGGGGGTGGCCACACCATCTCTAAACCATACTCTTCACGAAAATTTTGAAAACTGTTTAACCCTGTGGTGTAAGTGTCCTTGGTGTTCTGTGCTAACGATGCCCCCACTAACCGACCAACTTCAGCTCCGATAGCATCTGGAGAAATTCTCTGGGTACTCTCGTCATTTCTGCATCTGCTTCTGGTGCCAATGTTCTGAATCTTTGCCACTGTTTACGACTAATTGCGTCACTAACGGTGTTGAGACGGCCCTCTATGTGTGCAGCTTTAAATTGCATGTTATTCAACATAGTATGCAAAACAAAGGGCCGAATCAACCCCATAACTCGCTTTGACTTAGATGTTTTCTTGTTTAAGATAGAAACTAGTGCCTTATTATCTGTGTGAAACATAACCCGTTTGTTAACTAATAGGTCTTTGAATAACCAAACTGAAAGCACAATCGGGACAAGCTCTAAAAAGGTAATGTCCGACATAATTTCTGTGTTATTCCAAGGACTAGGCCACTGCAAATAAGTCCAATGACCCGAAAAGTAAACTGCGCAACCTAAATATGGGTTCCCTGCACTGTCACTGAACAAGTCAAGTTCCTGATTTGTAAACCATTTATTAATTCCAAAAGACAATGTACCATTGAAATCTTTCAAAAACCTGAGCCAAACTCGCATATCCTCCTTCATACCCCATGATACTCGTATATGGTGCCTAGGATTACTTAATCCGCACAATGCATCACAGAATCTGCGATTGAAAGCCCTAACAGATGGTATTGCTCTCGCACAAAAATTTAAAGAGCCTACTAAAGATTGTAAATCCTTCAGCATAACCGATTTCTTCCGTAAAACGAATTCCAATTTTTCCTTTACCTCGATCAACTTGTCAATAGGAATTCGTATAGACATTTTAACCGTGTCAATTTCCAACCCTAAAAATACCATTGTGCATGAAGGGTCCAATGTTTTGTCCTCGGCTATAGGAACCCCTAGGTCGTCGCATAGAGCCTTGAAACAATCCATCAACTGTAGACACTCGCCCGATCCAGGCTTTCCAACCAATAAGAAATCATCAAGATAATGTTCTATAGTATGTTTGCCAGATCTAGCTTTGAGCGCCCATTCAAGAAAACTCGAGAATTTTTCAAATAGGGCGCATGAAACTGAACAGCCCATCGGTAAACATTTATCGAAATAAAATTTTTGTTGGAAGTGAAACCCAAAAAGTTCAAAGTCATCAGGATGTAAAATTAATAAACGAAATGCGGACTTTATGTCCATTCGGGCTAATTCTGCACCCGGACCTACTTCGGCAATAGTGGACAATACCTTGTCAAATGAAGTATATTGAACAGTGGACAACTCGGGGTCGATAAAGCTATTAACACTATTTCCAAGCGGAAAACTTAAATGGTGAATCATACGCCAGCCAGTTGGCTTTTTTGCAACAAGGCCTATTGGCGATAAACGCAAATTGCGTAATGGTCTTGTATCAAATGGTCCAGCAATACGCCCAGCTTCCTTCTCTTTGGCAATTTTTTCTGCAAGCTCCCCCCTGTGTTGTTCCGCTGAAATAAGATTACGGCAATTCACTTGCAAACATCAAAACAACAGACTGAAGCAAATTTAAAAAACGGCACCTACTCTCGAGTATAAGTATTCAGCACTTACACATTTATAATCAAGTTTGCACAATACTAACATTATGAAGCAGTTATAGGATCCAATTTCTTTTGAATTTGGCAAATTAGATCCACATTTTTGTAGTTAACATGGGAGGCAACTTTTCAACCAATTCTATTCAAACGGCCACATTTTTGTTTGATTTTAAGTAACAAAAATTGGTTAAAGGGAGGCAACTTTTCAACCAATTTTATTCCAATAGAATCACGAGCTTCGTCTTTAACACCTGTTAAACAAACAAACGATTAAATTTGTTATTCACGAGATAGAAGAAACTTCTAAATACTTCTAATAGTTAATAAAAAAGGGTTTCTTTACCCATATTTATGTGAAAATTCATAATCTATTCACAGAAGGGGCATCATTTTTATGGTCTTATTGTCAGAAATTCTGATATTTCTTATAATAAAACACTTGTGTACACAATTTGAAAATGTTCTCACAAGAGTTTTGGGGGAGACAGAACGATCTTTGTATTTAAGAAACTATATATAGATTGTTTCCGGTTTATTTTTATGGCATATTTTATTTCTTAGATGTTATCTTGTTTGCTTTATTTCACATTTATGTTCTCTTAAAAGCTGGTACAAGTTAGTCCTGTGATGTCCAACGTTTTTTTACACTGCCAGGTCTAACGTTCCCAGCAAACGACGTCAGAGTACTTTCAAACTAAGTAAAAATAAGTTAAATGTTGTTGAATATGGGTTATCAGATATTTATAAAACTACATGACAAGTTTTCAATCTGTTGTCTTTTTAGTGTACGTTTTATATCTTTATAATATATAAAACCCGACTACAGTTATTTGTGACTATTGCCGTTTCCCGCGACATTAGTAACATGACCCAGTTCATATAAATCTAGTGAGTTTTAAGCTACTTTATACATTGTAATTAAGAAAAAGGTCGACTATAAATATTTTTGTATTTTCTATGAATTTTCTACTTCAACTAAATATAGCTCTTAAATTTCCCTCTGAAAACTAGTTAATGTATGTGACTATTTGGACATATTCATGTATACGTTAACATGTAGTTATGAAAGAAAAATAGAAAGGAAGTACCGAACAACAAGAGCCAAAAGTCAATCTGGATATAGACAAAGATATACAAAGCAAAACAAAAACTAAAATCACAAAAAAATGACTAACCCGAACGCAAGAAAAACCATGGGTACACTCTGTGGCTCTGGACGAGCAAGCAGTGCCTGCCTCTAATAAGACACCCATGTCTAGGAAAAAGTCAAATCCATGAATGGGAAAGAATCGAAAATGATTTCCCATAAAGATCAATTAAGTCATGGTGACTACCATAGAACTTCTAGAGTGAAAACATTAACCTGTATAAACTGTGTTATTTTGGACTATATCAGTAGCCGTTCATGTCACACTAACGATATTTATATCGGCTTGCTTTTTACTATCGCGATACTTGATAAAAGCATCGCGATACTTATTAAAAGGATACTCGTTAAAAGTAAGCTGGTGGAAAAAACCTAGTGGTAAAAGTATCGGCTTGCTTTATTTCATCTACTTGACCGATCGTGTCACAATGGGAAGTTACTACCGGCTTGCTTTTTTCTATCAGGATACTTGCTAAAAGCATCGCGATACTTATTAAAAGCATTACGTTACTTGATAAAAGCATCGTGATACTTTTTTTCTTTTTAGTAGAGGACCAACTGGGCATTTTGTTAGAAAATACAATTCAAACTGCAAAGTGTCTTTTCAGATTTAAGAAATTTGATTAAATCTGCACACATTAACGCTTCTGTCAACCACGCTGGAATTCCATTAACACCACAATTTAAAAAAAATAACTAGTACTAAATTAGCCTAGCATTATTTCTCTATTATCGGGTTTAAATCTTTGAAATTGGTTCCTGCAAAGAAACTATTTTGATTTATTAAAATAGATATTCTAAGGTTTGTTAATAGTAGTTATATTCGACAAAAAACTAAGAAATCAGTAGAAGACCATCTGTTTGTTTGTTTGTTTGATGGTGTTTAACGCCACTTTCGGCAATTTTCAGCTATATCATGGCGTCCTGTTTTTATTGGGGGAGGAAGCCGGAATACCCGGAGAAAACCCCCACCTGTGGTAGGAAGACCATCTGAGGTACACTACTACAATATCACAATTAATTCGAAGTTGTTTTGACGGACGATATTTTAAATTTCAGTCAACTAGAGTGCCCTGGCAGCCACTTTGCATTTCAGATCTACACTAAAAAATCGAAAATAGTAGAGGATCACCTTGGATTAGTTCTTCATGATTTGTTTTAAATATGTGGTATAGTCAACTGTAACAACTAAGCAGACGAGAAATCTTTTATAGATTTTTCCTATTAATTATGAATGCAAATTCTGCAATTAATTCTACTTCTGTACAATGTTTATTACAATGCAAGTACAATAGCATTATAAAATACCTTGAACCATCAATTTCGTGATTTTCTTTACATTTTAAGAGCCATATCTGACTCTCACAAATATGTTCCTAATTGTACAGATATCTGAACTAAAAAATTTTGATTCTGTAAAATTTGATTAAAATATCTTCAGAAAATATGGTACACACACAACTTCAATATATATTGATTTAGCATTTTCAAGATGAACTAATCCAACAACTATTTTAATTTTAAATCGGCTGGCATCCAGTTTGTGCATCTTTAAAGATAAATGAGTACTACTGCAGTTACAAGGTGTTTTTTGTTTAAAGATTACATCAGCAAACATCACTGAATCTGATCCATCTTAAACTCAAATATTAAGTAGACATTTATAAGCTTCTGTGATACATTTATTGACATGTAAAGAAATATGCAAAAATTAAGTGTTATATATATACCACGCCTTTTACCAGTTAACATATTTAAACACACGAGTGCATTATGCACAAGTGGTATAAAATGGCAACGAGTAAGGCCTGGTATATATGTTTTTTAACATAATTCAATGAATAGAATTTTGTGACATTTTTGTCTTACAATCACATGCTAGCCGGACAGTGTAGACGATCTAAGCAGATCAATTAGTAGTTAGAATGAAGGCAAGAGTCTGGGCTTACACTGTGGAATAACTTGAATAACTTGGTCAATTATATCATAGCTAATAGCTAATCCCCGCCTACTTCAATGAATTGGAATGGGGATTTTTATCAGTTGACATGAAACCGTGGTAAAACAAAAACAAAAACGTCTTGTGTTAAAGAATTTGCACAGTGCACAGAATAAGTGTGATTAATTCTTAACAGATCAAACGAAAAATTCCGTATTATGTTACATTAAGTTCACCATACACTGCTGGCAATGCAAGGTCTATCAAAAATCACACATTTACAACTGTTAACTAAAGTGTCTGGTTTAGGTGTTGTAGTCTTTTTTCTGACTTCAGATACATAAACCTTGCAAAGAAAATCCACTAATCACCTTAGTTAACAAACTACTTCATTTTTTGCAATGTCATTGGTGTATACATCCAAGTTTGCTTACTTTTAGATAAGACAAATTTCCAAATTAGGATTAGGTTTTACTGAATGAAAAGTCCACTGAAAATTAAAAAATTAAATGATTTTTTACTTCTATAAACATGAATACAATTTAGGTTATTAATCATTCACAAGTTGACTGGATCAACAATGAACATACCAGAGTATATATTTTCTTTTCTTATCTTTAAGGGCAAGACAATGGGAACTGTACAGGTTTAAATTTGGGAATTTACAATGTAAGTGAGATAACAATCCATAAAGATGGACAGTATATCCATATACTTTTGTATTTGGATGAAAAAACTAGAATGATATCAAACACTAATAAGCAATATGGTTTCTTTAATTTTATGAATAAGAAGTTAAACAGAAACCTAAATAAACAACAACAAAAACAGCTAAATATCACAAAGAAATTTTAAATTTGAAAATATATAATGCAAAATTTTTTTTTCTAAAATTATAAAATTGTTTTCACAACTTGTGAAAAAAAATTGCTGATAATTGAAAGACTTGTAATAGTGGTCCATGACCAATTAGTATCTTGTAATTACTGAATAATATTTTTTATGTTAATTCAATACACAAAATCAAATATAATAGAAAAAATTGAAACTATTTTCTTTAATCATAAATAAAGATACTAAATATAAAGTAATGACAAACGAGTATGTAACTGACTACAACAGAAATTCTTACACGATAAAGTAAATGACAATATTAAGGTATCCAGACCATAATTGACCACGTGATCATATTTGGTGTCCCGGATGTCCATTGTCTTTCAATGGAGCAGACGTCGGAAATGTTCGGCAAACATCGGAAATACTATTTGAGTAACTAACTTTTTTGCTAAAAAATGTTAACATTCACTTAAAACGTAAAAAAATATATTTAATTGTATCATTAATTAGCAATATATTAATATAATTAAGCTATATTTCTAGGGTCGAAAAATAAAATTAAACTGTGACTTCAATTATGGGTCGGATACCTTAATGAAAATTTACAGCAGAAAAAATGTCTTTTTTCTTGTATAAGTCTCATTGGAGGTCAATCAGGTGTTTATGTTTGCACAATCTAATATATGTCTAATACATCTGTCTGATGCTTAATAAACAGAGATTACTGTTATGATCTTTAAAGAAAATGTCATTGGTGACTATTTTTTTACCTCGTATTACCATTTTTACTATCTACTGGCATGTATCATCCAATTTAAAAACAAACTTGTGTTGTGAAATTTTATAAATGATGACACAAAAAATATGTTTCTGCATTTTTTGCTCTGTATACAAATAAAGCACAAATCAACTTAAAAGATGTGTAATCCTATATATATACAATGTACAATAAAGAAATACATTGAAATTTTTGATTTCTTGGGTTAGCCAAAAACCAAATAAATTCCCCTTGTGTACCTGTCAACACTTCCAACAATACTGTTCTGGTTCATAAAATGTTGTCAAATACACTATATCCTTCAGATGTTATGTGATCACTTGCATGAAAATTTGCAATAAAGACTTAAGTTCTTTTTTAATGTTTTTTCTTCAACAAAGAATGTATATATCATTGCAGGATAAACACAATATATGGACACTGTCAGAAAATATAAAGTTTATTTGTACTGGCTGCAAAACAGGCAGGAAATACTATTTCATCACCTGTTTATAAGGCTGGTATTAATAATAAACTGAATATTTTCTGACAAGGTACATACATGACCTTACAAAAATACAAAGTACAGACTTTATATTTCAAATCCTATTGTTTTAATATTTATTTTAATTGTTGCTTACAAGCAATAGCAAATTTTCTTTCGAATGTGCTCTGGAATTTGTTGGCTTATTTCTGTATCGTAAATGCTCACATATAACTATACAAATTGGGAGTTAAAACCTGTTTTTTAAAGGATGGTTTTCCACTTTTAAGTGAGTCAAACCCTGTCAAAATTATTGACAAAATGACAATGTTAACTAAATTCTGACCATATTAGAAAATCAATATATATGTGAGCATGTACAGTACATAAGTGTGTATTATACTATTGTCCTTGGTCACCAAACTTAATCAAACTTACAGATATCCATTTTCATTTACAAAAGCATAATTATTTGCAATCATTTTCCTGTATGGTACACTTTGCATTTAAGATCTTATGTGTGCGAAAACCTCTAAATTTTACCAGCTGAAAACAGTTTTTTGTGCAAGTTGTAATGTAAAACTTCATTATTACCAAGTAAAAAAAAGTGTACATTATATGGAAAAAATGACCTAAAATTTTGGCTAAAATATTCAGCACTAAATGACACTGACAAAATGTCCCACATTAATTGTTCAAAGCTTAGTTTTCCAGTCTTTTGTAAACAAATACATATGTTATAAATATCATCCCTAATATAAAACATTTAAATGTTCATAGTTTAATACAATTTTGATATTTTCAGAACTCAACATCCAAGCAGATGCCTCAATTTATTTTTTGCTGATACTATCTTGGGATAAAAAAAACTTCACAGTGTTGTAACAAATAATTAAGCTATTGCAATCTGTAGATAATCTGTGATATATTGCTAAATTCAATTCAACAAAATGAAACTTACAAATATAAAAAAACCCAAAGATTATAATACAGAAATAAATTGTTGACATTTATACCCCAAATAGCATGTAATTAAATTTACTAAACCAGCTTCCACTTAAAAAATCATAATCTATCTAATTAGAAATATAGTTTACTGAGGACTGGTTTTGTGCCCTTTAGTTATTCCATGTTAATTACTAATGTCCTCTCTTAATTAACAGTCATAGAGAAACAGGAAGGGAACTCATTTTACTTTTCTCTTCATGAAACACATTAAATTCATCGCCCACAATCTGTTGATAAATCATTCTGTTCTCCATTTTCACCTCTTCTCCAAAGCACCTGAAAAAATATGTGGCATAGTTTTGAACAGAGCAGTTTTCCATGTTGACAACCTTAATGATAGTGAGTACTAAGTAACCAATAGTGAGCAGAGCAGTATTCCATGTTGACAGCCTTAATGATAGTGAATACTAAGTAACCCATAGTGAGCAGAGCAGTATTCCATGTTGACAGCCTTACTGATAGTGAGTACTAAGTAACCAATAGTGAGCAGAGAAGTTTTCCGTGATGACAGCCTTAATGATAGTGAGTACTAAGTAACCAATAGTGAGCAGAGCAGTATTCCATGTTGACAGCCTTAATGACAGTGAGTACTAAGTAACCAATAGTGAGCAGAGCAGTATTCCATGTTGACAGCCTTACTGATAGTGAG
Source organism: Limnoperna fortunei (assembly GCA_944474755.1). Lineage (NCBI taxonomy): Eukaryota > Metazoa > Mollusca > Bivalvia > Mytilida > Modiolidae > Limnoperna > Limnoperna fortunei. The sequence continues at coordinate 29,504,888 of OX104117.1, read as the reverse complement.
TGCTAAGTAACCCATAGTGAGCAGAGCAGTATTCCATGTTGACAGCCTTACTGATAGTGAGTACTAAGTAACCCATAGTGAGCAGAGCAGTTTTCCCTGATGACAGCCTTAATGACAGTAAGTACTAAGTAACCAATAGTGAGCAGAGCAGTTTTCCGTGATGACAGCCTTAATGACAGTGAATACTAAGTAACCCATAGTGAGCAGAGCAGTTTTCCGTGATGACAGCCTTAATGACAGTAAGTACTAAGTAACCAATAGTGAGCAGAGCAGTTTTCCGTGATGACAGCCTTAATGACAGTGAATACTAAGTAACCCATAGTGAGCAGAGCAGTTTTCCGTGATGACAGCCTTAATGACAGTAAGTACTAAGTAACCAATAGTGAGCAGAGCAGATTTCCGTGATGACAGCCTTAATGACAGTGAATACTAAGTAACCCATAGTGAGCAGAGCAGTTTTCCGTGATGACAGCCTTAATGATAGTGAATACTATGTAACCCATAGTGAGCAGAGCAGTTTTCCATGATGACAGCCTTAATGACAGTGAATACTAAGTAACCCATAGTGAGCAGAGCAGTTTTCCGTGATGACAGCCTTAATGATAGTGAGTACTAAGTAACCAATAGTGAGCAGAGCAGTATTCCATGTTGACAGCCTTAAAGATTAGTGAGTACTAAGTAACCCATAGTGAGCAGAGCAGTATTCCATGTTGACAGCCTTAATGATAGTGAGTACTAAGTAACCAATAGTGAGCAGAGCAGTATTCCATGTTGACAGCCTTAATGATAGTGAATACTAAGTAACCCATAGTGAGCAGAGCAGTATTCCATGTTGACAGCCTTACTGATAGTGAGTACTAAGTAACCAATAGTGAGCAGAGCAGTATTCCATGTTGACAGCCTTACTGATAGTGAGTACTAAGTAACCAATAGTGAGCAGAGAAGTTTTCCATGTTGACAACATTAATGACAGTAAGTACTAAGTAACCAATAGTGAGCAGAGAAGTTTTCCATGTTGACAACATTAATGACAGTAAGTACTAAGTAACCCATAGTGAGCAGAGCAGTTTTCCGTGATGACAGCCTTAATGACAGTGAATACTAAGTAACCAATAGTGAGCAGAGCAGTTTTCCATGATGACAGCCTTAATGACAGTGAGTACTAAGTAACCCATAGTGAGCAGAGCAGTTTTCCATGATGACAGCCTTAATGATAGTGAATACTATGTAACCCATAGTGAGCAGAGAGTTTTCATGATGACAGCCTTAATGATAGTGAATACTAAGTAACCAATAGTGAGCAGAGCAGTTTTCCATGTTGACAACATTAATGACAGTAAGTACTAAGTAACCCATAGTGAGCAGAGCAGTTTTCCGTGATGACAGCCTTAATGATAGTAAGTACTAAGTAACCCATAGTGAGCAGAGCAGTATTCCATGTTGACAGCCTTACTGATAGTGAGTACTAAGTAACCCATAGTGAGCAGAGCAGTTTTCCGTGATGACAGCCTTAATGACAGTGAATACTAAGTAACCCATAGTGAGCAGAGAGTTTTCATGATGACAGCCTTAATGATAGTGAGTACTAAGTAACCAATAGTGAGCAGAGCAGTATTCCATGTTGACAGCCTTACTGATAGTGAGTACTAAGTAACCAATAGTGAGCAGAGCAGTATTCCATGTTGACAGCCTTAATGATAGTGAGTACTAAGTAACTCATAGTGAGCAGAGCAGTTTTCCATGTTGACAGCCTTAATGATAGTGAGTACTAAGTAACCCATAGTGAGCTGAGCAGTATTCCATGTTGACAGCCTTAATGATAGTGAGTACTAAATAACCAATAGTGAGCAGAGCAGTTTTCCATGCTGACAGCGTTAATGACAGTGAGTACTAAGTAACCCATAGTGAGCAGAGCAGTTTTCCATGATGACAGCCTTAATGATAGTGAGTACTAAGTAACCAATAGTGAGCAGAGCAGTTTTCCATGTTGACAGCCTTAATGACAGTGAATACTAAGTAACCCATAGTGACTAGAGCAGTTTTCCATGTTGACAACATTAATGACAGTAAGTACTAAGTAACCCATAGTGAGCAGAGCAGTTTTCCATGATGACAGCCTTAATGACAGTGAATACTAAGTAACCCATAGTGAGCAGAGCAGTATTCCATGTTGACAGCCTTACTGATAGTGAGTACTAAGTAACCAATAGTGAGCAGAGAAGTTTTCCATGTTGACAACATTAATGACAGTAAGTACTAAGTAACCCATAGTGAGCAGAGCAGTTTTCTGTGATGACAGCCTTAATGACAGTGAATACTAAGTAACCCATAGTGAGCAGAGCAGTTTTCCATGATGACAGCCTTAATGATAGTGAATACTATGTAACCCATAGTGAGCAGAGAGTTTTCATGATGACAGCCTTAATGATAGTGAGTACTAAGTACCAATAGTGAGCAGAGCAGTATTCCATGTTGACAGCCTTAATGATAGTGAGTACTAAGTAACTCATAGTGAGCAGAGCAGTTTTCCATGTTGACAGCCTTAATGATAGTGAGTACTAAGTAACCCATAGTGAGCTGAGCAGTATTCCATGTTGACAGCCTTAATGATAGTGAGTACTAAATAACCAATAGTGAGCAGAGCAGTTTTCCATGCTGACAGCCTTAATGACAGTGAGTACTAAGTAACCAATAGTGAGCAGAGCAGTTTTCCATGATGACAGCCTTAATGATAGTGAGTACTAAGTAACCAATAGTGAGCAGAGCAGTATTCCATGTTGACAGCCTTAATGATAGTGAATACTAAGTAACCCATAGTGAGCAGAGCAGTTTTCCATGTTGACAGCCTTAATGATAGTGAGTACTAAGTAACCCATAGTGAGCTGAGCAGTATTCCATGTTGACAGCCTTAATGATAGTGAGTACTAAATAACCAATAGTGAGCAGAGCAGTTTTCCATGCTGACAGCCTTAATGACAGTGAGTACTAAGTAACCAATAGTGAGCAGAGCAGTTTTCCATGATGACAGCCTTAATGATAGTGAGTACTAAGTAACCAATAGTGAGCAGAGCAGTTTTCCATGTTGACAGCCTTAATGACAGTGAATACTAAGTAACCCATAGTGACTAGAGCAGTTTTCCATGTTGACAACATTAATGACAGTAAGTACTAAGTAACCCATAGTGAGCAGAGCCGTTTTCCATGATGACAGCCTTAATGACAGTGAATACTAAGTAACCCATAGTGAGCAGAGCAGTATTCCATGTTGACAGCCTTACTGATAGTGAGTACTAAGTAACCAATAGTGAGCAGAGAAGTTTTCCATGTTGACAACATTAATGACAGTAAGTACTAAGTAACCCATAGTGAGCAGAGCAGTTTTCTGTGATGACAGCCTTAATGACAGTGAATACTAAGTAACCCATAGTGAGCAGAGCAGTTTTCCATGATGACAGCCTTAATGATAGTGAATACTATGTAACCCATAGTGAGCAGAGAGTTTTCATGATGACAGCCTTAATGATAGTGAGTACTAAGTAACCAATAGTGAGCAGAGCAGTATATGTTGACAGCCTTAATGATAGTGAGTACTAAGTAACTCATAGTGAGCAGAGCAGTTTTCCATGTTGACAGCCTTAATGATAGTGAGTACTAAGTAACCCATAGTGAGCTGAGCAGTATTCCATGTTGACAGCCTTAATGATAGTGAATACTAAGTAACCCATAGTGAGCAGAGCAGTTTTCCGTGATGACAGCCTTAATGATAGTGAGTACTAAGTAACCAATAGTGAGCAGAGCAGTATTCCATGTTGACAGCCTTAATGATTAGTGAGTACTAAGTAACCCATAGTGAGCAGAGCAGTATTCCATGTTGACAGCCTTAATGATAGTGAGTACTAAGTAACCAATAGTGAGCAGAGCAGTATTCCATGTTGACAGCCTTAATGATAGTGAATACTAAGTAACCCATAGTGAGCAGAGCAGTATTCCATGTTGACAGCCTTACTGATAGTGAGTACTAAGTAACCAATAGTGAGCAGAGCAGTATTCCATGTTGACAGCCTTACTGATAGTGAGTACTAAGTAACCAATAGTGAGCAGAGAAGTTTTCCATGTTGACAACATTAATGACAGTAAGTACTAAGTAACCAATAGTGAGCAGAGAAGTTTTCCATGTTGACAACATTAATGACAGTAAGTACTAAGTAACCCATAGTGAGCAGAGCAGTTTTCCGTGATGACAGCCTTAATGACAGTGAATACTAAGTAACCAATAGTGAGCAGAGCAGTTTTCCATGATGACAGCCTTAATGGCAGTGAGTACTAAGTAACCCGCAGTGAGCAGAGCAGTTTTCCATGATGACAGCCTTAATGATAGTGAATACTATGTAACCCATAGTGAGCAGAGAGTTTTCATGATGACAGCCTTAATGATAGTGAATACTAAGTAACCAATAGTGAGCAGAGCAGTTTTCCATGTTGACAACATTAATGACAGTAAGTACTAAGTAACCCATAGTGAGCAGAGCAGTTTTCCGTGATGACAGCCTTAATGATAGTAAGTACTAAGTAACCCATAGTGAGCAGAGCAGTATTCCATGTTGACAGCCTTACTGATAGTGAGTACTAAGTAACCCATAGTGAGCAGAGCAGTTTTTCGTGATGACAGCCTTAATGACAGTGAATACTAAGTAACCCATAGTGAGCAGAGAGTTTTCATGATGACAGCCTTAATGATAGTGAGTACTAAGTAACCAATAGTGAGCAGAGCAGTATTCCACGTTGACAGCCTTACTGATAGTGAGTACTAAGTAACCAATAGTGAGCAGAGCAGTATTCCATGTTGACAGCCTTAATGATATTGAGTACTAAGTAACTCATAGTGAGCAGAGCAGTTTTCCATGTTGACAGCCTTAATGATAGTGAGTACTAAGTAACCCATAGTGAGCTGAGCAGTATTCCATGTTGACAGCCTTAATGATAGTGAGTACTAAATAACCAATAGTGAGCAGAGCAGTTTTCCATGCTGACAGCCTTAATGACAGTGAGTACTAAGTAACCCATAGTGAGCAGAGCAGTTTTCCATGATGACAGCCTTACTGATAGTGAGTACTAAGTAACCAATAGTGAGCAGAGCAGTTTTCCATGTTGACAGCCTTAATGACAGTGAATACTAAGTAACCCATAATGACTAGAGCAGTTTTCCATGTTGACAACATTAATGACAGTAAGTACTAAGTAACCCATAGTGAGCAGAGCAGTTTTCCATGATGACAGCCTTAATGACAGTGAATACTAAGTAACCCATAGTGAGCAGAGCAGTTTTCCATGATGACAGCCTTAATGATAGTGAATACTATGTAACCCATAGTGAGCAGAGAGTTTTCATGATGACAGCCTTAATGATAGTGAGTACTAAGTAACCAATAGTGAGCAGAGCAGTATTCCATGTTGACAGCCTTAATGATAGTGAGTACTAAGTAACCCATAGTGAGCAGAGCAGTTTTCCATGTTGACAGCCTTAATGACAGTGAATACTAAGTAACCCATAGTGACTAGAGCAGTTTTCCATGTTGACAACATTAATGACAGTAAGTACTAAGTAACCCATAGTGAGCAGAGCAGTTTTCCATGATGACAGCCTTAATGACAGTGAATACTAAGTAACCCATAGTGAGCAGAGCAGTATTCCATGTTGACAGCCTTACTGATAGTGAGTACTAAGTAACCAATAGTGAGCAGAGAAGTTTTCCATGTTGACAACATTAATGACAGTAAGTACTAAGTAACCCATAGTGAGCAGAGCAGTTTTCTGTGATGACAGCCTTAATGACAGTGAATACTAAGTAACCCATAGTGAGCAGAGCAGTTTTCCATGATGACAGCCTTAATGATAGTGAATACTATGTAACCCATAGTGAGCAGAGAGTTTTCATGATGACAGCCTTAATGATAGTGAGTACTAAGTAACCAATAGTGAGCAGAGCAGTATTCCATGTTGACAGCCTTAATGATAGTGAGTACTAAGTAACTCATAGTGAGCAGAGCAGTTTTCCATGTTGACAGCCTTAATGATAGTGAGTACTAAGTAACCCATAGTGAGCTGAGCAGTATTCCATGTTGACAGCCTTAATGATAGTGAGTACTAAATAACCAATAGTGAGCAGAGCAGTTTTCCATGCTGACAGCCTTAATGACAGTGAGTACTAAGTAACCCATAGTGAGCAGAGCAGTTTTCCATGATGACAGCCTTAATGATAGTGAGTACTAAGTAACCAATAGTGAGCAGAGCAGTTTTCCATGTTGACAGCCTTAATGACAGTGAATACTAAGTAACCCATAGTGACTAGAGCAGTTTTCCACGTTGACAGCCTTAATGACAGTGAGTACTAAGTAACCCATAGTGAGCAGAGCAGTATTCCATGTTGACAACCTTAATGATAGTGAGTACTAAGTAACCCATAGTGAGCAGAGCAGTTTTCCATGTTGACAGCCTTAATGACAGTGAGTACTAAGTAACCATTAGTGAGCAGAGCAGTTTTCCATGTTGACAGCCCTTAATGATAGTGAGTACTAAGTAATCAATAGTGAGCAGAGCAGTATTCCATGTTGACAGCCTTAATGATAGTGAGTACTAAGTAACCCATAGTGAGCAGAGCAGTTTTCCATGTTGACAGCCTTAATGACAGTGAGTACAAAGTAATCAATAGTGAGCAGAGCAGTATTCCATGTTGACAGCCTTAATGATAGTGAGTACTAAGTAATCAATAGTGAGCAGAGCAGTATTCCATGTTGACAGCCTTAATGATAGTGAGTACTAAGTAACCCATAGTGAGCATAGCAGTATTCCATGTTGACATCCTTAATGATAGTGAGTACTAAGTAACCAATAGTGAGCAGAGCAGTTTTCCATGCTGACAGCCTTAATGACAGTGAGTACTAGGTAACCCATAGTGAGCAGAGCAGTTTTCCATGATGACAGCCTTAATGATAGTGAGTACTAAGTAACCAATAGTGAGCAGAGCAGTTTTCCATGTTGACAGCCTTAATGACAGTGAATACTAAGTAACCCATAGTGACCAGAGCAGTTTTCCATGTTGACAGCCTTAATGACAGTGAGTACTAAGTAACCAATAGTGAGCAGAGCAGTATTCCATGTTGACAGCCTTAATGATAGTGAGTACTAAATAACCAATAGTGAGCAGAGCAGTATTCCATGTTGACAGCCTTAATGATAGTGAGTACTAAGTAACCCATAGTGAGCAGAACAGTATTCCATGTTGACAGCCTTAATGATAGTGAGTGCTAAGTAACCCATAGTGAGCAGAGCAGCATTCCATGTTGACAACCTTAATGATAGTGAGTACTAAGTAACCAATAGTGAGCAGAGCAGTATTCCATGTTGACAGCCTTAATGATAGTGAGTACTAAGTAACCAATAGTGAGCAGAGCAGTATTCCATGTTGACAGCCTTAATGACAGTGAATACTAAGTAACCCATAGTGAGCAGAACAGTATTCCATGTTGACAGCCTTAATGATAGTGAGTGCTAAGTAACCAATAGTGAGCAGAGCAGCATTCCATGTTGACAACCTTAATGATAGTGAGTACTAAGTAACCAATAGTGAGCAGAGCAGTATTCCATGTTGACAGCGTTAATGACAGTCAGTACTAAGTAACCCATAGTGAGCAGAGCCTAGACTTAATGACAGTGAATATTGTACTGTGTAACCTTAAGTGAACAATTCCTAATGTAGAGAGAACTAAGTAACCAATAGTGAGCAGAGCAGAGAAGTTTTCCATGTTGACAGCCTTAATGACAGTGAGTACTAAGTAACCCATAGTGAGCAGAGAGTTTTCCATGCTGACAGCCTTAATGACAGTAAGTACTAAGTAACCCATAGTGAGCAGAGCAGTTTTCCATGTTGACAGCCTTACTGATAGTGAGTACTAAGTAACTCATAGTGAGCAGAGCAGTTTTCCATGTTGACAGCCTTACTGATAGTGAGTACTAAGTAACTCATAGTGAGCAGAGCAGTTTTCCATGTTGACAGCCTTACTGACAGTGAGTACTAAGTAACCCATAGTGAGCAGAGCAGTTTTCCATGTTGACAGCCTTAATGACAGTAAGTACTAAGTAACCCATAGTGAGCAGAGAAGTTTTCCGTGTTGACAGCCTTAATGACAGTGAGTACTAAGTAACCCATAGTGAGCAGAGAGTTTTCCCTGCTGACAGCCTTAATGATAGTAAGTACTAAGTAACCCATAGTGAGCAGAGCAGTTTTCCGTGTTGACAGCCTTAATGACAGTGAGTACTAAGTAACCCATAGTGAGCAGAGAGTTTTCCATGCTGACAGCCTTAATGATAGTGAGTGCTAAGTAACCCATAGTGAGCAGAGCAGTTTTCCATGTTGACAGCCTTAATGACAGTAAGTACTAAGTAACCCATAGTGAGCAGAGAAGTTTTCCGTGTTGACAGCCTTAATGACAGTGAGTACTAAGTAACCCATAGTGAGCAGAGAGTTTTCCATGCTGACAGCCTTAATGACAGTAAGTACTAAGTAACCCATAGTGAGCAGAGCAGTTTTCCGTGTTGACAGCCTTAATGACAGTGAGTACTAAGTAACCCATAGTGAGCAGAGAGTTTTCCATGCTGACAGCCTTAATGATAGTGAGTACTAAGTAATCAATAGTGAGCAGAGCAGTTTTCCATGTTGACAGCCTTAATGACAGTAAGTACTAAGTAACCCATAGTGAGCAGAGAAGTTTTCCGTGTTGACAGCCTTAATGACAGTGAGTACTAAGTAACCCATAGTGAGCAGAGAGTTTTCCATGCTGACAGCCTTAATGACAGTGAATACTAAGTAACCCATAGTGAGCAGAGCCTAGACTTAATGACAGTGAGTATTGTACTGTGTAACCTTTAGTGAACAATTCCTCATGTAGAGACAATAAGACAGGTTTGAAATGTATAATTGTAGATGTTTTTACAACATTAATCTTAAAGGGCAGATTTTTTTTTACACTGAATAAAATGTGCATGGTTAGACATAACAATTCATGACAATTAATATTATGAGCTTAGAGGAGAAATACTAACTGGATGACATAGACTTTAATCTGGATTAAATCCATTCTGCAGAATGTCTAGGGTTTCCACTTGGTACCCTAGTTACCATCCCTGACAAAAGCTAGATGCCATGATATAGCTGAAAAATTGTTGAGAATGGTGTACAATTCCATTTGAGTATGTGCTACCAAGGTCTCAATGAAAATAATTTGCATGGAACAATGTCTAAATGGTAAACTCTAGGCTACATAAAGAGGTTGTGGATGATAAATATACACCTTCATTTTAAAAAACTAGAGGCTCCCAGGAGCCTGTAATCGCTCACCTGGAATCCAAATGACTTAAACTATATTAAAATTTTTGAAATTAACAGTTTCAGTCTAGTTGTTATAGCTTTTAAGTTACTGTGCAAAAACTAAACATTTCTTCAAAAAATTTGTTAAATACAATAAATGCCATCGACAATTTTTGAAAATTAAATGGTTTTTAGGCATTGTCCTTTAGGGTACTTTAGAAATTTACAGTTTTACTCTACTAATAGACTAATTTATAATTAAAAAACTGTCCATTTGTCCAAATTCATAATAAAAGGTCAATAACTCCTATAAAGAGTCATCTTGCAATTTTGGACTAATCAGACATTTGTAGGGTTTCTATTGCTGATCATTTGTGCAATTTACAGTTTTAATCTAGCTACTATAGTTTTCAAGTTACAGGACCAAAATGGAAAATTTCTTAACAAAATTGTCATTTAAGGGCAATAACCCTATAAGGAGTCATCTGACAATTTCAGACTAATTAAATGAATTGTAGGGCTTTTTTTGCTGACCATTTTTGCAATTCATTATTTCACTCTAGGTTTAATGGTTTTTAAGTTACAGGACAATAAAGGAGTCATCTGACAATTTCAGACTTAAATAGTAATTTGTAGGGCTTGTATTGCTGATTATTTTTGCTATTAACAGTTTCACTCTAGCTGTTACAGTTTTTAAGTTACAGGACAAAAACGGAAAATTTCATAAAAAATTGCCATTTAAGAGCAATAACTCCTATAAGGAGTCATCTGACAATTTCAGACTAATACAGTGAATTGTAGGGCTTGTATTGTTGATCATTTTTGTTGTTTACAGTTTTACTCTAGCTGTTATAGTTTTAAATTTACAGGACAAAAACGGAAAATTTCATAAAAAATTACAATTTAAGGGCAATAACTCATAAAAGGAGTCATCTGACAATTTCAGACCAATTAAGTGAATTGTAGGGCTTTTATTGCTGATCATTTTTGCCATTACAGTTTCACTCTATCTCGTATAGTTTTCAGGTTATATTGTAAATACCCAAAATTTTGTCAAAAATCGTCAAAAAAGGGCAATAACTCCTACAAGACGCCAATACACAACTTCGCAGTAATAGCAACTATTGTAGACCTTAATGTGCTGATCAATTTGAAGTAACGGTTTTCTCTATAGCTATTATAGTTTTTTAGATAATGATCAAAAACCTGTGTTGACCCCCATGTTCTATTTTTAGTAACAGCGGCCATATTTGTCTGTTGATCAACACCCTGGGTACAAACTTGAAACTAGGAACCCTAAGGATGATTGTGGCCAAGTTTGAAAAAAATTGGCCCAGTGGTTTCAGAGGAGAAGATTTTTGAAAAAGTTTACGACGGACGACAAGTGATAGCAAAAGCTCACATGGACCTTTGGTCCAGGTGAGCTAAACTAGAGGCTCCCAGGAGCCTGTATCGCTCACCTGAACCAAACAACCCTTTTTTATCCAGCTTTTCTTTGCTATAAGGAATTGCCCAACACTTCTGAAAAAATCATTAATTTTGACCTTTTAAGGTAAATAACTCCTATAAGGAGGATCTTTTGATGGTTAGAGGAAGAAGGGAGGTTCACTTCAAATTTGCTGTACCTGTTATACTTTCTTAACTATCAGTCGAAAACTCTCTCAACCCACCCCCCCCCCCCCTTTTTTCATTTTTTCTATTTTAATCCAACGTAGCTATGTAGGTAGTCAGGTGTCATGATTTGCACAATTTTGGTAGAGGACATCCTAAAGATGATGTGTGCAATTTTTCAAAGCAGTCCTTTCATTGGTTTAAGAGGAGAAGATTTTTTAAAATCAAGTAAAGGAGAATAATTCCTAAATGGTCCATCAGACAATCTTGACCTTTAAGTCATTTTTGTAGCCCTCATAGAGCAGAACAATTAAGCAATGCTAACTTTTTCTCTAGTTCTAATAATTTTCAAGATTTTGAGGCAAAAATGGCAAAAATCATCAATTTTGACAATTAAAGGGCAATAACTCATATAAGGAGTCATCATACAACTTCAACCCAATGGAGTGTTTCTTAGAGCTTTTGATGCAGATGAAGGCATGTCTCTTCGGTTTTCCTGTATCTGTTACACTTTTATAAATACTAGAGGCTCCCAGGAGCCTGTATCGCTCACCTGAACCTGAAACCAAACAACCCTTTTTTATCCAGCTTTTCTTTGCTATAAGGAATTGCCCAACACTTCTGCAAAAATCATTAATTTCGACCTTTTAAGGGAAATAACTCCTATAAGGAGGAGCTTTTGATGCTTAGAGGGAGAAGGGAAGTTCAATTCAAATTTGCTGTACCTGTTGTACTTTTTTAACTATCAGTCGAAAACTCTCTCGACTCCCCCCCCCCCCCCAGCCTTTTTTCATTTTTACTATTTCAAGCCAACGTAGCTATATAGGTAGTCAGGTGGTAGAGGACGTCCTAAAGATGATGTGTGCAATGTTTCAAAGCAGTCCTTTCATTGGTTAAAGAGGAGAAGATTATTTAAAATCAAGTAAAATTGATTAAAAAAATGTTCAAGGAGAATAATTCCTAAACGGTTCATCAGACAATCTTGACCCTAAAGTCATTTTTGTTACCCTCATAGAGCAGAACAATTAAGCAATGCTAACTTTTTCTCTAGTTCTAATAATTTTCAAGATTTTGAGGCAAAAATGTCAAAAATCATCAATTTCGACAATAAGGAGTCATCATACAACTTCAACCCAATGGAGTGTTTCGTAGAGCTTTTGATGCAGATGAAGGCATGTCTCTTCGGTTTTCCTGTATCTGTTACACTTTTTTGAATATAAGCCAAAAACTGTATTTAACCCCCCCCCCCAAACCGTCCTATTTTTAGCAATGGTGGCCATGTTGGTTAATCTGCAGCCATGGTTGGTGCAAACTTGGTTGAGGACATTGGACGGATGATGTGTACAAAGTTTCAAAGCAGTACTTTCAGTTGTTTCAGAGGAGAATATTTTAAAAAATCAATTAAAACAAATTAAAAAAAACAGTTCAAGGGGAATAACTCTTTAACGGTTAATCAGACAATCTTGACCCTTAAGTCTTTTTTGTAGCCCTCATAGAGCAGAACAATTAAGCAATGCTAACTTTTTCTCTAGTTCTAATAATTTTCAAGATTTTGAGGCAAAAATGTCAAAAATCATCAATTTCGACAATTAAAGGGGAATAACTCCTACAAGGAGTCATCATACAACTTTGACCCAATGGAGTGTTTTGTAGAGCTTTTGATGCTGAAGAAGGAAGGTCTCTTCGGTTTTCCTGTATCTGTTATACTTTTTGAACTATAAGCAAAAAACTGTATTTTGACCCCTCTGTTCTATTTTTAGCCATGGCGGCCATGTTGGTCGGTCTGAGGCCATGATTTGGGCAAACTTGGTAGAGGGCATTTTACTGATGATGTATGCAAAGTTTCAAAGCAATCCCTTCAGTGGTTTTGGAGGAGAAGATTTTTGAAGAAAAGTTAACGATGACGACGGACGACGACGGACGCCAAGTGATGGCAATAGCTCACATGACCCTTCGGGTCAGGTGGGCTAAAAACACTAAAGAAAATGTTTCTTGAGAACTAAAAAATACTTACTGGAGATGAAGATGTGTGCTGGACTGCTATTGAATTCCCTGTAAAATTTTAAATAACCTTTGAATGAATTATTATTTGAGCCATATAAAATCAATAAGGTTTTTATTAATAAAACTGGATAAATCTGTCATTGGTATATCTGATTGTATAAAATATGAGAGCATTGCTTTCAGAATAAGTCTTATCTTTGCCTAATTACACTATCAAAGAAAGTACTCATAGAAAGTACCCTTTTGCAATCTGAAAGGCAATTCACTCAAACTACAGAAGTGACCAAAAGTAACCCGATACCTAGGCACCACAACATATACAAATTTTCAGGGGTCTTTGGGGCAGAGAGGTTAAGGTGGTTTGTCTACTATTGATCACATGGTCTGCCAACACTGAGATTGCAGGATACAGTCTGACTGCATGTATGGTGCAGCACTCCAATCTTAAATAACAACGATTGCCAGTTTTCCTACTGAAGGTCGGGGTTTTCTCCTGATACTCTGGTTTCCTCCCCTCAATACAAACTTGAGGCCCTGATATAGCTGGAAAATTGCTGAAAGGGGCATTAAACACACAAACAAATGTTCAGATAAATTTACCTTACTTTACCAGGCATAACATTTGTAACTGTCTTAGCATGGTGACTTAGTTTTACCAGACTGCATAGCATTTATAACCATTCTAGTACAGTGACCCTATTTTACCTGGCCCTTTTACATCTGTACCCATCAAAGTACAATGACCTAATTTTACCTGACCCCTAACATGTGGGACATGCCTGGCCCCTTTACAATATTAATAGTAGTTGACTTACCTCCCTGTGATCTTATTTTACCACACATTTCACAAACCGTCCGCGACGGGTGATTAGAGTATGTACAGTCATCACAGTTCCACGCTCCAGGTTGTTGTTCCGAAGGATATCTTTCTCTGTTAGTCTGACCATTACCTGTAGCAAGACATTTAGATATTAAAATCAGGTAATCAATATAAGTTAGTCTTTGAATACTTGATATACACATGTATTTGATGATCCTGAGAATATGTGTGTTTGTTTGTTTAAATGGTGTTTAACTCCACTTTCAGCCATTTTTCCACAATAGCATGGCCTTCAGTTTTTTATTCGCTGGGAAGATTACCAGGAGAAAACCCATGAAAATCTGTGGAAAACAGATTATAAAATCATTTTTACCTGTCAAATACAAATTATTTAATTTGCTTTGTAAGCTGAAATCTAATTAGGATCACTATTGTTGAGGAATGATATAATATGGGAAAATGCTCTACCTTTAAATGTATCGATTAAACTACAGTTCTCTACCTGAATTTATTGTTGTCTGGAACAGGTACGGTGGAGAAGGTCTAGCATAGGGGTCTGTCTCTGGTTGTACCATCTGAGATAGTGGTCTACCTGATATGATAGCTGGTGTGAAGGGTGAAGGTCGTGATAACAGCTGACTCTCCAGCTGACGTACCTAATAACATATACATATATATTCAGATGGAAACCTTCTTTATAATATGCTGTGTCAGATTTTTGATGCAAACATGTAGTTTTGAACCTCTGTCAAAGTAAATTAAAAGTGTACTGTAATTAAAAAAAAAAATTTGTTAAAAGCCAGAAATTGTACACAAACTATATGTCGAACACTACTGAAAAAACTAAAAGATCTCATGAAATGTACGTCAATAAAAATTACAGATATATTTCTGTTTTAAATAGAAAAAAAAACTTTATTTTGGACAGCATATTATCTGTAAAGAGAAAAATTATTAATATTTTATCAATATAAAAAGATAAATTATTAATATTTGATGTTTAAAGTATATTATTATTTTTATTGTATGCTTAAAGTACATCAGGCTTTATTTCATAGGTCAACTATTGTAACCAGTATTATCTTATTTCAGAGGTCAACTTTTGTAACCGGTATTATCTTATTTCATAGGTCAACTTTTGTAACCAGTATTATCTTATTTCATAGGTCGACTTTTGTAACCAGTATTATCTTATTTCATAGGTCGACTTTTGTAACCAGTATTATCTTATTTCATATGTCGACTTTTGTAACCAGTATTATCTTCTTTCATAGGTCTAAATTTGTAACCAATGTAATCTTATTTCTAATGTCAACTTTGGTAAGGTGTTTAGTCTTGATTTCTTAT
Source organism: Limnoperna fortunei (assembly GCA_944474755.1). Lineage (NCBI taxonomy): Eukaryota > Metazoa > Mollusca > Bivalvia > Mytilida > Modiolidae > Limnoperna > Limnoperna fortunei. Next base: position 29,489,741 of record OX104117.1, on the reverse strand, counting down.
GTGACCTTTGTAAGCAGTGCAGACTTTTTAGATCCACTTTTTCAAGGTCTGTTGACTTTATTCCTTTAGTGGACCTTTGTAAGCATTGTATACATTATTTTTTAGGTCGATCTTTGTAAGCGATGATTAGTTTGGTTTGAATGGTGATTTATGTATAGAAATTTTCAGCTATATCATGGAATCCAGTTTTTCTTGGGGGAAAAAGCCTGAGTACCTGCAGAAAAACCTCTGACCTTCAGTAGGAAAACTGGCAAACCTTGTCAATTAAGATTGGAGTCGAGTATACCGTGCCGACAGTAAGACTCAAAACTGCAACCTCAGTGTTGACAGGAACATGATCAATAGTAGACACTTTACCTTAACCACACAACCACCGATGCCTGGCAAGGAAGCAATGAAACCTTTATTTTTTAGGTTGACTTTTGGAAGCAGTGGAGACATGATTTCTTACGTCGACCTTTGTAAGCAGTGTAGACTTTATTTCTCACACCACTGTATGTGATCATACACACTTTATTTCTCACGCCTCTGTATGTGATCATACACACTTTATTTCTCATGCCTCTGTATGTGATCATACACACTTTATTTCTCACACCTCTGTATGTGATCATACACACTTTATTTCTCATGCCTCTGTATGTGATCATACACACTTTATTTCTTACACCTCTGTATGTGATCATACACACTTTATTTCTCATGCCTCTGTATGTGATCATACACACTTTATTTCTTACACCTCTGTATGTGATCATACACACTTTATTTCTCATGCCTCTGTATGTGATCATGCACACTTTATTTCTCACACCTCTGTATGTGATCATACACACTTTATTTCTCACACCTCTGTATGTGATCATACACACTTTATTTCTCACGCCTCTGTATGTGATCATACACACTTTATTTCTCATGCCTCTGTATGTGATCATACACACTTTATTTCTCATGCCTCTGTATGTGATCATACACACTTTATTTCTCACACCTCTGTATGTGATCATACACACTTTATTTCTCACACCTCTGTATGTGATCATACACACTTTATTTCTTACACCTCTGTATGTGATCATACACACTTTATTTCTCATGCCTCTGTATGTGATCATGCACACTTTATTTCTCACACCTCTGTATGTGATCATACACACTTTATTTCTCACACCTCTGTATGTGATCATACACACTTTATTTCTCACGCCTCTGTATGTGATCATACACACTTTATTTCTCATGCCTCTGTATGTGATCATACACACTTTATTTCTCACACCTCTGTATGTGATCATACACACTTTATTTCTCACACCTCTGTTTGTGAGCATGCACACTTTATTTCTCACAACTCTGTATGTGCTCATACACACTTTATTTCTCACACCTCTGTATGTGATCATACACACTTTATTTCTTATGCCTCTGTATGTGATCATACACACTTTATTTCTCACACCTCTGTATGTGATCATACACACTTTATTTCTCACGCCTCTGTATGTGATCATACACACTTTATTTCTCACGCCTCTGTATGTGATCATACACACTTTATTTCTCACACCTCTGTATGTGATCATACACACTTTATTTCTCACACCTCTGTATGTGATCATACACACTTTATTTCTCAAGCCTCTGTATGTGATCATACACACTTTATTTCTCATGCCTCTGTATGTGATCATACACACTTTATTTCTCACACCTCTGTTTGTGAGCATGCACACTTTATTTCTCACACCTCTGTATGTGATCATACACACTTTATTTCTCACGCCTCTGTATGTGATCATACACACTTTATTTCTCACACCTCTGTATGTGATCATACACACTTTATTTCTCACACCTCTGTATGTGATCATACACACTTTATTTCTCACACCTCTGTTTGTGAGCATGCACACTTTATTTCTCACAACTCTGTATGTGCTCATACACACTTTATTTCTCACACCTCTGTATGTGATCATACACACTTTATTTCTTATGCCTCTGTATGTGATCATACACACTTTATTTCTTACACCTCTGTATGTGATCATACACACTTTATTTCTCACGCCTCTGTATGTGATCATACACACTTTATTTCTCATGCCTCTGTATGTGATCATACACACTTTATTTCTCATGCCTCTGTATGTGATCATACACACTTTATTTCTCATGCCTCTGTATGTGATCATACACACTTTATTTCTCACACCTCTGTATGTGATCATACACACTTTATTTCTCACGCCTCTGTATGTGATCATACACACTTTATTTCTCACACCTCTGTATGTGATCATACACACTTTATTTCTCATGCCTCTGTATGTGATCATACACACTTTATTTCTCATGCCTCTGTATGTGATCATACACACTTTATTTCTCACAACTCTGTATGTGCTCATACACACTTTATTTCTCATGCCTCTGTATGTGATCATACACACTTTATTTCTCACACCTCTGTATGTGATCATACACACTTTATTTCTCACGCCTCTGTTTGTGAGCATGCACACTTTATTTCTCACACCTCTGTATGTGATCATACACACTTTATTTCTCACGCCTCTGTTTGTGAGCATGCACACTTTATTTTTCACACCTCTATATGTGATCATACACACTTTATTTCTCACACCTCTGTTTGTGAGCATGCACACTTTATTTCTCACAACTCTGTATGTGCTCATACACACTTTATTTCTCACACCTCTGTATGTGATCATACACACTTTATTTCTTATGCCTCTGTATGTGATCATACACACTTTATTTCTCACGCCTCTGTATGTGATCATACACACTTTATTTCTTACACCTCTGTATGTGATCATACACACTTCATTTCTCAAGCCTCTGTTTGTGAGCATGCACACTTTATTTCTCACACCTCTGTATGTGATCATACACACTTTATTTCTCACGCCTCTGTATGTGATCATACACACTTTATTTCTTACACCTCTGTATGTGATCATACACACTTTATTTCTCAAGCCTCTGTTTGTGAGCATGCACACTTTATTTCTCACACCTCTGTATGTGATCATACACACTTTATTTCTCATGCCTCTGTATGTGATCATACACACTTTATTTCTTACACCTCTGTATGTGATCATACACACTTTATTTCTTATGCCTCTGTATGTGATCATACACACTTTATTTCTCATGCCTCTGTATGTGATCATACACACTTTATTTCTCACACCTCTGTATGTGATCATACACACTTTATTTCTCACACCTCTGTATGTGATCATACACACTTTATTTCTCACACCTCTGTATGTGATCATACACACTTTATTTCTCACGCCTCTGTATGTGATCACACACACTTTATTTCTCATGCCTCTGTATGTGAGCATGCACACTTTATTTCTCACACCTCTGTATGTGCTCATACACACTTTATTTCTCACACCTCTGTATGTGATCATACACACTTTATTTCTTATGCCTCTGTATGTGATCATACACACTTTATTTCTCACGCCTCTGTATGTGATCATACACACTTTATTTCTCACACCTCTGTATGTGATCATACACACTTTATTTCTCATGCCTCTGTATGTGAGCATGCACACTTTATTTCTCACACCTCTGTATGTGATCATACACACTTTATTTCTTATGCCTCTGTATGTGATCATACACACTTTATTTCTCACACCTCTGTATGTGATCATACACACTTTATTTCTTACACCTCTGTATGTGATCATACACACTTTATTTCTTATGCCTCTGTATGTGATCATACACACTTTATTTCTCACACCTCTGTATGTGATCATACACATTTTATTTCTCACACCTCTGTATGTGATCATACACACTTTATTTCTCATGCCTCTGTATGTGATCATACACACTTTATTTCTCACGCCTCTGTATGTGATCATACACACTTTATTTCTCACACCTCTGTATGTGATCATACACACTTTATTTCTCATGCCTCTGTATGTGATCATACACACTTTATTTCTCACGCCTCTGTATGTGATCATACACACTTTATTTCTCACACCTCTGTATGTGATCATACACACTTTATTTCTCACGCCTCTGTTTGTGAGCATGCACACTTTATTTCTCACACCTCTGTATGTGATCATACACATTTTATTTCTCACGCCTCTGTTTGTGAGCATTCACACTTTATTTCTCACACCTCTGTATGTGATCATACACACTTTATTTCTCAAGCCTCTGTTTGTGAGCATGCACACTTTATTTCTCACACCTCTGTATGTGATCATACACACTTTATTTCTCACGCCTCTGTTTGTGAGCATGCACACTTTATTTCTCACAACTCTGTATGTGATCATACACACTTTATTTCTCACACCTCTGTATGTGATCATACACACTTTATTTCTCATGCCTCTGTATGTGATCATACACACTTTATTTCTCACACCTCTGTATGTGATCATACACACTTTATTTCTCACACCTCTGTATGTGATCATACACACTTTATTTCTCATGCCTCTGTATGTGATCATACACACTTTATTTCTTACACCTCTGTATGTGATCATACACACTTTATTTTTGTCATGCCTCTGTATGTGATCATACACACTTTATTTCTCACACCTCTGTATGTGATCATACACACTTTATTTCTCACACCTCTGTATGTGATCATACACACTTTATTTCTCACACCTCTGTATGTGATCATACACACTTTATTTCTCACACCTCTGTATGTGATCATACACACTTTATTTCTCATGCCTCTGTATGTGATCATACACACTTTATTTCTCACACCTCTGTATGTGATCATACACACTTTATTTCTCACGCCTCTGTTTGTGATCATACACACTTTATTTCTCACACCTCTGTATGTGATCATACACACTTTATTTCTCACACCTCTGTATGTGATCATACACACTTTATTTCTCACGCCTCTGTTTGTGATCATACACACTTTATTTCTCACACCTCTGTATGTGATCATACACACTTTATTTCTCACACCTCTGTATGTGATCATACACACTTTATTTCTCACGCCTCTGTTTGTGAGCATGCACACTTTATTTCTCACACCTCTGTATGTGATCATACACACTTTATTTCTCACGCCTCTGTTTGTGAGCATGCACACTTTATTTCTCACACCTCTGTATGTGATCATACACACTTTATTTCTCATGCCTCTGTATGTGATCATACACACTTTATTTCTCACACCTCTGTATGTGATCATACACACTTTATTTCTCATGCCTCTGTATGTGATCATACACACTTTATTTCTCATGCCTCTGTATGTGATCATACACACTTTATTTCTCATGCCTCTGTATGTGATCATACACACTTTATTTCTCATGCCTCTGTATGTGATCATACACACTTTATTTCTCACACCTCTGTATGTGATCATACACACTTTATTTCTCACGCCTCTGTTTGTGAGCATGCACACTTTATTTCTCACACCTCTGTATGTGATCATACACACTTTATTTCTCATGCCTCTGTTTGTGAGCATGCACACTTTATTTCTCACACCTCTGTATGTGATCATACACACTTTATTTCTCACGCCTCTGTTTGTGAGCATGCACACTTTACTTTTCAGGTCTCTGTTTGTGAGCAGTGTAGACTATTTTAGGTCAAACTTTGTATGCTTGTTTTTGTTTCTTTCAATGGTGTTTTATGCCACTTTAAGCAATTTTTCAGCTATATCATAGTGTCCAGTTTTTATTGGGGAGGCATCCAAAGTACCAGAGGAAAACCCCTGACCTTGGACAGGAAAACTGGCATCCTTGTCATATTGTTAAGCACATTCTGCCCACGGTGAAACTCAAACATGCAATTTCATTGTTGACAGGCACGTGATCAATAGGAGACTACCTTAACCACTGGGCCACCAAGGCTCCTAACTTTTTATGTAGTGTCGACTATTTCTTAGGTCTGCCTTCTTATGCAATGTAGGCTATTTCTTAGGTCAAACTTGTTTGCAGTGTAGACTATTGCGCAGGTCTACCTTTTTTATGCAGTGTAGACTATTTCTAAGTTCTACATTTTTATGCAATGTATACGATTTCTTAGGTCTACCTCTTTATGCAGTGTAGACTATTTCTTTCGTCTACCTCTTTATGCAGTGCAGATTATTTCTTATGTCTACCTTTTTATGCAGTGTAGACTTACTTTATTTCTTAGTTCTATGTTGATACTATTAAGTTTTGTACTTTCTTCTATAGCTTCTTTAACATTTACTTCTGCAGTTTGCAGCTGTTAAAAATATTTATTTAACTTATAAATTATTTCTATAAAGCCAAAATCACATTACTAAAACCTGAATACAAGATTATTTTATTTTTACCAAGTATGTTACAACTGAAAATTCATGTTAAATGTGTGGATTAAATAACCATATAAAGTTCTGTGAGTTACAAGATACATGTATTATCATATATGGCAATGTTAGTTTGTGATAAATTAGGGTAATATTGAATCATGGGAATTTTTCTTATCAGTAGAAACACACAATTTTATGTATAGGGTTTGTTGTCAACTTTTCAGTTATAAACTATGCACCAACCTGTGCTAAATATCTTTTATTCTGATCTACCAGTTTATGATTTTCAGTTCGTAGTTTTCCTAGTTGCTTATGTAAATCATCTTTTTCAGACTGGGCTTTAGCTCTGTCCTGTCGCTCTCTATCAAAATCTTCTTGGAAAACTGTTAGCTTTAAAAGTTAAAAATTCATTGATCAGAAAGAAGAATCCATATAAAAAATTACAAGTAAAACAAGCTGCTAAATGTTAGTCATCCAGTTATTTATATAATAGTTTCAAAACAAAGTTTTGATCTTTTCCAGAAAGATGCTCATTCAATATTTTCCACAATTTCACTAATATTAACAGAAAAGCATGCAATATCATTTCTCTGGTTCTTTGTGATAGATGTATTTCACATCACCAGAATGTTTTGATAGCATTTAGTTCTAACATTATAATCTGAAACTCAGAACTTGTCCCCGTTTCATAAAAGGTCATTATGATGTATGGTTTGTACACTGAATTATGACTGGTCACAAGATTTTTTGTGAAACAAGGGTTTTTAGCTTTTTTTGTTTTAATGCCACCTTCAGCCACTTTTTCAGTTATCAGTGTCTAGATTTTTTGGGAGGAGGAATCTCCCATCCTTCAGCAGGAAAAAAACTGGCTTTGCAATAAGATGTGATATATGGATATGTCTTAAGATGGCAGCACAATTAAACTGAAATTACAAGAAAACAGTCCTTGAATGCCAAATAAGTAATTTTAAATCATCAAATAAACAATCTTCCACAAAGGATTATTTCATTTAGTCGAATTAATTAACTACTGCAAAATTATTTTGCCATTGAAACTAATTATAATAGTCAACTTAAAATTTAAATAAATTTATTAAATAAGTTTGCAGTTTATTTACCTGTTCTCTCAGTACAGCTATCTCTGTTCTTAGTTCAGAATCTGAAGATAAGTGTATAGCTTGTATGCTGTCTCCACCTATACCTTGCTGTAATAACAATTAATAATTACATATAGTAGGTAGATGCCAAGATGACATTTTACAAGATGACTACAACTGTTCTTTAATTTGTAGCAAGTGGATCCATTTTCTTAAGCATAAGCACTGCATGGGCTCCTTGTTAAATGTCAGACCTACATGTATCTATTTTCTTTAGCTTTAGCACTACATGGGCTCCTTTGTTAAATAAGACCTGCATGGATCTATTTTGTTTAGCTTTAGAACTACATGGGCTCCTTTGTTAAATGTCAGGCCTACATGGATCTATTTTCTTAAGCTTTAGCACTACATTGGCTCCTTTGTTAAATGTCAGGCCTACATGGATCTATTTTCTTAAGCTTTAGCACTACATTGACTCCTTTGTTAAATGTCAGGCTTATTTTCTTAAGCTTTAGCACTACATGGGCTCCTATGTTAAATGTCAGGCTTATTTTCTTAAGCTTTAGCACTACATGGGCTCCTTATTTAAATCTCAGGCCTACATGTATCTATTTTCTTAAGCTTTAGCACTACAAGGGAGCCTTTGTTAAATGTTGGGCCTACATGTATCTTTTTTCCTAAGCTTTAGCACTACATGTGGTCCTTTGTTAAATGTCGGGCTTATTTTCTTAAGCTTTAGCACTACATGGGCTCCTTAAAATGTCAGGCCTACATGTATCTATTTTCTTAAACATTAGCACGACATGGGCTCCTTTGTTAAATGTCAGGCCTACATGTATCTATTTTCTTAAGCTATAGCACTACATGGGCTCCTTAAAATGTCAGGCCTACATGTATCTATTTTCTTTAGCTTTAGCACTACATGGGCTCCTTTGTTAAATGTCAGGCTTATTTTCTTAAGCTTTAGCACTACATGGGCTCCTTATTTAAATGTCACATCTACATGGATATATTTTCTTGAAGCTTTAGCACTACATGGGCTCCTTTTTTAAATGTCACACCTTCATGGATATATTTTCTGAAGCTGTAGAACTACATGGGCTCCTTTGTCAAATGTCAGACTTACAAGGATCTTTCTCTTAAACTTTAGCACTACATAGGCTCCTTTGTTAAATGTCAAACCTACATGGATACATTTTCTTAAGCTGTAGCACTACATGGGCTCCTTTGTCAAATGTCAGACCTACAAGGATCTTTTCTTAAACTTTAGCACTATATGGGCTCCTTTGTCAAATGTCGGACCTAGATGGATTTATTAATCTATTTTCTGTGTACCAGTATATGTAGATGCCTACCCTTAGAACATTCAGTTCAGCTTCCCTAGATAAATGTTCTCTGTTTATGGCACTTAATGATTCTTCTAATTCTCTTTTATCTTTCTGTAACTGTTCACAAGTAGCCTGATATTCCGTCAGTTGTGCCTGAAGGGCTTCTTTGGCAGACTATAAAAAAATTAAATAGATCTATAATAGTTAATCGTTATAGTATATCATCAAAACAATATAATTAATATCATTATATCATTAATGATAAAGCCAGCATTTTAATATATTGGATTTCATTTGTTATGCTATCTAATACTTATTTATAACCAAAAATAACAAACAAAACAGCAATAATTTGATCTAAAAACAGCAGCAAGGTTGAAACCATGTTAAAAAAAAACATCTATAGCAAGTCTTTTTACATGTAGATCAAAAATGCTATTGTCCCATCTTTGTCTTGATGTAAAAATTCCTATGACCCTATAGTGATAATACAACAATATGAAACGCCATGTCTACAGTGTCATCTGCAAAATCAAAGCTCAACTTTAGAAGATATTTTGAAAATTACATAAGACATTGAGGCATTGACCTAATCGATTAGTTGTTCAATACCACAAACTTTAAATCATTTTATAAGTTGTTAGCTTTATCAGTTGTAAACAATATTCACTGTCCTTTTCCAGGGGCGTAGCTGGACCTAAATTTGATGTACGCAAAATTACGGCGAGGGGTCTGGGGTCCGCTCAAGGCCCCCAGTGGGTCCTGGGCAAAGCCCTGGTGGGGGGACCTGGGGGGCAAAGCCCCCCGGAAGCTCCCGGATTTTAGCGATTTTGAACAGTTTTGAACCACTTTTTGAGAGACCTTAACTGGGCTTCAAATATGATTATGACATGACGGAAAACCAAATCTACTTTTGGCTCAACAAAATACGGTAGATATATTGGAAAATTGAATAGGTGAACGTTTTCCCATTTCAAAGTTAACACTTTATATTTGACATCATCGGTGATGGAATGATGCTCGCCGTCGAGCTTCAATATGTCTGGATAAGGTGTTGACGATTCGAGAAACTCAGTCCTTGACGAAGAGGTCATTTTAAATTTTATGCAATGCAAACTTTTAAAAAAGTAAAACGCAAACTTATACGGTCGGAAGAGTACAATTTCCGGATTGATGGTGTTTATGAATGCGGAGACGAGTTATAGGATTGTAGTTTATATTATCTGAATTGAAAAGTATAAATTTAACGCTGCATGAAGACATTTTTGTCACTTTTTAATTTTTGTTACTGTTTCCGAAAGTACGCAACTGCGTATTTGCGTAAAGGCAGCTATGCCCCTGTTTTCTAAAAGTTATGATTTTATTGGTCGCAAAAATTTGAATTTGATATGATCAAATTAGTTCAAAACATAAACACGCAAAAGTAAGACACAGAATCTAAAGTATGTAACAGTACAAAATAAGAAAATCTGAGACACCCATGGCTAAGATTTGATTAAGTATCAGATGAGGCTCTGCCCAGTCAGAGGTGCCAAATCTTACCCAAAGGAATCTCAGATTTTCTCAATAGTGTTAGATTCTTTTTCTCACCTTCAACACAGTTTTGCAGGGTTTCATTGACAATTACCTGGCAGCTAAATAATATTTATGATGACATATTGCAGCATAAACTGATTTGAGTGAAAGTCTACATAAATATAGTTATGAGAATGATAATAAATAAAAAATGTATTGATTATTCCAACAAAATTTGGTTTAATATTAATAGAGTAAACAATAAATAAAATTTCAATCAAGGAATTTTACTCTATTAATCAGAAATTAATGTCATTTCATCAATTCATGCAAGTGACAAATGATTCAATGAAAAAGCAGGAAAGATTCGTCTTTCTTGTCTTGTACCCACATAAAACAAGGATATCCCAACCCAGAAACAAGATTAACTCTGTCCAAAGGGACAGAAAGATAGCCTTGCTCGAGATTCAACAGTTACAGTACTTAACATGTGTATATTGTTTTAGTATTAACAAAACTGCTCCAATAAGTCTTTAAAAATTAAAAACCTATATTAAGTTAAATCTATATATTAATGAATGCTTGTATAGAAAACTGATACAACAAAGCACACTAGTTCCTGATTTTAGAAGTCACTGATACTTCTAAAATAATACAAAAAAGCAATAAATAAAACATTTTTTGTCAAATTTAGTGTAAAACATAATTCTTCTCACAAAACTAATGAAAATTGAAACTTTCCCATGATCACCGATTTTTATTATGATTTACCTCCTCGTCTTCTAGTCTATTTTTAGTAGTTAATAAAATGTTATCAAATTCACGTCTACGGTTTTCATCTTCTAATCTCATTTTGTTTAATTGTTTTCTTAATGTTTCTGTTTCTATCTCATATTTTTTTGTTTTGACTTCTTGGTCACTTCTTATATCTCTAAACATTTTTTCCCATCGTGAATTGGCTTGAAGTAGCTACAAAGAAAAAAAGTCCAAAATATAATAAATATTTTTCTAACTACAAAGCCTGCACAAAAAATTATATCCACCCAATAGCCTTTGATTCAATTTCTGGTATATAATGGATGGGTGCCATTAATTTTTCAAAATTGACAAAAATTATTCTACTTTTATACGTCTGGACATGGGGCAATTTTTAACTGTTTAAGTAATGAAAGTATATCATTCATCAGAAGCTGTAAAAATATGACTACCATCATCCTTGCTCCTAACAATTTAAATTGGACTACAATCAGCTGTAACAATTTACCTCTCTATTCTGTTGCTCCAGTTTTTGAAGCCTCGTTATATTTTCTGTCGTCTGTGTAGATTCCTTTTCTGGTTGTGTACTCTTCTAAAATAAGACACCAATTACATCTAACTCTGACAATCTGTTTATAACTGGTGCATTATATATATTGTATCACTGAACACATATAAAGGTATATCAGGGCTCGACAATAACATTTGTCCGACTGCCTAGGACAAGTATAAATGTCAGATGGACAGGAAAAACTCAGTAATCACTGAGGCAAATTCCTTATACTGGTTGGTTGGAACCTGCCATATAATTACTAGCTGTGAAGGACAAGTACAAATATTACTTATGATCAAGGAACCGACTGGATTAATGGAGCTTGCCGATAATAATTGTAAAACTAATTTGACATTGAATCACTAATGTGAATGGTAGTACACTCAATTTTCGGCAATGATAATGTCTTTCAAGGTGTATCGCTTGAACGGACAGTAATTTGGTTGAAACATTTATATTTTATTATTGTGGAATTATTTTTATACAGAATTAGTCCGAGAATCCTCTGCGGTCCAACGCTTTTTTTTTGCGTTGGACGTCAGAGCGCTCTCCATAAGCAAAACAGCGGATTTTGCAACACCGGTCTGGGTCGGCTAAATCTGACACGATGAAATGTGCCGACCCAGACCGGTGTCGCAAAATCTGCTGTTTTGCTTATGGAGAGCTCTCCGTTGTCCCACGCAAAAAAAAAAAAAAAAAAGCGTTGGACGGCAGAGGATTCTCGGACTTGAATTAGATATTTAAATTACACTTGTCACTTCACATTGGATTCATTATTTACATTACCGAATGAAGGAAAATTGACTTAATTGGAGTGGACGGTCATATAAGTTATTGTCGAGGTCTAAATATGCAACAATTATGTAAGCTAAACTTTTGTTATAACTGTTGAAACAAAATCTAAATGGTTTAATCAAGAAATTTGGAAAATACTACATAAATGTGTATATATTAATCCTTTGCAAATAGATACATGTAATTAGAGCAGTTTTAATCTGCTAAAAGCTGAAGTTTTTGTGGGTTATACTGTACCTCTCTTGTTTCTTTATAAAATATTAATTGCTTCTATAACAAAAATAAAATACATGCTTTATAACTGCATATACTATTTTATACCATAAAAAACATGGGATACCAATAACAATATTGTTACTGTGTGTGAAGACTGTCTATCACAATTACTCTCAGCTGAAATCTACTGAAATTAAACACTAAAATAACCCAACCATCAAATGACACTGATACTGTTTTATTTTAGTTAATTCTATTTTCATAGTTTGAATTCTCATCAATATGCAAGAATTTTTTATCCTATACCGGTAATCTGGCATATGTTTGACATTTAATAGTATTTTAAAACGAAAAGATGTCAATCATATAATTTTATCATTTAATTTACCTGTTTCCCTATGGGTCATTTAGGGATTACATCATCCATGTAATTTGAATTCAAAATTACAGACCACACAATAAGTTATTGGTTTGTAACCACAGATGTTTTTCCTGATATTATAATGCACTTGTTGCTATGAGTACAATATTGGTACTTATGATACAGCTTCATTATGAAAACAACATTATAGGAAGGAAACCAATATAGAAAATAACATACAGGTAGATCTGTCTTCCTGACATATTCCCAGTCAACTACATGGGTCTGTGATGACAAAGATTCAGCAGGTGATACATTGTTTATTTGCAGTTCTAACTGCTGCAGTTTCTTTAACAAACGACTGTTTTCTTCACTGCACATAAAAAACAATTGCAGATGGTTACATGTTACATACATTGAAATAAGCAGATCTTAGATGTGTGATAATACAACCCAATTTATGCATCACAAATACGCAAAACTGAAAATGTTGTTCTTTATTATCTAGATATTGTTTGTTGGTACATTGTCCAAGTTATGTCTATGTTTTAATGTGATGTCTATGTTACTTTGGTGTTTGTTGGTCCATTGTCCAAGTTATGTCTATGTTTTAATGCGATGTCTATGTAACTAGAGTTTATTGAATTTGCTGCAATTTTTTTAAAATACTAATCATTTACTTATTTAGGATTAAAAAAAAATTTGTCTTGGGCTAAAATATTTTTGTTTTTACTGCTTCATAATTTGTCCATTTTCCTTCATAATTTTGGAAACATTGTTTACATATTTTCCACTGACAAGTAATTCCTGACAAGACAATTGTTGGCCTTTACATAACAGATCTTCATTGGAAACATTGTTTACATATTTTTTTTCACTGACAAGTAATTCCTGACAAGACAATGGTTGGTCTTTTACATAACAGATCTTTATTGGAAACATTGTTTACATATTTTTTTTCACTGACAAGCAATTCCTGACAAGACAATGGTTGGTCTTTTACATAACAGATCTATATTGGAAACATTGGTTACATTTTTTTTTTCACTGACAGGTTATTCCTGACAAGACAATGGTTGGTCTTTTACATAACAGATCTTTATTGGAAACATTATTTAGATATTTTTTTTCACTGACAAGTAATTCCTGACAAGACAATGGTTGGTCTTTTACATAACAGATCTTTATTCTTTCATATCACTCAAGTTTGCAATATCCAGCTAAAATTGTATAATTTAAAGAAAAAAAGAATTGTGGACAAAATATTTGAAAAAGGGGTTGAAATGGGGTTCTTTTACACACATAAAAACATAATATGTATATAATGTCCAGAGCAATCAAATCAAAATGTTTTTTGTGTGTCTATTATTGCAATGCATACTAAAACAAAATCCTTTTCTTCAACGATGACCAGTAACATTAAAATTGCCAAAATTACAGATTAAGTATAAAAACATGTTTCACCTGAAATTCTCACCTGGTATTTAAAAAATAATATTAAGTATGCATTTCCCAAAATTAGACAATTAGTTGAAATTAGAAAAGTAAGGTTATTTTTAGAATCATTCATACATAATTTATAGATCTTGTGTGTGTTTTTCTACTTACTGAAATCTTTTATTCTCATTCTGAAAAGACATGTGTAAATATAATAACAGGTAAAACAATTTCTCCCAGTATTATCAATCATATTTAAGACATTTTAAAATTCAAAGTTCAATAGGGAAAAAAATCCCCAAAGGTATGAAACAAACTCAAATGTCAATGGTTACATCAATACATGTGTAATAACCATATATTAAAGTTCAAATATGTGTAATAAAGTAATAAAACTGACAACACATAACAGACAACATGAATAAATCAATTAAAATTTAAAATAATTTACATAAATTTACACATTTCATCAAGTAAACAAATCTTATTATTAACACACTGAAAGGCTGTAAAGGTAGCATGTACCGTGTACTTATTAAATTCATGAAATGAAATGTAAAAAATGTGAGAATCCATTACAACTCATGGTCTAGGATTAGAGTTCATAATCTAGGACATTGATTTGTGTTCAGGACTAGTGTTGATAATATATAAATAGGAATTATAGTCATGGATCACTTTTGATAGTCAAAGATATACACAAGTAAATCAAATTATTGATGATAGTGTTTTAAATAGATTGAAACAATGTGTTTATAATATGGATATTATGACCTGGTATTTTTCTAGGTCTGTTTGATGACAATTTCCTGAATTTTTTTATTTTTATTTCATATTCTAGAACAAGATTTCACAATCTCAGACCAGTATTCAGTCTAGGACTATCGTTCATACATATAAACCAGGGGTTTAGCAAAAGGGTTCCGAATCTAGGACCAGAATTCATAGCCTCATAGCATTATGCCTTATGCAAGTGTTCAGTCTAGAACAAATATTCACTGTCCAGACTGTTAGGCCAGGATTCACTGTGGTCTAGAGTAAGTCTTGATGGTCTTGGTCTGGATTCAGAATCTAAAAAAAAATGTCCAGGAAAAGGGTTAATTTTCTAGGACAAGGTTTAGACAGACCAGAGTTTATACTCTATTATCTGAATTGAAAGTATAGTTATCTGTCTCATATTCTATAGGTCTACAACCCAGATTTATTTTAAAGGATCAAAGTCAATTGTCAATGATCAAGGTTTATGGTTACAGTCTAGGACACCAAGTAAGACCAGAACCAGAATTTATAGTGAAGGACCTCTATTGGTCACAGTCTAGAACCAATATTCATAGTCTTTGGACCAGAAACCATATACTACATGTAGTACATGTATACTCATTATCTAGGTCCAGAGTTTATAACCTATATATTTTTTAGTTTAGGATCAAGGTTTATACATGCAGTCTGCACCTGTTAGACCAAGGTTCCTTATTTAGGACCTGTATTTCAAGTCTACAATGCACAGAACAAGCAGCTACACTATAGCACTGTAAGCAAGTGCCTACAAATATTTTTACAATATAATTGTTAAAGTATTAAAACTATTACGAGGGAAAAATCGCCCCTTGTAATTGAAAAATATGCTCAGCTTCTGTGGGCTACACCCCTCTGCCCCAACTCCTTACTTACAAATATTTTATCCTATGCCACTGAGAAGCAAGTCCTTGGAACTGTTATGTTGTAGACATACCGGTTATTAGATTTTTGTATAGCATGTAGTCTTTTAGCTTTTAGAATATTATAGAAAAGATCTACTGTATTACCGTGATACTAAATACCCTACTTTGTTTAAGGCAAAAGTCAATCGTAGAACTAGTTTAACTGTATAAAAATGAAAATCAAGGTATAAGTTTAAATCAGGTGATTGGCACTTTAAAGTTGTAGGTAATTTTTGAATGAATATAAAATATTGTTTGAAAATTTCATTTTACCTTCAATCTTTCATTTTCTTCTTCTATCCTGGTAAGGTCTGGTAATATATCTTCCAACATTTTCTTCATTTTTGTTGTTGGACCATCTGTCCCTAAATCTCCTTTCATTATTTCACTTACATGAAGACTTAAGGCTGTTTCAGATCTTGAACCCTAATACACGAAAACACATTTATAGTTGTGATCAATGTTCCTGTTAACTTTACCAGTTAATGATTGCAGTATTCTTTTAAATAACAGCTGGATGTTTTCTGTACAAGTGGCTGGTGTTTATTGATAAAGGTACCAAAAAACCTGACCTTTATATAATTTTATAATGTAATTAAAAACTATGATAACCAGGGACAGGGATCCTCGCCAACGCATCTAGATGTGTATTGTACTTTCAGTTCTGGATGCACCTTTTCAAAATCTAATGCATCCCAGTACGCGTCCTTGTCAGTTGTTGGACGCGTATGAATTTTCGTCATGTCAATTCCGTCTCTGATGCATGATTACATATTCTTACAAATGGCGATCGTTATTTACCTGTTTTGTCTGATTCTCAGCAGGTAGCATTTAATGGAACGGTCATCAAAGAAAATGGTTGTATGCAAGAACTTAGCTGGACTCATCTGCGATATGTGGGACTCATGAAAATTTTTTGGGACTCACCATTTTCAAAAGTGATGAGTCCAGAACTCACAATAAATAAATCCTACAAGTATCACTGCAGGGGAATATGTGACATTATAGTAATATTTTTCTAACATTGTAGGATAAGCATTTTTAAAAACCAGTGGTAATTGAAGTGGAAAAATATAGAAAAAGAAAGTGCTTAAATGATTTTTCTTTTTTTGTGGCAATTTCTACCATTAGTTGCAACCCTGAAAGTTGCTCACATTTTTTAAAGATATGTAGATCTCATATTAACACATTGAAGGCTGGGAAGGAATTATATTGCAGCCTGAGACATGATTCACCAAGTCATATCAAGCCATGTATTATATTTCTAAATACATAAATTGCATTAAAGATAACAATAAAACAACAATATCTCGGTTTTTAGTCAGAATACTTTAATTCTCACCTGTCTTGACATACTGGGTTTCAGAATCTGAATTGATGACGATTGAGACGAGGACGCAGTCACAACCTTGAAGTTTGAAGTTTTTTCTGCTGATTGATCTGATTTTTCAGATGGAAATTCCATCAGATTTAAACTTTTAGAATTTGAATCTGATCCAACATGAACAACTGTTGAAGTTGAACGAACAACAGTTTTTGTATGCAAGTTTCCGTTTCCATTTAGTGTCATACCCATCTGATGTTTTGGTAGTTTGGCAAGTTCCTGGTTCAGATCATTAGCACTGTTCAAACTGATGGATTCCTGTGTTGGATATTTATCTGTTTTTATTGTCTTAAAGATATCATTAGGAGGATAAGCCACTCCAGACATCTGCTCAGTCCATGAAGCATCATTTGTAATCTCCTGGTTTTTGTTTTGTGTAATAGAATCATGGATGCCATTACTAATCTGCACCGAGTGCAATGAGACGTCAATATTTTCTGATTTAATAGTTTGGGATTGTATTTCTCCAGGTTTCTGAAAAATATAACAAAAGACATGTTTTGTCAGAGAACACAGTGGAGTGAAATTGATCAGTGTTTCTGAAACAATGATGTAAAACAAATTTACAAACTCATTTTTAAGTACATGTTAATGAAGAGGTGGACAGTTTACCTAGATATGTGGCAAACACAAATTGCTCAAATAAAATGCAATGAATCATACGTTTATGAAGACAGCTGTTCAAAATAAAACTTCAAAAGTAAGTCAGTTTACGAGTGTTGATGGTGAATTTGCATCATAAATACACGTTTTAATCAGTTTGAAAAACATTGCATTACATAATATAAACAAGAATACATAATTTCCTTGTGTCATTATCACATGTTTATTTACTTTGTACTGAACTAACCTTGATGTAACTTTAAGCTTGCTAAAAAGTTATGAATGTAAAATAGTCTTGATTTCTCGCTATAGCTACCCCTAACCCCATCATGACACCAAATTGTCTTAATATCGTAAAATATAGAAAAAAAAACAAATCCTTTATAGCAAGCATAAATATACTTCTAACATTAGATTTATTAATAGCTTCTCAGCCACAGCCCTATAATTCACAATGACTACCATTAATATAATTATTTCATTCTTAAAAATAAATTATCCTCTTTCTATCACCATGATACTTTGTTGGTAAATCTGGAGTGCTATCATAAAGTTTGTTTTTCCCATTTGATTTCACATACTGATGTTAATCACTTTTGAAAGATAATTTAAGATTATCTACAGATAAATTATATTGAAAGGAAGTGAATCTATTTTTAAAAACGTTTAAGTCCAGAAGGCCTGGTAAACAATTGATTATACATAGTGTTTGGCAGAAATAGAAACCTGTCAACCATGGCACAAATAGAATTATGGGAATAGATTGAAGAGTTGTGTTTTATGAAGTACATAAGGGTACTATAAATATAGATTTTAGTGACTTTATTCTTGTTGAATCCCAGCACCCCTTTTTCCTCATACACATGTATACAACCTCCAAACCATTTTAGTTGAAATAATGGATCTAAACTAGAAAAGGACATTTATTGTGTCCTATAAAGAGTTAATGTACATTTTGTTTAGTTCCAATGTCTCCATTCATCACATGATTCTTGCTTTCTTCTTGACTGATGCTGCCTGCTCCTGGAGAAAAATGAACCTTTTTTGTTAATTCTTCATTCATTTTCTTCAGTTTTGCACATTCTTCTTTTTGTTCTCTTAGAAGGCTACCTACAAAAGATGGATAACTCTATCTTAAAACTTAAATTACAATGTAAAATAAAAGTAAAAAAAAAACGAATGACAGACCATATCATCTCCTTAAACATTCCATCTTTACAAACCAGTTCAAAGTCATTTTTGTCAAATGCTAAAAAGTGTACTATATTTTCATTTGATTTTCTTGTAATTTGGTTGAAATCCAGTCAAAAACTTTGTGTTCCATCATTAACCAAAAGTGGTTTGAAAACAATAGATAAGTTTCACATGATATAATACAGTGTACTTCAGGGACATATAATGAAGATCCTCTACAAGGTAACCTCAGAACACCAGGGTGATTATGTCTTGTCCCTTACTTCATCATCCCTATAATGATATACAATACTTATACAATACTTTGTTCAAAAGCCTTACTTCCTAGTTCAGATGACAACAAAACAACAGCTCATTTTTATTCCTTGGTGAAACCAAGCATTTTTAAATTAATGATATCAGCACTTACAATGTATTTTACACTTATGACTTTTTGCGAAAAAACACTGCAGAATTATAAATTACCTAATGTTGCATAACCTCGAATTTTTCCTTGAAGAATAAAATTTTCTTCTTTAAGTTTCTTAAGTTCTTCAATAGCCACAAGTGACTGTGTTTTGTCTAATGAAGTCTGGCAGGCATATTCAGTCATCTTTAACCTCACACACTAAGTCATCCTATAAAGAAACACCATTATACAAAATAACTGTAAGTCAATGCATTTAGGCAGACTTTGGGGACACATCTGTCAAAAATCCAAGTGGTTCCTACTTACGATAAGAATCTGTGTGCTTCATTTCTACAATCAATACTTTAATACAGAAGCCAGAAATTAAAAAAAAGTCTACCCCTTAAAAATCTAAAAAGATACCAAATCTACAAGTTTCACCTCTTTTCAAATCTGACCAGTTCTTGTTCTACCTCTCATTCAAAGCTGACCAGTTCTTGTTCTATCTCTCATTCAAAGCTGACCAGTTCTTGTTCTATCTTTCATTCAAAGCTGACCAGTTCTTGTTCTACCTCTCGTTCAAAGCTGACCAGTTCTTGTTCTACCTCTCATTCAAAGTGACCAGTTCTTGTTCTACCTCTCATTCAAAGCTGATCTTTCCTTGTTCTACCAGTTCATCTGCATAAAAGGATGTAATGAACCCATGCATGTTCATGTAAATATAACAAATCATATCTGATGAGTTGTGATGGCAAGATCCGTAATGAGCATGGGAAAAATTTACAAGTTTACGGGTAGACAATTCTTGAAAAACTCAATGTACCAGAAAATCCTACCTACAGAGGTTAGCACATCATAATTGTTTACTGTACACAGTGACAAAGGACACAAGAGTTGGTAAGGAAAAATATATTAGCACACAATCTAATGACTATACATGTATAACACCACTCATCAGACTTTGGCTTGCATTTATGGCAACTAATTTCAAAGCAGAAAAGATGAGTAAGACAGTTAATATTACGTTTAACTTTAAATAATAATGTTTATTCACATGTACATGTAATACAATGAAATACAGACATACCAAAAGGCTAACATTAACAATTAAGTGCTTATAAAAGTGATTATAAAACTGCTGGAAATTTTAATCTTTAAAAATATCCATGAAACTTAGAATTTCCAATTTTATATTTTTAATTTATGTCAAAATGAGAATGATTAGTACAAACACCACGTGTAAACAGGATGTGGTCTATTCTTTGATTACATCAATAATAATAACTAACATTGTTACCTGTACAATCCCCTGACATCAAAATGCATCTTATTTTGAACAGGGGAGACAAACCAAGTAATCCTCATACTAGTAATTAACTAAGATAATAGAAAGGAGATACAAAATACTGGGTTTTAGCTAAGATTTTGGATCCATTAGTCACATTTCAAAGAAACAATATTTGTGCTTGTTTACTAGTCTACGTGATTAAATGAATATCAGGTTATGAATAAAATAAATAACAATAAATATTTAATATTTTCTAGCATCATTTTGTAACATATTCATGTATGTATTCAATGTAAAATGCCATGTTAAAAATATTCAAACAGATTGTAATTAAATATTTTCAAAGTGACTGCCAAAAATACTCATTTTTACTATGTTTAAAATTTTGCAACTTAGTAATTTAAATGCGAGCAGCGTTGTATTTGAAATCTCCATCACGAAGTTCATTTCCGCTTCAGATACTGTCATATTTTCTTTTTGCTTTGTACTGGTTTTGTTTGTATTTAAACCCTGTACTTTATGTACAAAGTAAAATAATGTGGGAACAGCATTAACAAGTAGGGCTTAAACATCATAAACAAGTGGCTATGACAAAAAAATGATGATTTCTGATGCAAATGGCAAAAAAAATAAAAAGAGACAAACAGCTACTGACTTCAAATTCAGTTTTAAAGATAAACAAGTCTTAGAGTGGGACCACGATAAGATCATCCCAGTAACCATCTGGGTACCCTTGGTACCTATGCTCGATTATGTGTGATGGTGTGTAGCAAGTTATTATCAAACCATGCCACTTGAAAGGTTTATAATATAATTACTTTGATTGACTTGGGTCATAAACTTGTACCTTAGGTAGAATTTTTTTATTTACCTGTGCCAATTTTGACAAAAAAATTTTAAGTTGTTAATTACATTCAAAATATACTGTCATTTCTGAAAAGGATTCACCATTGCAAAAAGTGTTGAGTGCTGGCTAAATTACTGCAAATTATATACATGTAGCAAAAATAACAAATTCATGGCTTAGCTTGATTCAGTCATAAAAATGTATATATTAAGTAGGGTTGATCAAGTTACCGGTAAACATCCCAACAATCGCTCTTTAATTGTGTTCCTTAACAATACTACTATAAACCAAAACAAAACTCAACGATACAGAACAAACAGAAGTCCCCTAATTCCATAAACCTAAAAATCCAACTTACTATGTCTTTTAGTGAAATTGTTTCCAGATAAATCCATATAAAGACATAATGGACATACTACAAGTACATAAATATAGATATATTTTATCCAAATAAGTAAACTCATAAACATATTAAATTTATATAAATAAAGGATCTTTCATGGGTACGAGTGGATTATAATAATGAATATGCAAGTCTAAATATATACATATATTAATTTTCTTTAATGGTGCATATTTTGTTACAATCCTCCTGCAGATATAAACTACACTACAGCCATATTGGATTAGGCTAAATCAATCACGAGTGCTGAATTGCTAATGAGTTATGTTAATGAACTCTTTCATATAATAAAACAAACATTTGTATGTGTTATACCCATTTAATAGGAATACATATATGTTGATAATTGGAAGGATTTCGAGTGGACAACATTCGATTGTTCCTAAAGCACACTTTTATAATTGGTTCATTCCCACTTGGTCTACTCCCAGTTAGTCTACTCCCATTTGGTCTACTCCCATTTGGTCTATTCCCATTTTGTCTACTCTAAAAAATTATAGTGTCCCACTTTGTCTACTCTATGAATTTTATATGAGAAACTAAGTTGAAAGCAAATTTTTTTCCTTAAAATTTATAATTATTTTTTTTTAATTTTTAAATTATTAAATGTTTTAAATATGAAGGGAGTATAACATTGGTATTTAAAAAAGATAAAGTTAAAAAATAAGAGTATTAAAATGTTCTTAAAGTAAGTACGAACATGTAATGAGTAAACACTTTTAATTTAAAAACAGCTTTGTTTTATTTAAATAGAATGTGTGCATGTGAATAAATTATTATTGTTTACTAATTAGTATTATGGAATTGTTACATTAACAATGAAAATGATTAAGTTACCAGTTGTTTGTTTATACTGTGATTAACAACTTTTGATACTTTGATCCTTGTCTGATATAATTTTGTTGCTTGGACACATTTATGTTCAGCCAATTGGCTTCGGCAACAACATAAGCATGGATAAGCATGGATCATCGATAAAACAATGATATTTATGTTTTTAGACAAACCTGAGTTTTTTTTTATGTTATATGGAATTATATTTGATTGTTATTAAATGTAAACTTTTTCTAGTTTTTCATTATTTAGTTGACTTCTCATCATACATTATTATTGGTACAACAACAATAAATATAAATGTTTATTCAGCAATTGAATTGTTTTTGCAATACAAACACTCGTGAAATGCAAAATAAACATATAAAAAACACAAACTCTAATACACCATAATTTTATGTAACAACCAAGTTTAAACCTAGTTATATTTTATTGAGTAGACGAAATGGGAATTATAAATTTTCAAGAGTAGACAAAATGGGAGTAGACCAAATGGGAATGGGCAAATAGTAGACCAAATGGGAGTAGACCAAGTGGGAAGTTACCTTATAATTAAGGTCAAATTTTAGTATGGAAAATCGCCCCTTCAAAATTTAAAAACTGCAATATTTCAAAACGCTGAATATCTCAAGGAAATAATTATTGATTACAAAAAGTCCCCTTCTTTATCTACAAAAGGAGCATAAGCTGAACCATATGCGGTAAGCAGTTTTCATTTGTAGCGCAAAAAACACTCTACACCCTACGTCAACACTGGGTCCTACTAAATGCAGAGAAATGTGGAGAAGTGAAGAGAAGTAATTAAAAAATGATTTATTCGACTAAATAAAGGTTTATTATATATATATATATTTGTTATATTTTGTATAAATTTATCAAAATTGACAAAAATACGAACTTATTTCTATATAATTCGTCTGTGAATGGACGATATCGAGCAGTTCGACAATGTTTACATAGGTTGTAATGGCTGACGGTAGAAAGAAGTAACTGTATAATGTATCACACATGATGTTTATAATGTAATAAGTATGCTTCGGAACAATTTCATCACAAAGAACACTTTTCTGCGAAAAATTGTTATTAAGACCATAAAAAAGAGCGATTTCATAGAAAGTAAACCAGGTGTAAATTCTCGTACATTGTGTAAACAAATGTGTATATAATTACACCGTGATTACCGGTTAAATTCCGGATTGGCATTTCATATAGGACAACCATCATATACAATGAATAAAATATATAATGGAAGAGCCCCCATGCCACGTCAAGGCTATGAATTATGTAAATTAATTGGTTTGAAAATAATGAACTAAAATTACAAATTTATAACATATTTGACTTAAAATTTAATTGTTTTCGTTTTTAAAATTGAACTTCCCAGGCTAAGCTGTAATTTTTAGAAAATTATATTATGTCGAGTTCTGCTGAAATATCTTGACACGATGTTTTCAATAAATGCAAAGGTCGATTGATCCACCTTGATATTACAGTGATTACAAGTCTAGTAATTGATGTTAAATAGATTGTTGTTGACACGCGCTTGATTATTTAAGTAAGACATCACAATCCAATTAACACCACTTTCCCTGATTAAACAAAAATTGTTTAATTATTACAAGATAAAAGAAATCTTCCCTGTATTGAGTTCACTACTGTTCAAAGCTTAACATGTATTTAAATAGTCAATTGTAAAAATTGAAAGAAAAATACATATATATATTTTTTTATGAAAACAAACCATTATTTATGTTTCTCTTGTACTTCTCTCCACTGCTTGAAATTGTCCACTAAATGATATTTTATGTAAAAAAATGGTCTTATTTATGTTCATTTATTTCTACACTATATAACAAATATATATATATATATATAATAAACTTTAATTTAATCAAATAAACCATTTTTTAATTACTTCTCTTCACTTCTCTGCGTTTAGTATGACCGTCAACACTTACTATACTAAATGCCAACCCCACTTCGAAAAATTTGTTTGCTTGCATTTTTTCATTATTCTATATTTTACCTTTTTATTACGAAAATTCAGTAAAAAAAAATGTAGATACGATAACCTGTCCATGTTTTATAATATGCCTCTGGTGTTAAGTTGTTACAAATTGTCCTCGACTTTTGCTACAGGAATTTTACATAATAAGTAGGCCATTTTTGTTTCTAAAGGGACCTTATGATGTTTACAAATGTTCGTCTGCTTTCGTGACGTTCAATGGTATTCGGACAAACCACGAGACTTTTCCCGCCATAACTGCAGACGACATCACCCGAAGAATTTCGAGTAGACAACAATCGATTGTTCCTAAAGTACACTTCCGTTCTAATTAAGGTCAAATTTTAGCATGGAAAATCGCCCTTTCAAAATTTAAAAACTGTTATATTTCAAAAGTTTGAATATCTCGAGGAAATAATTATTGATTTCAAAAAGTAGAATTCTTGATCTACAAAAGGAGCATAAGCTGAACCATACGCGGTAAGCAGTTTTCATTTTTCACACAAAAAACCCGCTCCACAATACGTCAACACTTAGTATAGTACTATACGTGAAATTGCCAGTGGTACGTCTATTATATGAAAATATGTACAATGTAAAAAATATATACATTTTCACTTACTAAATATATACGTAACTGGCTATTGATGAATAAAAAATCTGATTATCGCTTTCACATAAACTCGAACTTCAGAATATGAGAAATAATAAATTTAGTAAAATAGTTGATTGCACATACATGTACGCTGAAAAGTCACATATGTTTTCAATAATTTTGGCTGACACAGTTTAAGAAGGCTGATTTGTCATTAACCTCTTGTGGATCATCTTCTAATAAAATGATATCATCTACTAAATATTCAAATATTCATGTTGAAAAAATCTAACAGTAGACGTAATTGTCTCTTGTTTTTCCACTTCCGCTATTTCTTCAAAGTTGAGTCAATTGACGGACACGGGGTATTTCCGGATTATATAAACGTGATCCTGAGTGCATATTCAAAAAGTAGTCTCTTTTGAGTCGAGTTCTGCTTAGTCTGCGCTCATTACATTAATTAATAAAGATATAAATAGGTTCCTGTTGTTTTGAATAGTAAAATATTTTAATTAAAGACAATATAATTAAAATCCGCGTTATATGACCAGAGACATAATTATATATTCTGTAATTGGTTACAGATATCTATTACGGATACAGTAATCTATTACGCCCATAATTGTCTTGTCAAAAAGACCTGGGATATTATACATAATTACTATGCTATTTCATTATCTATGAAAAGCCATATACACAAGTCAAGAAACAAATAAAGCTTAACAAAACATTAACAACCGCGTTCTGATACTCCAATTCAACACTAAAGACATACATACCCAATCAACACTAAGGATCTGCTTACCACCCAATTAAAACAGCGGACCCGCATACCCACCAAATCAACACTTACGATCTACTTACCACCCAATCAAAACAAGGTACCCGCAATACCAAGCAATCAACACTAAGGACCCAAATAACACCCAATTAATGCTGACGACCCTCGTACCCACACAATCCGCTCTATAGGATCTGTTTACCACCCTATAAAAACAGAGCACACACACACACACACCCTCACACACACACACACACACAATTAACGCTAAGGATCCGCTTACCAACACATTCAACACTAAAGATCCGTTTACTCCCATCACCGAGAACCAACAAATCTACAGAATTGACATTAATTATCTGATTACATTAACATAAAGATCCTCGAAACGACTCAGGATTTAGGTCAAACTCATCGGCCACAAACAGCCTTTTAGTTGGTGTTTGTTTAGCATTCAGTGTTAATGTTTAATAAATATAATTTTAAATTTTCCAATTACTGTTTACAGGAAATATACTTGTACAATTTATAAACAAAAACTGAACATTAGGCAAGATTATGAGTTCAAAACCTTGATGTCTTTATCAGGAGCGTCACTTCGTGACAATTTCATCTAATTACATACCCTTTTGTGTGAAGCCGATACGTCAGGACAGAAAGTTATTTTCTCTATGATGGTACGACTAAAACTCCGTGTTCTTATACTTTGAAAATTTTCCTTTACAGTGACCAAATTTCAACTGTCTGCGTGTTACCGTTACAATTAAAGTTTTTTTGTAAAATAATATTACAGTAAATTAAACTGAAAATAACGCCATTAAAGGATATTTACGTACATTCTTATCAATATATACCCCAAAGAAAGAAATATACTATGGAAGGTTTGTTTTTGGACAAGGAAGTGATCATAGTGTATGCTTATATGTACACGTCCTAATTGTAACAATAAATTTATTTGCAAAATCATAACCAGCTTACATTTAACACGTTCTTTTTGCGTATAAATATCTTATTAATATACTTTACTTATTTATAAATACCGTTTTTAACACATTTATTTGAAGGTCAAAGATGAAAGATATATATGTGGAATAAACAAGTAGGAATTGTAAATTTGTGTGAGGTAAATCATTATAAACGTTCTAAGAAAGGAATAGAAGATAACACGGAAAAGATTCTCCAATAGAAAAGATTACAGACCATACACCTAAAACCGGTGGACAAAACACAAACAAACCCAGTATTTATTTACAGTTTTAATTAAAGAATTATATTATTTTTAATTTGCCGAACATTATTATTTGCAAGTATGTCATGATATCCAGTTCGAGTCTTGCTGCCGTTAGAGTGCAGAGTGCAATCGACTCCAATCTTAATTGACACGGATTGCCAGTATTCCTACCGCAGGTCGGGGTTTTCTCCAATAAAAAACTGGACGCTGCGATATAGCTGAAAAATTGCTCCAAGATAAACACCATTCAAACAAACAAACAAACAAACAAACAATCAAGATATCAAAATTTGTGCATGTCGCCAGGACCAAAGCCATATACACGTTGTAGCCTGAATTGGGAATGTTAATCAAAACATTAACAACTTAACAACAGCAAGTTGACCACAAAAAATTAAAATCGGTCAAAATTCTTCCGAAATGGACGGTATGATTGATCTTTACGACAAGACATATAAGGGCAGTATGCTGAACACTATCTATTACGACTAGATATATCAAGGCGGTTTAACACTATGTATGGCCCCCACCCCCATGTATTACTGCAAGAAATGCCATGGCGTTATGACGCTCTATTACGATACATTTCAAGGCAGTATGACACAATCCATTACGATGACATATCAGAGAAGAATGACCCAACGTATTACGATAAGGTCAGGACACTCTCGCAATATGTGTTACGACAAGACATACCAGGTCAGTATGTCAGAATTTTTTAATGTTTAGGCAGTAAAATACAATTTTTCTATTTATTTTATACCTATCAAAGCATATTATCGTAACGCATGATACAATATGTTGGTAAATTTACACGTTTTACATTTAAGTTCAACAAACAAATTGTAGTAAAAAATGAAAAAAATGGAAGACATTAGCGTTTCAGTTTTGCCCGCGTGCATTAAACATAAAACGATAAGATGTGACGATAAATCGTTCGGTAAAGCAGCTGGCTCGATACGATGAAATGCGTATTACTTATGATACAAACTCAAGCAAATATTCGCCAATAACTGTTTTTAAGTGAACTCAACATTCTGTGCAACCATTGCAAAAATTAGCTTCAGGATTTAAAGCGATTCTGTATGTTTCATTTACAAAACTGTTGTTTTTAAAATTTAATTCTAAAAGAGATGGCTTAGGTTGTTTTATACGTACACAGAAAATGTCGAGCTATAAATTCACAAGTTCCTAATTGTCAAGAAATATAGCAATGTTTAGGAAACCGACCGAACAACTAGAGCCGATAGACCAGGGACAATTACAAATCCGGATAAAGACAAACATATACAACGCAAAACAAAAGCAAAAACACACAGTGAGTGAGTAACCCGAAACTAATAAAACCATGTGTGCACTT
Organism: Limnoperna fortunei; assembly: GCA_944474755.1. Classification (NCBI taxonomy): domain Eukaryota; kingdom Metazoa; phylum Mollusca; class Bivalvia; order Mytilida; family Modiolidae; genus Limnoperna; species Limnoperna fortunei. The sequence continues at coordinate 29,460,709 of OX104117.1, read as the reverse complement.
ATGTCAAAGTATTCTGTTTTATATTGTCATCCTGTAGGTCAACAACAATACAGCAGTTATAACAATAAACAAATGGCATTATATGAAAATTAGATATTTCTGGTTTGAAACCTTCATGGCCCTAACTTTTATAATTTCTAAGATTGCTTTGGAGCCGTCTAAAATACGGTAGTAAGTTTTCTCAGAGTACTATACTTTGTATCAACTATAATAATCCTCTTTTTGTGTTATAGTATGACATCATTCAAATACATTAAACTTGTTGTCCAGCGTGTACTAACAATGTATTAGATGATGAAATTCACTACTCTTTCCATTGTCCGAAATACTCAGATATAATAAAAAATTTAGAAAATAATATTAAAAATAGTTATGTCAATGATATAAAGAAATATATAAATATAGTGTCTTCTTGAAGTCATTGCAGTTTGTTGTTCCATTGATTAAAAAGTCTTTAATATTGATGAAAGTGGACTTGAGAGATTGTATGCTTCTACTATATGATCTATCTGTTGTTAATGTTTGTTTATGTATGCCTTCAACCCCTCACGGGGTATAACTGTGTTGCAAAAATAAATTATAAATTATAAATAAAGTTAAAGCTTATGAGCGGGGAGAAACCCAAGACCTTCTACCTCTGTATTATACATAGACGTTGCATCTGTAGACAGTATGTGAGAATGTAAATATTACGTCTAAAGTGAAGCACCAAATCGGAAACAAAAGAATTGCATTGAACTATGACTGTACGTAGAATCAGGTACATAGTTTTGTATGGTATTTCTTATATTACCGCAATTACATCTATTGTGAAAACTCATTCAGGATGCGTTGAATACGACTCTAGGCTTTACTACACTGATGATTGATAAAAATTTTAAGTGATCTATTTTTCAGCAACAGTCAGAGAGCAAAATAGGAAACAGTAAATCGGCGGGGAAATAGAATGAACTAATGGACAGACGATTACGAATGTAACAAAGAAAATCGAAGATACCTTGGAGTGATAAATAATAAGTCAAAGACAGACAAAACCAAGGATGGTAAAACTGGACAACAACAAGCAAACACATAACATAAACACCACAATACTGAGTAACCATAACCCAATAAAAATCGGGGGTGAGTCCAGGTGCTCCGGAAGGGTAAGCAACTCATGCTCCACAAGTTAAAATGCTGAAACTGGTCATATCCTGGGATACAATTTATTCAGAAGGCGTGAAAAAGGTTACAACAAACACTTGAACAGTAGAGAGAGACAGTTCAAAAGGCGGGGAAGTTATCCTTTTGTAGCGGATAGACGATTACAAGGCACCTACTCTTTTCAACATATTGAAGGAGGATGTCGGTCTCCAGATATGTTACCCACTATGGTCCGCAGACAATATAACGTTATAACCCTTTAACGAGAGGGACATCACAGACACTAATAGCTGATAGTCGAGCACTAGGAACACTTAACATTACCTAGGATAACCGGAACTCCATCTAACAATGAAAATCATTCACTTAAAGAAAACAAGATGAAACAGAAAAAAAAAATGAACTGAATATTACAACATAAATAAGACAAGACAGATTCATACATGTTACAAATGTTGAAACAAAACAAGACAGGAGTGAGAAGACTATCTAGACGCACTATTATTTACTGTTAAAGCGTTACATAGTAAATTAAAGACATCCATTCTAATATCCTTCCAAGAAAACATTTGTAATTGGCCCAATTCTTTTCATATGCTTTTTAAATTCAAATCGTTTGTGCTACTTCTGTGCATTTATGTTATCGATAACATATATATCTACACATGACTTGTTACATACAGACATATTATTTGTATTTCATAATAACTATGCATATTATAATTTATTGTTTATCGAGACAATATTTTACTGGATTTATCATACAACACTGTAGCGTTGTAAAATCCCTTTAAGAATTTCTGATAAAATCTTGGTGCAGGTTAAAGCGTTATACATAAATACAAGTCAAACAACACTGCAAAATGTTTCAAACAGGTCACAATTAATAAGTTTAACTACTGCATCTATGCAAAAATTGCATGTTTACATGATCATTATGTCGAATAAACTATGTCATGTTTTTATAAATCATTATGGTAAAAAATCACAACTGAAACATAGAACCAATGGAATTAGGCCAGAAAAATATGTCAACAGCCGCAGGCCTTAATAACAGACACGGAAATACAATAATAATATCAGAATGTTTTATTCTTAATTAATAAACGAATAGCTAATTGGATCTTACAAGAACTTATGGTAATATTGCACTATCAAAAATATCTTGCTAAAAATATTGTTATTAAAATTTGGAAATAATCCATACCTGATGTTCCCCGATATCCACATTTACAAGAATAAACAAACCAGGGTTTCCACAGAGGGGAATTCCCAGCAGTAAAGATTTTTTCATTGGTGTTTGCTGAACTATACCAGGATAAGATGTTTCACTACTGGGTTTGATGTAATAATAACGATAAAATACGTGTTATTAATGAGGAAATTAGAGAAAAATGTCCAGAATGTATTAGGTATGGCATTCTTTCGACTAGGAAATATTGAGGCCTTATCTAATTAATTCTTCGTATTTTGAGACGAAGAATTCACAATTATAAACGTCTTATTACATAAGCAATAGAACTAAGAGGGTATATATAGTCATCTTACTAGCGAGCATATGTTAAGTACGCTATAAACAAATCCGTGTCGAAGAAGTTCAACAAGGAATCGACTAAGTCAAATATATATAAGCGTTTTTAAATTGTTCTATATATAATTAAATTACTTTACATTTTTAATTCATATTTTATAATGTACGTAAAATATTACATACTGTGTAAAACTATATTAACTATATAATAGTAAAATAGTTTCGTTTTTGTTGATAACCTAACAACGATTAACTATGATACGGTTGGAAATCTATTTTTACTTCCTACATAGTGACGTAAATACACTGGGACTTTTCATTCAAGGACGTACGCACCTGACCTTAAATATCTAATCGATTACATTTAAAATCATAACACATTATTTAATTAAATTTAAAATAGTACATAAGTATGATTATGCAATATTACAGAAATTGCTAAGTAAGCTCTCTGAGTTAAAACACCTAAAAATAGTAATTTTGCCATTTTACAAGTAACATTGAACGCCATAAGGAGTCTTATTAGGGGTGGTGGTAAATACGACATATAACGTTATAGATAATTACTGTAACATTTAACCTAGGTATGTGGTAACTATCATTACCTAATCATAAGAAAATCACTGTATTAAAAATATTTCTTGAAATCAATGCATGAGCACTTTTTTTTGCCGTTAACTAAATAATAGATATGGCAGTTTTGTTTAAAAAATCTGGAATTGATCTGCACTTGATTATAACTGAGACGAAATTTATAACCATACACCATCGGTGAATTTGCAATTGCTACGAAGTCCTCTTCGCAGTGCCTCTTTCTGTTTTTGCATCCACTGCACGCAATACCAGCAAAAGTCATATTTATTAACCAGAGGCTATTGAGATCCTGTATCGCTCACCTGATATTATAGGCAATGAAAATGACATTTCCCTGATGTTAAACTAAGTCAATAAGCTTAAAAGAGGACCTTCAAACAATATTGCTAATAAGTTGTGTTTCCATAAGTTAACCGGTTTTAGACATGATTTTTTTAAAATTTGCCCCCAGAGTCCTATGTTAAAGTCCTGCGATGGAGACCATTTTGAATTTCCAATTGGCAATAAAAAACATAAACTTTAAAGAAGACCATCCAAACAATATTGCCAGTAAGTTTTGTTTCGATTGGTTAATCAGTTTCAGAGAAGAAGCGTTTTAAAACTTTGTCCATAGGGCCCAATGTTAATCTATGTAATGCTGTGGTGGCTATTTTGATTTTCCTTTTGGTATAAAAGTCCATAAACTTTATAGAGGACCATCCAAACATTATTGCTAGAAAGTTTTGTTTCCATTGGTTAACCGGTTTCAGAGAAGAAGCTTTTAAAAACTTTTTCCTATATTAAACTAAGTCCTCCGGTGGCTGCCATTTTGATTTTCCAATTGGCATAAAAAATATAAACTTTATAAAGGACCATCAAACACATATTGATACTAAGTTTTGTTTCGATTGGTTAACCGGTTTCAGAGAAGAAGCCATTTTAAACTTTTTTCACCATAGGGTCCAATGTTAAACTAAATCCTGAGGTGGTGGCCATTTTGAATTTGCAATTGGGATAAAAAAAACATAAACTTTATAGAGGACAATCCAAACAATATTGCCAATAAGTTTTTTTTTAATTGGTTAACCGGTTTCAGGGAAGAAGCATTTTAAAACTTTTTCCCATAGGGTCCTATGTTAAACTTAGTCCTGCGGTGGCGGCCATGAACTTTATAGAGGATCATCTAAACAATATTGCTAGTAATTTTTGATTCGATTGGTTAAAAGGTTTCAGAGAAGAAGCCTTTTATAACTTTTTCCCATAGGGTCCTAAGTTAAACTTAGTCCTGCGGTGGCGGCCATTTTGATTTTCCAATTGGTATGAAAAAAATAAACTTTATAAAGGACCATCAAACACATATTGGAAGTACGTTTTGTTTCGATTGGATAACCGGTTTCAGAAAAGAAGCCTTTTATAACTTTTTCCCATAGGGTTCTATATGTTAACCTAAGTCTTGCGGTGGTGGCCATTTTGAATTTCGAATTGGCTTAAAAAACTTTATAGAAGACCATCCAAACAATATTGCTAGTAAGTTTGGTTTCCAATGGTTAACCGGTTTCATAGAAGAAGCCTTTTAAAACTTTTTTCCCGTAGGGTCCCATGTTAAACTAAGTCCAGCGGTGGCGGCCATATTAGTATTCCAATCGAAATAAAAAACACAAACTTTGTAAAGGTCAAATTAAGATCTAACATGAAGTCGGTAGTTTGTCATCAACAGTTAATGTGTTGTTTTCATCTGAATATGACCTATATAGATATCCTATTTACATATTTGTATCGATGAGAATGTATAATTTACCGTTTGATTGATTGATTAGCTCGTTCAATATTTACTTGATGTCCAGCAATCTATGAAGGGGATATCCGCCAAAAATATGTTCGTTTGTTCTTTGTTAATTGGTAGACTTGCGGTTCCTTATGGAAGGGGATATCCGCCAAAAATATGTTCGTTTGTTCATCTGCAGTTAATGTGTTGTTTGTCATCTGAATATGACCTATATAGATATCCTATTTACATACTTGTATCGATGGGAATGTATACAAAGAACGAATTAATAACTGCTGAAACAATATAATATCCATAAACTAAACGACATGAAACAAATAAAAACGTGCGGTTAATACAGGCTACCAAGCTGGAAATTGCATTTCTCAAATAAACAATTGAAGAATTTACAATTGACAAAGAAATAACTGACATGTAAGGAACTATGGAAGGGGATATCCGCCAAAAATATGTTCGTTTGTTCTTTGTTAATTGGTAGACTTGCGGTTCCTTACATGTCAGTAAAGGTGACGGAGCAATGGGCAGACAATTTGATTGCCTGGGGAAAGGTGACTGAGTAATGGGCAGACAATTTTGATTGCCTGAGGAAAGGTGACGGAGTAATGGGCAGACAATTTTGATTGCCTGGAGAAAGGTGACTGAGTAATGGGCAGACAATTTTGATTGCCTGGGGAAAGGTGACTGAGTAATGAACAGGCAATTTGATTGCCTGGGGAAAGGTGACGGAGCAATTGGCAGACAACTTTGATTGCCTGGGGAAAGGTGACTGAGTAATGGGCAGACAATTTTGATTGCCTGGGGAAAGGTGACTGAGTAATGGACAGACAATTTGATTGCCTGGGGAAAGGTGACTGAGTAATGGGCAGACAATTTTGATTGCCTGGGGAAAGGTGACGGAGCAATGAACAGGCAATTTGATTGCCTGGGGAAAGGTGACGGAGCAATTGGCAGACAACTTTGATTGCCTGGGGAAAGGTGACTGAGTAATGGGCAGACAATTTTGATTGCCTGGGGAAAGGTGACTGAGTAATGGACAGACAATTTGATTGCCTGGGGAAAGGTGACTGAGTAATGGGCAGACAATTTTGATTGCCTGGGGAAAGGTGACTGAGTATTGGGCAGACAATTTTGATTGCCTGAGGAAAGGTGACGGAGCAATTGGCAGACAATTTTGATTGCCTGGGAAAAGGTGACTGAGTAATGGGCAGACAATTTTGATTGCCTGAGGAAAGGTGACTGAGTAATGGGCAGACAATTTTGATTGCATGAGGAAAGGTGACGGAGCAATTGGCAGACAACTTTGATTGCCCGGGGAAAGGTGACTGAGTAATGGGCAGACAACTTTGATTGCCTGGGGAAAGGTGACGGAGCAATGGACAGACAATTTTGATTGCCTGAGGAAAGGTGACGGAGCAATTGGCAGACAACTTTGATTGCCCGGGGAAAGGTGACTGAGTAATGGGCAGACAATTTTGATTGCCTGAGGAAAGGTGACGGAGCAATGGACAGACAATTTTGATTGCCCGGGGAAAGGTGACTGAGTAATGGGCAGACAACTTTGATTGTCTGGGGAAAGGTGACTGAGTAATGGGCAGACAACTTTGATTGCCTGGGGAAAGGTGACGGAGCAATGGACAGACAATTTTGATTGCCTGAGGAAAGGTGACGGAGCAATTGGCAGACAACTTTGATTGCCCGGGGAAAGGTGACTGAGTAATGGGCAGACAACTTTGATTGCCTGGGGAAAGGTGACTGAGTAATGGGCAGACAACTTTGATTGCCTGGGGAAAGGTGACGGAGCAATGGACAGACAATTTTGATTGCATGAGGAAAGGTGACGAGCAATTGGCAGACAACTTTGATTGCCCGGGGAAAGGTGACTGAGTAATGGGCAGACAACTTTGATTGCCTGGGGAAAGGTGACGGAGCAATTGGCAGAAAACTTTGATTGCCTGGGGAAAGGTGACGGAGCAATGGACAGACAATTTTGATTGCCTGAAGAAAGGTGACGGAGCAATTGGCAGACAACTTTGATTGCCTGGGGAAAGGTGACTGAGTAATGGGCAGACAATTTTGATTGCCTGAGGAAAGGTGACGGAGCAATGGACAGACAATTTTGATTGCATGAGGAAAGGTGACGGAGCAATGGACAGACAATTTTGATTGCATGAGGAAAGGTGACGGAGCAATTGGCAGACAACTTTGATTGCCTGGGGAAAGGTGACTGAGTAATGGGCAGACAATTTCGATTGGATGAGGAAAGGTGACGGAGCAATGGACAGACAATTTCGATTGCATGAGGAAAGGTGACGGAGAAATTGGCAGACAACTTTGATTGCCTGGGGAAAGGTGACTGAGTAATGGGGAGACAATTTTGATTGCCTGGGGAAAGGTGACGGAGCAATGGACAGACAATTTTGATTGCCTGAGGAAAGGTGACGGAGCAATTGGCAGACAACTTTGATTGCCTGGGGAAAGGTGACTGAGTAATGGACAGACAATTTTGATTGCCCGAGGAAAGGTGACGGAGCAATGGACAGACAATTTGATTGCCTGGGGAAAGGTGACGGAGCAATGGACAGACAATTTTGATTGCCTGGGGAAAGGTGACGGAGCAATGGACAGACAATTTTGATTGCCCGAGGAAAGGTGACGGAGCAATGGACAGACAACTTTGATTGCCTGGGGAAAGGTGACGGAGCAATGGACAGACAATTTTGATTGCCTGGGGAAAGGTGACGGAGCAATGGACAGATAAATTTTGATTGCCTGGGGAAAGGTGACGGAGCAATGGACAGACAATTTCGATTGCCTGGGGAAAGGTGACTGAGTAATGGGCAGACAACTTTGATTGCCTGAGGAAAGGTGACTGAGTAATGGGCAGACAATTTTGATTGCCTGGGGAAAGGTGACGGAGCAATGGACAGACAATTTTGATTGCCTGGGGAAAGGTGACTGAGTAATGGGCAGACAATTTTGATTGCCTGGGGAAAGGTGACGAAGCAATGGGCAGACAATTTGATTGCCTGGGGAAAGGTGACGGAGCAATGGGCAGACAATTTTGATTGCCTGGGGAAAGGTGACGGAGCAATGGACAGACAATTTTGATTGCCCGAGGAAAGGTGGCGGAGCAATGGACAGACAATTTTGATTGCCCGAGGAAAGGTGACGGAGCAATGGACAGACAATTTTGATTGCCCGAGGAAAGGTGACTGAGTAATGGACAGACAATTTTGATTGCCTGGGGAAAGGTGACGGAGCAATGGGCAGACAATTTCGATTGCCTGGGGAAAGGTGACGGAGCAATGGGCAGACAATTTTGATTGCCCGAGGAAAGGTGACGGAGCAATGGGCAGACAATTTTGATTGCCTGGGGAAAGGTGACTGAGTAATGGGCAGACAATTTTGATTGCCTGAGAAAAGGTGACGGAGCAATGGACAGACAATTTTGATTGCCTGGGGAAAGGTGACTGAGTAATGGGCAGACAACTTTGATTGCCTGGGGAAAGGTGACTGAGTAATGGGCAGACAACTTTGATTGCCTGGGGAAAGGTGACGGAGCAATGGACAGACAATTTTGATTGCCTGAGGAAAGGTGACGGAGCAATTGGCAGACAACTTTGATTGCCCGGGGAAAGGTGACTGAGTAATGGGCAGACAACTTTGATTGCCTGGGGAAAGGTGACTGAGTAATGGGCAGACAACTTTGATTGCCTGGGGAAAGGTGACGGAGCAATGGACAGACAATTTTGATTGCCCGAGGAAAGGTGACGGAGCAATGGACAGACAACTTTGATTGCCTGGGGAAAGGTGACGGAGCAATGGACAGACAATTTTGATTGCCTGGGGAAAGGTGACGGAGCAATGGACAGATAAATTTTGATTGCCTGGGGAAAGGTGACGGAGCAATGGACAGACAATTTCGATTGCCTGGGGAAAGGTGACTGAGTAATGGGCAGACAACTTTGATTGCCTGAGGAAAGGTGACTGAGTAATGGGCAGACAATTTTGATTGCCTGGGGAAAGGTGACGGAGCAATGGACAGACAATTTTGATTGCCTGGGGAAAGGTGACTGAGTAATGGGCAGACAATTTTGATTGCCTGGGGAAAGGTGACGAAGCAATGGGCAGACAATTTGATTGCCTGGGGAAAGGTGACGGAGCAATGGGCAGACAATTTTGATTGCCTGGGGAAAGGTGACGGAGCAATGGACAGACAATTTTGATTGCCCGAGGAAAGGTGGCGGAGCAATGGACAGACAATTTTGATTGCCCGAGGAAAGGTGACGGAGCAATGGACAGACAATTTTGATTGCCCGAGGAAAGGTGACTGAGTAATGGACAGACAATTTTGATTGCCTGGGGAAAGGTGACGGAGCAATGGGCAGACAATTTCGATTGCCTGGGGAAAGGTGACGGAGCAATGGGCAGACAATTTTGATTGCCCGAGGAAAGGTGACGGAGCAATGGGCAGACAATTTTGATTGCCTGGGGAAAGGTGACTGAGTAATGGGCAGACAATTTTGATTGCCTGAGGAAAGGTGACGGAGCAATGGACAGACAATTTTGATTGCCTGGGGAAAGGTGACTGAGTAATGGGCAGACAACTTTGATTGCCTGGGGAAAGGTGACTGAGTAATGGGCAGACAACTTTGATTGCCTGGGGAAAGGTGACGGAGCAATGGACAGACAATTTTGATTGCCTGAGGAAAGGTGACGGAGCAATTGGCAGACAACTTTGATTGCCCGGGGAAAGGTGACTGAGTAATGGGCAGACAACTTTGATTGCCTGGGGAAAGGTGACTGAGTAATGGGCAGACAACTTTGATTGCCTGGGGAAAGGTGACGGAGCAATGGACAGACAATTTGGATTGCATGAGGAAAGGTGACGGAGCAATTGGCAGACAACTTTGATTGCCCGGGGAAAGGTGACTGAGTAATGGGCAGACAACTTTGATTGCCTGGGGAAAGGTGACGGAGCAATTGGCAGACAACTTTGATTGCCTGGGGAAAGGTGACGGAGCAATGGACAGACAATTTTGATTGCCTGAGGAAAGGTGACGGAGCAATTGGCAGACAACTTTGATTGCCTGGGGAAAGGTGACTGAGTAATGGGCAGACAATTTTGATTGCCTGAGGAAAGGTGACAGAGCAATGGACAGACAATTTTGATTGCATGAGGAAAGGTGACGGAGCAATTGGCAGACAACTTTGATTGCCTGGGGAAAGGTGACTGAGTAATGGGCAGACAATTTCGATTGCATGAGGAAAGGTGACGGAGCAATGGGCAGACAATTTTGATTGCCTGGGAAAAGGTGACTGAGTAATGGGCAGACAATTTCGATTGCCTGGGGAAAGGTGACGGAGCAATGGACAGACAATTTCGATTGCATGAGGAAAGGTGACGGAGCCATTGGCAGACAACTTTGATTGCCTGGGGAAAGGGGACTGAGTAATGGGCAGACAATTTCGATTGCCTGGGGAAAGGTGACGGAGCAATGGACAGACAATTTCGATTGCATGAGGAAAGGTGACTGAGTAATGGGCAGACAATTTTGATTGCCTGGGGAAAGGTGACGGAGCAATGGACAGACAATTTTGATTGCCTGAGGAAAGGTGACGGAGCAATTGGCAGACAACTTTGATTGCCTGAGGAAAGGTGACTGAGTAATGGACAGACAATTTTGATTGCCCGAGGAAAGGTGACGGAGCAATGGACAGACAACTTTGATTGCCTGGGGAAAGGTGACGGAGCAATGGACAGACAACTTTGATTGCCTGAGGAAAGGTGACAGAGTAATGGGCAGACAACTTTGATTGCCTGGGGAAAGGTGACGGAGCAATGGACAGACAATTTTGATTGCCTGGGGAAAGGTGACTGAGTAATGGGCAGACAATTTTGATTGCCTGGGGAAAGGTGACGTAGCAATGGGCAGACAATTTGATTGCCTTGGGAAAGGTGACGGAGCAATGGGCAGACAATTTTGATTGCCTGGGGAAAGGTGACGGAGCAATGGACAGACAATTTTGATTGCCCGAGGAAAGGTGGCGGAGCAATGGACAGACAATTTTGATTGCCCGAGGAAAGGTGACGGAGCAATGGACAGACAATTTTGATTGCCTGGGGAAAGGTGACGGAGCAATGGGCAGACAATTTGATTGCCTGTGGAAAGGTGACTGAGTAATGGGCAGACAATTTTGATTGCCTGAGGAAAGGTGACTGAGTAATGGGCAGACAATTTTGATTGCATGGGGAAAGGTGACGGAGCAATTAACAGGCAATTTGATTGCCTGGGGAAAGGTGACGGAGTAATTGGCAGGCAACTTTGATTGCCTGGGGAAAGGTGACTGAGTAATGGGCAGACAATTTTGATTGCCTGGGGAAAGGTGACGGAGCAATGGACAGACAATTTTGATTGCCCGAGGAAAGGTTACGGAGCAATGGACAGACAATTTTGATTGCCTGAGGAAAGGTGACGGAGTAATGGACAGACAATTTTGATTGCCCGAGGAAAGGTGACTGAGTAATGGACAGACAATTTTAATTGCCTGGGGAAAGGTGACGGAGCAATGGACAGACAATTTTGATTGCCCGAGGAAAGGTGACTGAGTAATGGACAGACAATTTTGATTGCCTGGGGAAAGGTGCAGAGCAATGGTCAGACAATTTCGATTGCCTGGGGAAAGGTGACGGAGCAATGGGCAGACAATTTTGATTGCCCGAGGAAAGGTGACGGAGCAATGGGTAGACAATTTTGATTGCCTGGGGAAAGGTGACTGAGCAATGGGCAGACAATTTTGATTGCCCGAGGAAAGGTGACTGAGTAATGGGCAGACAACTTTGATTGCCCGGGGAAAGGTGACTGAGTAATGGGCAGACAATTTTGATTGCCTGGGGAAAGGTGAAGGAGCAATGGACAGACAATTTTGATTGCACAGGGAAAGGTGACTGAGTAATGGACAGACAATTTTGATTGCAGGGGGAAAGGTGACGGAACAATGGACAATGTTTACTGCCAGGGAAAATGTGACGCACCAATGGGCAGACGATTTTGATTTTCCTGGACAAGGTGACGGAGCAATGGACAGGCAATTTTAATTGCCAGTAGAAACGTATAGTGTTGAGTAGGGACGATGAATAAAAAAGCCTTTGGTAACGGATACAATAAGCCTATTTTTCGACAAAAGGAGTCATTAAAGGCGTTTTAGAAAAGAGTGACGCCGACTATGAGTCGAGGCCAGGTACTTTGTATTATAACCTGACAACCCTCTCGAACAAGAATGTTTTGCCTTACTGCCAACTGGACAAGCCCCGGGCAGCTTTGCGGCTTGTGCCACAGTAATAGCCACTAGTGCACAGCTTCTTATGATGGCCTAAATCGATCTTATCTAATTTTTTTACATAGACAATTTTTTAAAATTTGTCTACTGTATACCATTAACCACAAAGTCTGACTCTTATTCACATTTTCGGTTAGACAACAGCTTCGCTAGCCAAGTCTTATGAGGGGGGGGGGGGGGTACCGGATCATAACACTTGACTAGCGAAGATGGTTAGACAATAGCATCTCTTCAAAATTAGTCTTCTGAAAATTGACAAAGTTAAAATTATCCTTTACTGAGACAATGGTTATCATCCCGAGTATTATGATATACATAATAAAATCGTGTCGGTTTTTATTTCAAGAGAAAGACCAGATCTTCGGTAGAATTTGTTTTAGTTTGAAGTGTTAACGCCACTTTCAGCAACTGTTCAGCTGTATAGTAGCGTGCGTTTTTTTATGTGTGAGAAAACTGGAGTACCTGGAGGACCCCCGACCAATCCAATTAAAATTAAATCTTTCACTAGTTCCATACTTTTTGTTATTGACCCCGACCTTCGGTAGGAAAACTGGCAATTAGAGTCGAGTACACCTGCCCACAGTGAGACGCGAACAAGCTACAATAATGCAGCTCCTTTTTTATTTTCCGTCCGTAGAAATATAGCTAGACGCGAACCTGGCACATGATCAATAGTAGTCGACTAACTACCTTAACTACCATAATCTGCGGCCATGGTTGGTGCTAACTTGGTTGAGGACATTTGACGGATGTTGTGTACAAAGTTTCAAAGCAGTACTTTCAGTGGTTTCAGAGGAGAAGATTTTAAAAATCAATTAAAACCGATTAAAATAAACAGTTCAAGGGGAATAACTCTTAAAAGGTTAATCAGACAATCTTGACTGTAAAGCCAATTTTGTAGCCCTCATAGAGCAGAACAATTAAGCAATGCTTACTTTTTCTCTAGTTCTAATAATTTTCAAGATTTTGAGGCAAAAATGGCAAAAATCATCAATTTCTACAATTAAAGGGCAATAACTCCTACAAGGAGTCGTCATACAACTTTGACCCAATGGAGTGTTTTGTAGAGCTTTTGATGCTGAAGAGGACAGTCTCTTTGGTTTTCCTGTGTCTGTTATACTTTTTGAACTGTAAGCCAAAAACTGTATTTTGACCCCCTGTTCTATTTTTAGCCATGGCGGCCATGTTGGTTGGTCTGAGGCCATGATTTGTGGAAACTTGGCAGAGGACATTTTACTGATGATGTGTGCAAAGTTTCAAGCAATCCCTTCAGTGGTTTTGGAGGAGAAGATTTTTAAAGAAAAGTTAGCAACGACGACGACGACGGACGACGACGACGACGACGGACGCCAAGTGATGGCAATAGCTCACATGATCCTTCAGGTCAGGTGAGCTAAAAAGGTCTTTATAGACAAGTTTTCCCTATGTAGAGGTGGTTAATATGGCAGATTACTACAAAGAGGTCTTTACAGACAAGTTTTCCCAATGTAGAGGTGGTTAATATGGCAGATTACTACAAAGAGGTCTTTACAGACAAGTTTTCCCAATGTAGAGGTGGTTACTATGGCAGATTACTACAAAGAAGTATTTAGAGAAAAGTTTTTCCGATGTAGAGGTGGTTACTATGGCAGATTACTACAAAGAGGTCTTTATAGACAAGTTTTCCTGATGTAGAGGTGGTTAATATGGCAGATTAATAGAGGTCTTTATTGACAAGTTTTCCTTATGCAGAGGTGGTAACTATGGCAGATTACTACAAAGAGGTCTTTATAGACAAGTTTTCCCGATGTAGAGATGGTTACTATGGCAAATTACTAAAAAGAGGTCTTTATAGACAAGTTTTCCCGATGTAAAGGTGGTTACTATGGCAGATTACTACAAAGAGGTCTTTATAGACAAGTTTTCCCGATGTAGAGGTGGTTAATATGGCAGACTACTACAAAGAGATCTTTATAGACAAGTTTTCCCGATGTAGAGGTGGTTACTATGGCAGATGTTTTCCCCGATGATGTAGAGGTGCAATGTATGTGGTTATGTACGTGTGTGGTTTTTGTTTAAGATCTAATATGAAGTCGGTAGTTTGTTATCTGCAGTTAATGTGTTGTTTGTCATCTGAATATGACTTATATAGATATCCTATTTACATATTTGTATTGATGAGAATGTATAATTTACCGTTTGATTAATTGATTGGTTCGTTCAATATATACTTGATGTCCAGGAATCTATGGAAGGGGATATCCGCCAAAAATATGTTCGTTTGTTCTTTGTTAATTTGTAGACTTGCGGTTCCTTTTGGAAGGGGATATCCGCCAAAAATATGTTCGTTTGTTCATCTGCAGTTAATGTGTTGTTTGTCATCTGAATATGACCTATATAGATATCCTATTTACATACTTGTATTGATGGGAATGTATACAAAGAACGAATTAATAACTGCTGAAACAATATAATATCCATGAACTAAACGACATGAAACAAATAAAAACGTGCAGGCTACCAAGCTGGAAATTGCATTTCTCAAATAAACAATTGAAGAATTTACAATTGACAAAGAAATAACTGACATGTAAGGAACTATGGAAGGGGATATCCGCCAAAAATATGTTCGTTTGTTCTTTGTTAATTGGTAGACTTGCGGTTCCTTACATGTCAGTTAATCCGACAAATCACAAAACTAACTTCGGATTATAACGGCAGTAAAATTCGGCCTAATTTTATAGATCTCCGAAACCAGAGACAGTCTATACCAATTTATAATATAGACTGTCCCTGCCGAAACAGGGCTTCGTTAAAATGCGGAGTAGTGTACAAGATATTATTCTGGGCTATAACAATATTATTATTCACGGAGGCTGTGGTTTATCATTGTTTTACCACAGGGTGACCCATCCTCCCAAGTCAGGGGTTCTGAGTCCGCGTTCGCTCCATCATCACCCCTGACAACATACATATATATTTTTCGGGTCTGAGTGTCGCCATCTGGCGGTGACCGGAGTTAACATCAGCCAATGAAATTTATCGTAACCTTCGCCTAATGTTTACATGTAAACAAAAAATGTCTGCGCCCTGTATCGTGGATTTTTTTAACCATATGTTGGACAGATTCCATCCGGACCTCAAAAAGAAGCTGTATGAGCGGTGACAGCTGGTGCCATTTGTTTTTCAAATGAAATGAGGACGACTGCAATGGCATATACAAATTTGCATAAGAATACTTCCACGTGTTGAACGTGATATTGATATAGTAGTGGACTATAGTATAGAATGAAATGGAGTTCTGTGCAGTATGTGAAAGATGTAGTAAATGATTCAAACATAATTACAAATTAATAGACAATTAAAATGTTCTGTAATCCGGACGTACTTCTTGGAACTGAAAAAGGACTGAGAAAGAGGTGGGTGAAGTAACCCAAAACGTTGTTTTAACACGAGACAGATCTGTCGGTGACAGAAGAATGTCAATTTGTAAATATTCCAACCAAAATTTGTTCATTTGATTGGATTATATGTGATTTAAATTTTACAACACATTTAGGTTGACATTTACATGTATTACACACCTAGCTGTATGTACAAAATGTAATCTTCAACACATCATCACATTCAAGACTTAAGTAAAATTTAGTTAACAGTTTTACATTTGGTTAACTATGAACCATGTTAAAACTACTGATTATAGGAGGAAAACATTCAACTTCAAAATGGACATGGATAATGGATTAATAATATACTGTACATGTAAGAATGTGAGGGATATTAAAAATTGATCATGCAGCACACTAGTCATGCTAGTCAAACTTTTTATCACATGAAAGCAAATTTCCTATTCTGACTGATTTATAAATTGTGTACAGGAATAAAAGATAAAATGTATTCATGTTCATGCATGTGGATTATGTTCATAGTTTCAAAACCTGTTGCAGATTATCACATTAATTTCCATTTCATTTTGTCTTATTTTGATTTGTTTGTTGTGTTCATCCTACTTTCATAAATTTTTCAGCTTTATACACATGTAATGCCATGTAGTTTTTATTGGGGAGGAAGCCGGTGTACCAGGAGAAAACTCCTTACTTTCCACAAGGTCCAAACGGGTCAAGAAATCCTGGAAAAGTTATGGAATTTATCAGTATAAAAAAATTGCAACAAAGTTCCAGGCGAAAAATTTCTACTGTTCCTTTATCTCATATTTTGTGTTAAATTGCAAGTTTCAATTACACTGTCATGCTAGAAATCATTCATGGACAAGTCGTGGAATTTTTACACAAAGAATTAGTATGACCATGTTTTGGTAGAAAAACTGGCAATCTTTGTCAGTCGACATAGGAGTCAAGTACACCCTACCAGCAGCTAAGCCCAACCTGCAACCTAGATGACAAACTACCTCAACTACTCTGCCACCAACTCTCTGTCATAATATTCAGTCTCAGAGTGATGTCAATGACTAGAATCATTCATGGGAAATGGGCACATAGTTCTTTACAAGTCATGGAATTTTTAGACAAAGAAGGAGTATAGACCATGTTTCGGTAGGAAAATTTTCAACCTGGTCAGTTAAGATAGGAGTCGAGCACACCCTGCCAGCAGCCAAGCCCAACCTGCAACCCCTGTGTTAACAGTGATCAAAATTAGATGACTAACTACCTCAACCACTCTGCCACCGAGTCCCTGTCTTATAATATTCAGTCTCGGAGTGATTTTAATTACCCCAAGTGAAATAATTTTTCGTATACTAGTACATGTACATGTGTTTCATGACAAGAATGAGACTTGTATGGTACTAGTTTACATATACTGTATGTACCTTATCTGCTGGACCAGTTAAAAGAATAAACCCATGTTTTTTTAAGCAAAGGGCTGGATGGTTATAAATGAAGTGTTAAGTTTATTAACAAGGTGTTCTAGAAGTATGCAATAAGTGGCAGAAAAAAATAAAAAATATAAAACCGTGCAAACAGTTCAATAACAGATAATATTTGTAAACCCCTGGGTGTTGAATCACAATTCAACCAGCTGCATCATTCAGGGTAATAGGACCTCTTAGCAGATCATAAATTGTCACATGAGCTACATAATTGTATTAAGAATAATTTATAAGTACTGGTATGCTTATTACTAGACCACAATTAAAGGTTGATGATCTGCTTATTAAAGTTCTAGAGGACCCAATTAACAAAAGCATGGACTTAAAGTGTCCTATTTGGGGGAAATGAAATTACTTAAATTAACTTAAGTTAAATATGATTGCAAGTCTAACTTAACTAAATTGAAAAAATACATTTAGTTTTTGGCTCCAAATTGGGGTTTAAAAAAATTATTGGTAATCTTGATTTTGCATATTGAATCTGTTGATGCATGATATATTTCCAAGTAAGGCACTTGTTTTTAATTATTCAATAAATATGCAAGACAAATAATTAAAACCAAGCTCAAACTGTCCTATGCTGGGGCTTGTCATAATATATACTAGTATGGCAAACTATGTAGTTCTCCTTTAGGTTAAAATGGGCTGTGATTCTTGTATGTGTATGCAGCTTAAAGTCAACATGGCAGGCAGCTTAGTTATGACAGTGTATGGGATGTTATTTAGATTGTTTAACTTGTTATGGTACAGGCCCATAAGGTCTAAAATCAAACTAAATGTGCAATTGCAAAAACTACAACTTGTTGAAGCTTGTCTATATATATCAAAGGAATATTCTTTTGGTGTAATGCAGGCAAATACAATATAGCATGTACCCCTATGTACATGTATGAAAAGATAATGAATGCTAATAACGGCTAAACTTTCTAGTGTCCCATTTCATTGATCCCTCAATTTATATCAGCAGACACTGAATTATCCTTTTGCAAATAACAATTATCAATTAGTCACATACAATTTGTTTGTTTAAATGGAACACTATGACACTTTCAGTAATTTTTTAGCTATATACTGATATCCAGTTTTTATTTGATGGAGATAGGCAGAAGTACCCAGTAAGTGTATACACAAGTACTGCTTTGGTATAAAAGTCGATATTTTGTTGAAATATTTCAACTGTAGATCAGTAACATCTTTAAAATTTCTGTATTTTTGTACATCTGTAAAAGGTACATGTATAAATAACCAATCACATCCTTTACGCTGACTTGTGGGGGGGGGGGGGGGGGTAGGAAATAATGTGAGATCTAAAATATAATACTGCTTAGAACAATTCCTTTCTCCCTATATGCTCTTTTTTGCTCAGTTTGGAATTACTGACTGTGTGGTTCTTCTAGAAGTAGGTCCCTGCAGAATCATATACTGACACATGCTTACTGTCTTGTTACATATATGGATATAAGATTAATATTATTTACGTTATACATCTTCGCTAGCCAAGGGTTAAGATCCGATACTGGGGACCTGATCGTAACACTTGGCTAGCGAAGATGCGATTTACAAAGCTTCGTCTTCGTGGAATTGACAAGGTCCAAAATATTCGAGAAGAAAATAAAAACGTACCATTAGCTGTCATACACACCTTATTTTGTGTAGGCGCACGTTTAAATATAAGATAAACGATATATTTTTATTAATTTCAAATCAAATTACCGAAGTATTCACATGTGTTTTAAACCTCGTGTGTTTGTTTACGTTCGACATGCAGATTTTGTAAAAACGATTTTGATTGGTACTTCTCAAGGTCAGAAGCAACTTCACTTAAGACCCGAAAAATATATATGTATGTTGTCAGGGGTGATGATGGAGCGAACGCGGACTCAGAACCCCTGACTTGGGAGGATGAGGGTGACCATTTATGTCGTATTATTTTATCCCGAGCGATAGCGGGGATAAAATAACGACATAAATGGTCATCTCGTGGTAAAACAATGATAAATCACAGCCTCCGTGAATTATTTCTATTCTAATAAGACAATTAGAGTACAGTTATAATATTTTCGTACCTATAGAAAACATCGTTTCCGCCATGAACTGGCTGCTCCGTCAATGTAACACACAATATATATTGCAACGGATAATTATAGCGCGTGTCGCTATTTATAAGATTTATACGTCATATGCAATAGCTTTCCGGTGGGAGTTACAGTTTTGTAATTGGAACAGCCATTTAAAACACGCCCTTTTCAGCGCGTGTTGCTCATAGATAAATCATTTTTTTACCACAATTGTGGTCTCAAAGCCTTTAAAGCACGTCATATTAGAACATTAAAAGAGAACAGATACAGAAAGAAAACATCTTTCAAATTCAAAATAACAAGCATCATTCTTTTTACATCATATTAGAAATCTGTTTATACGCGGATATTCAACTGGGAGACTTCTTTCTAGTCTGGTTCAAGTTCAAGGTCATCGTTAGCTAATACCGACCGTTATATTTGTATATTCCGAAGGCATACTGAATATTACGTCGGGAACCAACCTAAGTTCTTTCAATCCCTGGAAGTGACGTCACAGTGTAATTTTCGTATAACATCGTTGCCCATTGTATAGAAAATTGTTCAAGTATCTGAGAAGTAGTTAAAGATTATATTGTTACAAGTGGATCATCGGATTTCTCGAGATTGTTAAATTATGGAATTTTAAGTCAGAACCTTGTCGGGAACTTAAAAATTTAAATAATTTAACTACCGAGATTGGAGAAATCAGATAATCCAAGAGTACTAATGGAAGATTATGTTTCTCCAATTTAAAAGAAGTAGATTTGCGAAATGAAGTACAAACTCTCCCAACCACATTTTTACGTTAAATGACTTTATTACGGTGTAAATGGAAGGCGTGTTGTTAATGACGTTATTTTAAAATCAATCAAATGCTGAGGAACCGCATTTTCATTAGTGACGAGAACTGTATTTTTTCCACACCGGTCAAGCGTTTACGTACAACACAAAAATTAGAGAAAAAGAATTATTTACGTCTTTTTAACTACAAAACTGTCTTATGTGATCATTCAAGGAAATCTGAAATTAAAGGCAATAAAGACAGGTGGTGTTGTATAGTTTTTTACACACAATAAACGTACAAAGTTTTCCCGACGTAAAGGTGGTTACTCATGGCAGATTACTACAAATAGGTCTTTATAGACAAGTTTTCCTGATGTAAAGGTGGTTACTCATGGCAGATTACTACAAAGAGGTATTTATAAACAAGTTTTCCCAATGTAGAGGTGGTTAATATGGCAGATTAATACAAAAATGTCTTTATAGACAAGTTTTCCGGATGTAGAGGTGGTTAATATGGCAGATTACTAGAGGTCTTTATAGACAAGTTTTCCCCGATGTAGAGGTGGTTACTATGGCAGATTACTACAAAGAGATCTTTATAAACAAATTTTCCTGATGTAGAGGTGGTTACTATGGCAGACTACTACAAAGAGATCTTTATAGACAAGATTTCCTGAAGTAGAGGTGGTTACTATGGCAGACTACTACAAAGAGATCTTTATAGACAAGTTTTCCCGATGTAGAGGTGGTTACTATGGCAGATTACTACAAAGAGGTCTTTATAGACAAGTTTTCCTGATGTAGAGGTGGTTACTATGGCAGACTACTACAAAGAGATCTTTATAGACAAGATTTCCTGAAGTAGAGGTGGTTACTATGGCAGACTACTACAAAGAGATCTTTATAGACAAGTTTTCCTGATGTAGAGGTGGTTACTATGGCAGATTACTACAAAGAGATCTTTATAGACAAGTTTTCCTGATGTAGAGGTGGTTACTATGGCAGATTACTAAAATGAGATCTTTATAGACAAGTTTTCCCGACGTAGAGGTGGTTACTATGGCAGACTACTACAAAGAGATCTTTATAGACAAGTTTTCCCGATGTAGAGGTGGTTACTATGGCAGACTACTACAAAGAGATCTTTATAGACAAGTTTTCCTGAAGTAGAGGTGGTTACTATGGCAGACTACTACAAAGAGATCTTTATAGACAAGTTTTCCCGATGTAGAGGTGGTTACTATGGCAGATTACTACAAAGAGGTCTTTATAGACAAGTTTTCCTGATGTAGAGGGGGTTACTATGGCAGACTACTACAAAGAGATCTTTATAGACAAGATTTCCTGAAGTAGAGGTGATTACTATGACAGACTACTACAAAGAGATCTTTATAGACAAGTTTTCCCGATGTAGAGGTGGTTACTATGGCAGATTACTACAAAGAGATCTTTATAGACAAGTTTTCCTGATGTAGAGGTGGTTACTATGGCAGACTACTACAAAGAGATCTTTATAGACAAGTTTTCCTGAAGTAGAGGTGGTTACTATGGCAGACTACTACAAAGAGATCTTTATAGACAAGTTTTCCCGATGTAGAGGTGGTTACTATGGCAGATTACTACAAAGAGGTCTTTATAGACAAGTTTTCCTGATGTAGAGGGGGTTACTATGGCAGACTACTACAAAGAGATCTTTATAGACAAGATTTCCTGAAGTAGAGGTGATTACTATGACAGACTACTACAAAGAGATCTTTATAGACAAGTTTTCCCGATGTAGAGGTGGTTACTATGGCAGATTACTACAAAGAGATCTTTATAGACAAGTTTTCCTGATGTAGAGGTGGTTACTATGGCAGACTACTACAAAGAGATCTTTATAGACAAGTTTTCCTGATGTAGAGGTGGTTACTATGGCAGATTACTAAAATGAGATCTTTATAGACAAGTTTTCCCGATGTAGAGGTGGTTACTATGGCAGACTACTACAAAGAGATCTTTATAGACAAGTTTTCCCGATGTAGAGGTGGTTACTATGGCAGATTACTACAAAGAGATCTTTATAGACAAGTTTTCCTGATGTAGAGGTGGTTACTATGGCAGACTACTACAAAGAGGTCTTTATAGACAAGTTTTCCTGATGTAGAGGTGGTTACTATGGCAGAGTACTACAAAGAGATCTTTATAGACAAGTTTTTTTTTTATGTAGAGGTGGTTTCTATGGCAGACTACTACAAAGAGATCTTTATAGACAAGTTTTCCTGATGTAGAGGTGGTTACTATGGCAGACTACTACAAAGAGATCTTTATAGACAAGTTTTTTTATGTAGAGGTGGTTACTATGGCAGACTACTACAAAGAGATCTTTATAGACAAGTTTTCCAGATGTAGAGGCGGTTACTATGGCAGACTACTACAAAGAGATCTTTATAGACAAGTTTTCCTGGTTTAGAGGTGGTTACTATGGCAGACTACTACAATGAGATCTTTATAGACAAGTTTTCCTGATGTAGAGGTGGTTACTATGGCAGACTACTACAAAGAGATCTTTATAGACAAGTTTTCCTGATGAAGAGGCGGTTATTACGGCAGATTACTACAAAGAGATCTTTATAGACAAGTTTTTTTGATGTAGAGGTGGTTTCTATGGCAGACTACTACAAAGAGATCTTTATAGACAAGTTTTCCTAGTTTAGAGCTGGTTACTATGGCAGACTACTACAAAGAGATCTTTATAGACAAGTTTTCCTGATGTAGAGGTGGTTACTATGGCAGACTACTACAAAGAGATCTTTATAGACAAGTTTTCCTGATGTAGAGATGGTTACTATGGCAGATTACTACAATGAGATCTTTATAGACAAGTTTTCCTGATGTAGAGGTGGTTACTATGGCAGACTACTACAAAGAGGTCTTTATAGACAAGTTTTCCCGATGTAGAGGTGGTTACTATGGCAGATTACTACAAAGAGATCTTTATAGACAAGTTTTCCTAATGTAGAGGTGGTTTCTATGGCAGACTACTACAAAGAGATCTTTATAGACAAGTTTTCCTGATGTAGAGGTGGTTACTATGGCAGACTACTACAAAGAGATCTTTATAGACAAGTTTTCCCGATGTAGAGGTGGTTACTATGGCAGACTACTACAAAGAGATCTTTTTAGACAAGTTTTCCCGATGTAGAGGTGGTTACTATGGCAGAATACTACAAAAAGATCTTTTAAGACAAGTTTTTCTGATGTAGAGGTGGTTACTATGACAGATTACTACAAAGAGATCTTTATAGACAAGTTGTTCTGATGTAGAGGTGGTTACTATGGCAGATTACTACAAAGAAGTATTTATAGACAAGTTTTCCTGATGTAGAGGTGGTTACTATGGCAGATTACTACAAAGAGGTCTTTATAGACAAGTTGTCCTGATGTAGAGGTGGTTACTATGGCAAATTACTACAAAGAGGTCTTTATAGACAATTTGTCCTGATGTAGAGGTGGTTACTATGGCAGATTACTAGAAAGAGGTCTTTATAGACAAGTTTTCCTGATGTAGAGGTGGTTACTATGGCAGATTACTACAAAGAGGTCTTTATAGAGAAGTTTTCCAGATGATGTAGAGGTGGTTACTATGGCAGACTACTACAAAGAGGTCTTGATAGACGAGTTTTCCCGATGTAGAGGTGGTTACTATGGCAGATTACTATAGAGGTCTTTATAGACAAGTTTTCCCGATGTAGAGGTGGTTACTATGGCAGATTTATACAGAGATCTTTATAGACAAGTTTTTCTGATGTAGAGGTGGTTACTATGGCAGATTACTACAAAGAGGTCTTGATAGACGAGTTTTCCCGATGTAGAGGTGGTTACTATGGCAGATTACTACAAAGAGGTCTTTATAGACATGTTTTCCCTATTTAGAGGTGGTTACTATGGCAGATTACTACAAAGAGGTCTTTATAGACAAGTTTCCCTGTGTTGAGTTGGTTACTTTAGCAGATGTGACTGTTATTGTACAAATGTAATAGTATCAATAATATTTGTGTAAATATACACCCTTTGTATGGAGCCAAAATTCAGTCTACATCATACATGTGCAGATTTAGACCGATATGTTATTTTTTTTTTAGTGAGCATGATATGTTGGCAAAGAAACCCGATCAAAATACATCAGTAAATTTTCAGCCAGCACTTTTAGATTTTATTTATGTAATACAAGCATGCATATACAGGCAAACATAAATTAAACATGATCCAGATACAACCAATAAATAACTGTTACACCATATGTCAGTAATGCTAATCAATAAATCTTATACTAATTATCTGACAGAAAGAAATGGAAACATACCGTTACCAAATTGCAATAGAATGAATATATATTTCTTTTAAGGTTTGATAGTAAGTTTAAAAATGTACAAAATAAACTAAACAATAAAGCTCCTTAGTTGTTTACATTCTGACTGGTCAGTGAGAAGTTCTAGTAGTGGTTCTCACTGTCCAATAAAGTTTTGGTCAATAAACAAGAGTTGCCATGCAAGTTGCTGTGTGAAAATTGTCATGGTACTGTCCTTTTTACTCTAAAACAATGAACAAAAAATGTTGTGCCTTCCAAATGATACGAGTCTGTTGGGTAGAATTGGTAGCTGGGGAGGACTGCTTACTGACCAAACTCTAGATCTGACAATGTTCCTTTTATACCAAATGATAACCAGAGATGTATATACCAGAAACACTAGATCGAGCAACCCTATGACAACTACAATCTGGTTAATAAAAGTACCAGTTGAAGTTTTAATTTTCAACATAATAAATAATCTACCAGTTATTTCAAGAAATTTCTGCATGTCACTTTAAGATACCTTGAGAGTAAATATAAAACTTCAACATTTGATCATTCTGGCCTGACTATCTTCAATCAAATTATTTCTCATTTTAGTTTTTTATATGAATGCAGTTATATGAATCGTATAAGCATAATGAAGACAGCTGACAAATGCAACCCATAGGATATAGACATGTGTAAAGCAAACACCTAAATGGAATGATATATTATTTGTAAAATAAAACCCGTATACAATTGCCATTTACACTGTAAAAAAAATTTTGGTTGGCTGTCTCCAGATCTTCAAATATATTTAGCAATATATTTAAAAAGTTTTTAGAAACAAATTTCCTACCTACCTATCCATTTGTACAAATTTGGTCTGGAAAGAGCAAACCCACTGTTTATGAATCCAAATTAATGAATATCAGAACTAGTGGCAATTGTTCCTTATACAACATTGCACATTAACATCATGACAGGTGTTAATCCAAATTTGGTTTTAAATACTTTATTAAAATTGTTAAAAAGTTCAAATGTTCTCTTCATCTTTACCTGAAAAATCTAAACAGTAATAATAACTAAAATGGCAAAAGTAAGGTTAGAACCAATAATCATACCCTTGCTTTTTGGGGTTTTTTGGCTTTTTTTTGGCATGAGTACTGGGACTAAATTCTCCCGTTAATCTGACAAATCACAAAACTAACATCAGATTATAACGGCAGTAAATTTCGGCCTAAAGTAAGACATGGCCAATTTGCAAAGCCAAGTTTTAATAAATGGGGTGTGGTTTATAGAAAAATTCTGTTGTCACAAACTGTAGATAACACAAAAATCATCTCTAAAAAACTGCAAAAATGACCATGTTCCTAACACAGGAAAAAAAAAATTTCCTCAAACTATTCCATAATAGCAGGTACACATGAAATATGTGTGCAATCTTCCTGTAAAGTTTCCCAGATATGGGTTGAAAACAGGAGTTGATTACGCAAAATGGGAACAATATTTTCCAGGCCAACATACCTGATTTTTACCCTGGTCTGCATTGTGCAACATTTTAGAGCATAATTTATATTATTAAATGAACATTCCATTGTCCCATGAATTTAAAGGCCTATCATCATAACATGATACAATTCACATACATGTCAATGACAGGTCAAAATCATTGTATTAATGTCAGAAAATTGTCCTGAACACCAGTCAGGAATACTTAGCTTAGGTTTTGGCTCTTTTATTAAAAAAAAAAGACAAAAAAACCAACAGGTTTTGTTAAATCAACATTCTTGTTCAATATTAGTTCAATATTAGTTTTTGTTACCATTAACCTCTACTCACAAAAATGGTTTTATATGTCAGAGCTATACAGGCTTATATCTGACTTGACATAATAGAAATAGTTGTTCCTATCTATATTGTATATAACTCCAAATGTTCTTTTATGTAATGTCATAATGACCTTTGAGATAGTTGACAAGAAGCTTGCGGAAGCACACATAAAGTTTGTGGTTTTTCTGTAATTACTTTTGTGGTTTAAGTGGACCAAGGTTGACAAAGACCTTTTGTTCCAGCCAGACAACTTGTGGTTCCTGGTTCTCACTTGTCAAAGCAATGGCTGTATTGTGGTAATCATGCTTCATCAGGAAACTAACCTACAATTTTATACATATTTCAGATAAAGGAAGATAAATAAACAAATACTGCAACAAAACACAACAAACACAAACAAATAGACAATAGACTAATGAACATTAATAAAAAATTACAATTTTGACTATACATACTTCTAAGCTATAAACAAAAAAATTGCAAATGTCTGAAATGGCTGGCAGGAAACAAGTAGCATCTTGGCAATTTCGATAGTGTTTCGGTGTGGAAATGCTAAAACGGCCGCGGGAGAACACTGCGAACAGCAGTATATGAGCTACTTCAGAAATAGAACAAGTTAACAGGCACATAAAACATCAATGGGTAAAAAAGATGGATCAATAGGCTGCTGTAGTAAAGTACAGAGTACAGGATAGGAACAGTGAATTTTGTCTTTGGTAATGGCTACAATCTGCTGTTGTTTTTTTAATACATGTACACACAACTATAGGCCTCATGAAGGCTTTTTATATTATAATCTGACATTCTCCCATCTAGGAGGCACCCTCTATATACCACTGGAATGCACTGGACAAATAATTGGATCACCCTGGTATAACCTGACATTCTCCCATCTAGGAGGCACCCTCTATATGCCACTGGAATGCACTGGACAAATCTTTGGATCACCCTGGTATAACCCAACATTCTTGCATCTAGGAGGCACCCTCTATATGCCACTGGAATGCACTGGACAAATCTTTGGATCACCCTGGTATAAAAAGACATTCTCCCGTCTAGAAGGCACCATCTATATGCCACTGGAATTCACTGGAAAAATCTTTGGATCAAAGCCCTGGTATAACCTGACATTCTCCTATCTAGGAGGTGCCCTCTATACTACTGGAATTCACTGGAAAAATCTTTTGATCAAGCCCTGGTATAACCTGACATTCTCCCATCTAGGAGGCACCCTCTATATTCTTTTATAAATACATAAATTAGAACCAAATAATAAAACGGCTGATATTACTACCGTGAAAAAAGCTGTGTATAGTTTGCATTTAGGTATTGGTCGCACGCTTTTTTTGGACATACTTTAGCTAAGACTTTGAAATACCAGCCCCACAAAACAGATCAGTAGCACACACACAATTTATACTGAGAATAGATGTTTTGACACTGATATTACTATAGTTTACATTTGGGTTGATTCACATACCGTATAGCGGGTGTAAAATTTGGCGGTTTTTAGGTAAAAATGTATTGCAAATAATTTGGTGGTTTTAATTTTGGCGAATGGGCAAAACCATAGAAAAAAATTTGGCGGTCTAGCAATCCCGGATAACATGTGTTTGTGTATTTTCCAATTGGAACGTGAGTAAACAAGGGGACTACATAGGAAGGGGATGGAAACAGGCTAAATTTCATGTACAAAGACAGAAACTTAATTACGGTTGGAAACTTATATACAGGATGGCATTTATCTGTTTTTCCTCCATAAATTATCTCAGGAGGAAGAAATTCTCCTGAAATAAAAACGATTTTATCCTGTTCAAGTGTTTAGTTTTCCAATGTTTTTAAACATATTTTTTTTACAAATCTACCAATTTTCTATAAGTTATAATTGATAATTTTAATTTTGTATATACAGGTAAAATCACGTTGCATACTAATTTCGTAATTAAGACAGATTTATTAATTGTGTGGTTTGATGTAGTGTAAATGACAGTTGTTCGAGGTGTCAATTTGACAACTAGATCACAATCAGGCCTTTGATATTTAAACACAGGTAAAACGGATGAATAGATTTGTTGATTAGTCAAAATAATTTAAGACGTTTTGCGCAGATATTGACCAAATTAGCCGTAGGACATTAATGAATAGTTTATTAAATCTAACCTTTAATTAACACAATCTTAGGTAATACCAATATTTGACAAATGACCATGTTATTGATTAAATTTACAATAACGATCGTCTACAAAACATTTTACCGGAGATGCTAAAATTTCTGAATTGTAGCTGTTTTTATTTTGGCGATTTCAGTTTGACCGCTAAAATACTCTAAAATTTGCACCCCGCTAAAATAACCCGCTATACAGTATTATAAAATCCAATAGGACTAAATCCTCATAACTCATGTACAATTCCGGAGTATAACAACATACCTGAATATCTCCATCTTTTATCTGTGGTTTGACCTTCACGTAGAACCCGACTTTGTTGGCCTTGCGGAAAGCAATAATACTGCAAATAAAAAATGTTCTTTTTTAGTTTTAATTTCAAAACTTTTGTGTAAGACTAAGAACCAACACATATATATTTGTATTAAATTTTTAACTCCTGTCATGTTTTATTTCTTTAAAAAGGTAAATTATGACTTTCTTTTCAATTTTGTCAATGTCATTTCTTGACCTTTACATTTACAAAATAAAATACAAGAAGCAACAAGTGAAAAAATTTAAACACATAAACACACTTATCTTTTAACCACACCCTTTAACTGATTTATTGTATTAAAATTAGGTTCAGAAATGAAGACAAGTTATAAAATTCATTTTGTACCTAACTGTATTAAGATTCAGAGTAACACTTCAAACTCTTCCATATACAGTACTTTACCTTGGATCATCTTTGTGGGTTTCCTGTTCCTGGTTGCCTACATCATACAGCGCTGCATCATCTCTACGAGCCACCACTATGGCTTCTTTGGGCAAAATAATCTTTAAAGAGAAATCATTTCTTCATGCCTTATGTCACAATCACAAATATTTATACAAATAGTTCTAAACAGAAAGGTTAGTCAATGAGTGCTCCATCAAAGCATATCTAATAACATGATAGACTTCAAATAAGTTTTATGATTGTTATTTTATCAATGATCATCAGACAAACTACCACAACTGGGTACTAATTTGTGCTGTGAAGTCTAATTGAAGTTGGACCTATAATGGCTAATACTTTTTGTTTCAATAGTTTTAAGGAAAAAACTTTCCAATAGAAGTCCAAAGGCCATAATTTTTCTCAAAAATCATTGGACTGGAATGACAATAGGACTTAACCTGTAACTCATCACGGTTGACCCACAAACCAAATACCAGCTCAATATATGCAATTGTTTAGAAAAATAAGGTCCGGGAACATTGTGTGACAGACTGACACACGGAATACAAACCTATATTTTCTTATGCTATATTCTAAATTGTCTTAATCTTCAATGAGATATATATTTTAAATATATATCCATCATAGTTTTTACACATGTATAACACCATTCTAGATACTGACCTTTGAATTACTGAAGTCATCTTGTTGGTCCCCTTCCAGTTGTAGGAAGCTGATGTTGGTATTGTATGCTGTTGGGTTACATACAGTTAATATAACTTTACATTCCTAAAATTAATCAAATGTTTCAGATGTAAGTGCGTTTTACATTCCATGTGACAATATTAGTTTTAAATTCATGCGAGACTGCTGACATTACCTTTGATATAAATTATATAAAAATTTGTTAAAACATAGGTGTGAGTTTGTTTGTTTGAATGGTGTCTAACACCACTCTCAGCAATTTTTCATATATATCATGGCATCCAGCTTTTGTTGGAGAAGGAAGAGCGTGAAGAAAACCCCGACCTGCGGTAGTAAAATTGGCAATGCTTGTCAATTAAGATTGGAGTCGAGTGCCCCGTGCCCACAGTGAGACTTGAACCCACAACGTTGTAGGTGTGATAGCAATTACAAGATCAGACACAAAGATGGACAGACAGATTAATAATTAGTATACTTATATTCTACTTCCTCTTTGGTATTGCATAGTAACAGTTTTATCATTCTCCTAATTCACTGCAACCTTAAATTCAACATTACAATGAGGCTTCTGTTTCCAACATTGCCAACTTTCTCTACATCCACCCTTCAAACTTTCTTTAAATTCTTGGTTTTTTTTTCTAACTGTTAAACAATTAATTTACCTTATCAAAGAACAAGTCAGGATGAGTATAAATCCTTATCTCAGGTATATGGCTCCTAAAATTAAAGTATACATGTACAATGATATTGTGTGAACAATACACTACATATTGAAGAAATGCAATGAACATAAAAATACTGATGTTACTAAATATAAATTTATTTATTTGACACTTCATTACTTCAGTACTACATGTTAAAATATTTAAGTGTATAGAATAAAATGGCCCAAGACAGATAACTCTTTCATAATACTATCACCCAGTATTTCACCTCGGGGCTGCATGAATTGCTGTTGTGCACAACCAGAACGTTCTGGACAGGAGTCGAGTAACAGGGAACAGTGCTCAGGACATGTTCTTCCTGTGCCGATTATAGAGGTAGTGCAGATAGAACAGTGATGTAATAAGATGTTCCAACAATGATAAATGTGTATCAGTGCATCGATTGTCACTTGTTTTGTGAGGACTTTGAGGCTTTTTTATTTCTTATAAATATGCTAGAGATTGTAAAAGCCCAAAAAACCTATCATTGAAAAACTATTTCCTGTCCAGAAAATGTCCATAACCATATGGTTAGCAATGTTTGTCACAACATCCAGAACATGTCCAAGACAGATGAATCATGCAGCCAGCAGCTCTAAAAGTTTTGATGTTGTGAGGATAAGATTTAACTTAATAGATACTTACATTGCAATAAGTTGAATCTTAAACTTGATGGAGATCGGATTGAACTCTGGCTTACTCAAGTTATGTTCACACTGCTGTAATCAGAAAAATGTTTCTACAGTTAGCATAAAGTGACTTAATAAGTCTTTTTATAACTATTACTATAACCAAGGAGGACTGAAATATAAATGGCAAACATTATAAATGCCACAAGGAACATATTTTTAATAGTTACTACAAAATGAAGGAGTGACTGACAGAAATTGCTGCAAAAGTAATCTTTTTTAAATGTGTAACAGACTAATTTGTTATTGAAAACAGCAGTTTTATTAGCAGACAAGTTAAGAGTACCAGGCGTAGATTTTGCGATAATACGCAAAAGTGCTACAGATATTAAATAAAACTAGAACAGGGACAACTGAACTAAAACGTGAGAGTTTATAAACTGTACACCAACCTTACATCTCAGGGACCTCCTTATCAACAGGTGTTTGTGTAAAGGATGCAGGCATGTCATCTCACATGGCTGGAACTCTGGTGAAGCATGTCTTTGGCTTATACCAGCCACTGAAAATAGTTGTGAAGAAGATTACAAAAAAAACCAACTAAATACTCTTTAAAGTACCGCTTGTATCACTGATATTTTTACAAAAGTTCCTTATGCTGGCAACCTGTAGAGTCAGATTTGTGACATTTTAAACTCATTTGGACTTTAGAGGAGACATCTGAAATTTCAGCATTTCACTTCTGATTGTGGCTATGTTTCATGCCAGATCTGGACACAATAAAGAATCTTTAAAGGACCTTGCATACAGTCACAAAACATTAACAAGAATGATTCTTAGCAGCAATGACTGTTTTGAGAATTAATAAGACAATATAAGGAACAAAAAAAGACCACCATTCCTATAAAGTTTGGCATGAATTTGCCAAGAGGTTTTAAAGAAGATTATAATGTAAAAAAAAAAACAAAAATAGGGCAGTTAATGGGACATTAAATGATACCCAGCCACGTTGCATTGCTTTATATTCATGAACACTTTTTACTGAATTACATATCAGCCTACAAGGAACAGCTGAGCACAGTCCATCTCAGAAGACAATTTTTATCTGGACCATGGACCTATAAAAATTATATCAAATTGGCACAACTCAAAAACTACAAATGGGATTGTGCTGAAAGTTCAACCTGATCATCATTTTATAGTACTTAACAGCTGTGCAAAGTTTAAGCACAATCTGTTGACACGTTTGCAAGTTTATCATATGGAAACCACCAAGGCACGGACAGACAGATGGAAAGTTACTCATATCCTTATGGAGGGTATAACATAATATAAAAAACTAAAATAGACTAAAATTAAAAGCATTGCTGCACTTTGAAGCTTAGTCAGTGAGCTAACACAAAAAAAACCAAATTCATATTTTTTATTACAACCTAAAGAGGCCCATTAAAAAAGTCCTCTCCTTTTGAAACATTGAACATTTGTGAAACAAACAGTGTTTACTTTCTGGACTTCAAGCTATTCCATGCATGAAACTTACTGTTTTCTAAATGTAGCTCCTGTGTAAATACCTCATTTGGTAAAGGTTCAAACGATGACACTGTCTCTGAAGGCTGTATTGGAGAAATTACTGTCTCCTCTTCCTTAGAACTAAAATAGATCACAAACATTACAGTTTCAATATTTTGAAAAAAATAAACATAAATATTTAGCATTAATATAGCTCAGAGGTTCATTATTAGACAAGCAATTTTTAAGTGACATGTATTAATTACCTTAGCTGATTAATGTATAATTCTTAAGAATTTGTTAGAATTTGTTAGCTATTATTTATTTTGGTTTTATACATTCAAAAATTAATTGTATGAATCAATAAATCAAAACAAAGTGTAGCCATTCCTTATAAATAAATTGTAAATAAAAAAGATAAGGTACCAGGTTAAAATGGTCTCCCTCTATTATTTACTTCCGTTAATAGAATACCAACAATATTTATCGTTGCATGAAAATTTGATATAACATTTTTTTGCAGTCCAACATTATATTTTATCTTGATTTTTCACTCAACTTGAATGACTGACATTTTTTAAGTGAAATTCTGTTTATTTATGGTAGCTAAGTATACTTTGAAATATTTTCTCCTAGATCCATCCTTAGCAATGAAAGTGAATACAAGTATATTGCCGCCGGGCAGAGATAATAAAGGTTGAATAAACAATATGCTATATTTATATAGTAACAATGACAACAATACACTAAAAATGTACACCTGTAAAGGTGGCTGTGTCCCAATAAAAATTGACAACATTGAAAATAAATGTAAACATGTGGACTAATCAGAGAAGACAAATTATCCAAAAATTTATAATAATGATTTCAATGATAAATTTATGACAAATTTTCTATTTATAGTTTTTCACTCAGACTACAAAACTTTGACCATACTCTAAATACAGAATATTGCAATGCAATTCTTAGCCAATGGAATGAACTGTAACAACAGTGTTATAAAAAGGCTATTAATAACACCTGATGGTGACCACATCTGCTTAAAACAGTTTTTAATTTTTGTTCTTTACCAAGACAAAAAATACCTGTTTTACTCACCGGTATGTGTTACCATAAAATGTTGATATACCTTGTATGATTATGCGCAAACATCACTAATATGAACCGGTTTTTGGCATAGCATTATTGTGATCCATAACATATAGCTTATGTGTAAAGTGATCATTGCAGAACAAACTGATTTAAATGATGTTGTATGGTTGATATTTGAGGATTTTATTAAAAGGTATTTAAACCAAACACACACCTCATAATCCAATTAAATGGTGAAACAACAAATCACCAAAACCTAAAGGTTTGTAACAGACACATAAACCATTATGTGCTGGAGTTGAACCAGTTAAAAGGATCCAATCAAGCCTGTTTTCTGTAATACTTAAAAAACACACACATAAAGAACTGTATCCCACCAACGAAAAACAAAAACTACCTCTGCACAATACAAAACCAAGCAACCTGTAACCTCAGTGTTGACAAGCACATGATCAATAGTACATGTCTAACTTCCTTGACCACAAGGCCACCTGCAGCTGATTAACTTGAACTTATGAAAGTTCTTGTAATTTCAATACTTTATGGACCTAATAAAATTTGTGCAAATTTTTATTTCTAATAAAGATCAACATTAGACACACCAATTTAATTTCTAGTTCTTTGAATTTTTGTCATTTTAAAACGGGGCGAGAGAGCGAAATAATAATTTTAATATTATTATTTGGATTTTCATTATTTGGAAAATCATAGGCGAACAGAAAAATTTGAGGCGAGAGATAACTTTTTATAATTTTTTTTGTAAATAAGAAAATGTACTTTCATCAATGTATATATTCACAAAATTCAGTTTCATTGTGATTTTCTTTCAGAATTGGGAATACTATGCTTACCTGAAGCATGTAAATGAATAAATAAATTATATTTTGCGATTATGGGTTCATCATTCAAATTATGTACAATCAATTGCACCTTTTAAACAATTCAGTATTGTAGGTCATATACAACATACTACATATATGACTGGGGCCTCGGTGGCCGAGTGGTCAAGGTAGTTCGTCTACTATTGATCACGTGGTCTGTCAACACTGAGATTGCGGGTTCGATTCTCACTGCAGGCAGGGTGTACTCGACTCCAATCTTAATTGACAAGGATTGCCAGTTTTCCTACCGCAGGTCGCGGGTTCTCTCCGGGTACTCCGGCTTCCTCCCCCAATAAAAACTGGACGCCATGAAATAGCTGAAAAATTGCTGAAAGTGGCGTTAAAACACCATTCAAACAAACAAACAAACATATATGACTTTCAAAGCATTAGAGACAGATGGAAGCAAAAGAATGCATGTCACATCTTCATTTGCAAAAATATATTTTTTTTAGACCTTATTTAAAATGCACAACTGACAACACTGTAGAGAATGTCATAAAATAAGTTATATCCCATTCATTGTGTTTGCTGTAATATTCCCATTTAGTGAGACTTTCCCTTTTGATTGAACAACCAAAGACAATCCAAAATTATAGATACATGGTGTCCAATGTCCAATATTTGAGAGTAAAAATTCAAGTCCCATGCAAGCCATTAGAAAACAAAGATATATATGAAAAATGACAATAAGGCAACAACCAGTTAAAACAGTTATATGCTGACTCTTAATAGCGAGCATCGCAGATGCGAGCTATAGGGTTACATGCGTGTGTGTGAAAAAAGTCACATGATCCATATGGACAAATCCATTTCAGATGGTAGCTGAGCTATTCGAAGAAAATATTGTAGACGAACGAAAAAATATATAATATAAAAGTAGACAAAAATAATTTTGACATCGATAAAATTAAAGTGTTTATTTTTTAAATCATTACAAAAATGCCAGACAATTTTTTTTCAATCTGAAACGCTGTATTTGAAATTGAGTTTTGTGACGTCACCAACACATTAGATAAGACGTCACATCATCAATGGAATGTAGAGGCACTGTTAGGGGTCTCTGAAGTAACGACATGAACAATGTGTGATGCTCGCATTTAGGCTGCGCCTCCATTCATATTAAAAATTACTTTAACTTTTCCACAAATAACACTGAACAACCACTACCAGTCATTTCCTTTTTTTTTGGACATATCACAACCCTTGCAACAATGGCAACAAATTTAATAAGCATTGTAGTTTCTGTGGTCATTTTGTTTTATCTTGTTGGAGATAAACAAAAATCGAATGTGCTTCATTACTGAGGCTAAATATTCACCATGCTGTTGCAACCAAAAGTTTCGAAGTGTCAGTCGAATTAAGTTTTTTGGTCATCCATCTGGCAATCCTGCTCCAACATCCTATTTACTATAAATACAAATATTACTCACGAACTTTTATTTCACATTTTTTATATTTAAATGTTCCTGTAACCTCGTTTTATGTTTATTAATCATATTATGTCGGCGCTAAGGTCGAAATGTTTGATTTTGACACATCTTTGAAAAAGCTGTACCAACGCACCACCACTGAAATAAATCGCAGTGTTTTGGACAACCATGCCTTCCTTTATGACAAATATCCACACTACTAAAACGGTATGATTGTTTCTTTTCCTTTTTCAAAATACATCAATATTTTTGTTTGTGATGCAATAAAACGGCAGTTACATTAAGCGTTCACAAGATTACGATTTCAAAGAGTAAAATAAAAAAAATTCCGGATGACTTTCCCGGAGCGGTAGCCGAATTTTTTAAAAAATATTATTTTTTCTATTTCGATAAAATATGTGCGGTCGGGTCTGTAGAACAAGAAATTTATTTGGTGTGGCCTTAGTAACAGTAAATTATCCTTACCCAGCATTACTAGGGGAGGCAAGCAGCCCTTTTCTCTTGGCAGCTACAGACGTCAATCCATATTTATCCATACTTGCCTGCAAAGAGAGAAAACTCCATCATACTTTCGCCATTAGTATTAACAATAGTGTGTTAATAATAATTTTGTTCTTTTTTATGAATTTATTTTTTTTTGGTTTCTATTTATAAGCATTATCTTAAGAAGGTCTGGTTTTCTTTGTAAGTTGATTTAAGAACAAGTGTGGACACAGAAAAACGTCTCGCCTGTATTCCGCATCAGTAACGAAAATAAATTTTGTCATTAGCATTACGTAAATAGCATTTAATATCAGCAGCGGCCTGTATACAAAATATTGTCACCGTACCCTGCATAGTTACAGGGGAACAGCCGTAACCCAAAAACTTTAACGTAGTTGCTGGACCATGAAATTGAGGTCAAGGTCAGGTGGAACCTACCAGACAGTCATGAGCTATTCATCAGCAACCTATATACCAAATATTGTCATCCTACCATGCGTAGTTACAGAGGAACTATCGTAACCCAAAAACTTTAACGTAGTCGCTGGACCGTGAAATTGAGGTCAAGGTCAGGTGACACCTACCAGACAGTCATGTACTAGTCATCAGCAACCTATACACCAAATATTGTCATCCTACCATGTGTAGTTACAGAGGAACTGTCGTAACCCAAAAACTTTAACGTAGTTGCTGGACCGTGAAATTGAGGTCAAGGTCAGGTGACACCTACCAGACAATCAGGTACTAGTCATCAGCAACCTATACACCAAATATTGTCATCCTACCATGCGTAGTTACAGAGGAACTGTCGTAACCCAAAAACTTAAACGTAGTCGCTGGACCGTGAAATTGAGGTCAAGGTCAGGTGACACCTACCAGACAGTCATGTACTAGTCATCAGCAACCTATACACCAAATATTGTCATCCTACCATGCGTAGTTAATGAGGAACTGTCGTAACCCAAAAACTTAAACGTAGTCGCTGGACCGTGAAATTGAGGTCAAGGTCAGGTGACACCTACCAGACAGTCATCTACTAGTCATCAGCAACCTATACACCAAATATTGTCATCCTACCATGCGTAGTTAATGAGGAACTGTCGTAACCCAAAAACTTTAACGTAGTCGCTGGACCGTGAAAATGAGGTCAAGGTCAGGTGACACCTACCAGACAGTCATGTACTAGTCATCAGCAACCTATACACCAAATATTGTCATCCTACCATGCGTAGTTACAGAGGAACTGTCGTAACCCTAAAACTTTAATGTGGTCGCTGGACCGTGAAATTGAGGTCAAGGTCAGGTGACTGACTGGCAAGTACTCATCATAAGCTACCTCTGGACCAAATTTGATGGACCTAGGGCTTGGGCTTACAAAGATATGAAGCAAGATGTCAAGTGTTTACGCCGCCGCCGCCGGATTCCCATACATATGTCTCGCCTCCAGCGACTTTCGTCGCAGGCGAGACAAAAATCACTTATGGAATAAGCAGCCTTACATATAAAAACAAATAAGAAAAGGACATTATAACAAACATCGAAGCAGTTCTCATAAGGCTAGTTGATACTTAGGACTGTTCCAAAAGAAATGGGACTGAAGGCAAATATATATTTTCCAAAAGTTAATGATGTGTTGAAGTAAAATCTGAAATTGAACTTTTAGGTAAACAATTTTTATACTACAAGTGTTTAATTTTTTATGGAAAATCTCTGACAATAAATGTACTACTTTTGTAATGTTGACTCTCTACCATACCCAAATCTTTTATTTTTATGACAAGCAGGTTATTATTTTATTGTTTTCTATTCTCATCATGCAGACCAATGCTAATTATCTGCTGTTTAATTATATTTACAGCATAAGTTAGATAGCTTCTTCTTCTGACATATTTCTTCCTTTCCTTTTCAGCTTTCTCCTTCTGGGCAATCTGCTGGTAAGTTTCCAACAGAGACAAAATCTGAAATAAAAAGATGTTTGCACTTTGATATTTTATTTTTTGGCATTTCTGTAGTTTGATTATCATAGCATAGATGCACATTTATCAAAATACAGTTTGGTATGGTAAACGCTTTGGTTTGTGCTTTAACTGAATAATTTATATAAACCATCTTCTGTATATTGTCTTCATGATAATCTAGTATGAGCCATATCTTTGATTGCCACTCATCAAATATTATTTCGCCTGAATATAGCTGAAATATTGTTGATCGGGCGTTAAACACCATTAATCAATCAATCAATCAATCAATCAAATATTATTTTTCTATAGCTACATGGAGTATCAAAAGAATTTTTACTGCTGTGAAAAGGACAAGCATGATTAAGGCCAAGGGTGGGATGCACGGACCAAACTTCAAAGAGCAGTTTACAGTTTGCCACAGGAGTTGTACATAAATTTTATTGACTTAGACAAAATCTTTGACAGTTTTTATACAGTTGTATGAAACTGAAAGGTAATAGTATCCATCTATAGACTTCATCAAGTACAAAAACTTGAACATGGCATTAATTTGGAAGTGAAAACAGTGAGTCCATTAAGGCTGTCAATGTTCTTCACTACAGCCAGTGACCAAGGGATGGAGAGACAAAGGAATGGACAGAAGGCGAAAACAGGGCTCCATTAAGGCCGTCAATGTTCTTTACCACAGCCATTGACCAAGGGATGGACAGACAAAGGAATGGACAGTAGGCGAAAAACAGGAGTCCATTAAGGACATCAATGTTCTTTACCACAGCAATTGACCAAGGGATGGAGAGACAAATGAATGGACAGGAGGTAAGTAAGTAAAATATTCATAAAGAATTGTTTTCACTGCTGCTAATAGCACTTAATAACTGTTTATCTACTTTTACTGTTCACTGTAGCTTATCTATGCACAGGGCGAGCTGTACAATCACAAAAATGTAAGTTAATAAGGGTCAACTTCAAAATGTTTGTAGTCATCACAATTTTGACATTTTGATTTAATTCTGGACTACTTAAATATTTCTGTCATTTTTCAAAATAAATTACCCTTTTCTGGTGAGGATTTTCTGTATCTTCCCAATTCCCACTGGCTGAAATACATTATTGTAAATTATACATGAAGTACAAAACAATAAATTCATCATCAACATATTATGAATAAATCTGAGCCGTGAAATATATAGTTATGTCTTTTAATTTAAAAAAACCGCAGGTTGGAGAAAGGTCTATAGAAATAAGATACCTGTTACAATTATTTGTATAGTGCAAACTGAAAAATTATATAGCAAAAATGCTACCTAGTTTCCCGATTAAATATTGTTCTTCACAGCATCTTAAGTATATTTCACCAAAGGAACAGAAATAAATATAGGATCTTACATTGGGACGAGAGGATTATCGGATGTCTCTAACCAAGATAGTTAAATTATTGAATTAAAAAAAAGACTCGGACTTAAATTTCCAGAACTATTGAGATTGGAGAAATCCGATAATCCAAGAGTACTAAAGTAAGATTCTGTTTCTCTAATTTTAAAAAGTAGTAAATTTGCGAAATGAAGTAGAAATTCTCCCAACCCCATTTTTACCTTCATGACTTGAATATATGTACGCGGTAAATAGAAGGTGTTTTGTTTATGACAACATCAGTGCTTATGACTATATTACTTTAAACCAATCAACAGCATTTTCACTAGTGATGAGAACTATGTTTTCCACACAGGTCAAGCAGTTGGAATATAACGCAAAAATTAGGGAAAACAAGTCCTCTACCTGATGGTTTATCAGAAATTCCAACAT
Source organism: Limnoperna fortunei (assembly GCA_944474755.1). Classification (NCBI taxonomy): domain Eukaryota; kingdom Metazoa; phylum Mollusca; class Bivalvia; order Mytilida; family Modiolidae; genus Limnoperna; species Limnoperna fortunei. The sequence continues at coordinate 29,420,412 of OX104117.1, read as the reverse complement.
CTCTAGTTGTCCATCTGCAGAATCCACATGCCATGTAATACATTTTCTTGGGTGTGGATTTGTTTGGATCCTCAGAGTTAGACACAGCATGACTAGTAGCTCTGGTGGTCAATGTATGACCACAATTGGGACAATCAAAACAATTACTACATCTGAAAACATACAATTTCTAGTAAACTGTGGTTTTCATAACATTTGAAAATTTGTAAATAGAATAGCCATTTTTTTTACCTTAGATTGTCATGAGTAATAAGTCAACTTGTTGGTAGTTTATAATTTATCTTAATTACAGTATATTAAACAAAACCTGTCCAATACTACAATACTATTCACCAAATGATTGGATTTTTCTGCCTCCAAAATATATAGGGATATAGAAAGCAGACAAACATACATATTTCTGCAGTATTATAAACGATCTGTTTCTGGTGGATTGGTTTTAATTACAGATTTAAAGTGAATATCAACTAATGTTTGAAGGAAACAAAAGTAACTGATCTCCGTAAAACATTGAAAAAACAAAATGGGTCAACACTGCACAGAAATGGATGAAAGAAATGCCCGTATAAAAGGAGGCAGTATCTTAATTGATCTTCCAAAACAACAGGCAAGTTTTTAGATAGGTTTTAAATCATTTCAAAAGTTGTACAACAATATAATATTTACCTGTTTCTTTTTAACTTTGCCTCAGCTGCTGGCATATTCTCTAGACAGTTAGGACAATAAGGTGTGTCCACCTACAACCAAAAAAGACTTCATCAACTAAATATGACATAATTAAACATTTTAAATAATGATTCCTCACACCAACAACTGCATGCATATGTAAACTACAGTAACTCTCTTCTCCCTGTTGCATGAAGTATAAAAAGTGTGTGTGTGTGTAATAGTTGTTGTTATATATATAACAACTAATACATAAAAATGTTGAATATAACAACTAATACATCAAACTGTTTCTGTAAAGTGGTTTCTTATAGTGTTGAATTAATTTAACCTTTTTTGTCTGTGTAGTACATATGAAGGCTGGGCATAAAACTGTACTTTTGTAGAGTCTGTAAGCCTACATTTAGGTACTTGCAAATGAAATAATAAATGCTTTATAAATAAACAATATTTTTTATTGCTTACATTTCAAGTCATTGAAAAGTTATGCTACAGAGTTTCAATGGAAATTATCCTACAAGAAAGTTTTAGTAGAGTTTATACATATAGTCAGTAGCCCTACAATGTCTCGATATACATGTAAATAGCAATAATTATAAAGTGTGCTACTTCCTAAATCCAGAAAAAAATTGTTATCAGCTTACTAGACCATACAATTATAAATATACAGACATAGATGAGACAATTAACAATAATTTCAATGTCAGAAAATGTTATATTGTCATCATCTTTGCTTTTTCAAGAAAAAAACCGATTGGCAGAAATCCGGAAAGACACAAATGAGTTAATATGTAGAAATCATCAAAGAAAAAAAAATAGTGTTATATTTTACAATTACAAACAAGTAACTGAATATAAATTATAATTCAAGAGAACAATCACAAATTAACCATAGAACAATCACAAATTAAACAGGGCTATAGACATTACTTCACAGTAATTTGACAATATATTTTTTAGTATTAATTGTCTCATCAGTGTCCTTATTTTTATAATTGTATTTTCCAATAAGCTTATAATGTATTTTTTGTGTATTAAGAACTAGCAAAATCATTTAATAATGCTATTCCTATTATAACACTGCGGCTATGGACTATACTACACTTGGATATTGTATAATCTATTGCTAAAACTTTCTTGTTGGGTAATTTATCTTCCTTATGTTTATTCTGCACTTAAAACTTGTGGTGTTTTGGAATCATTTTCTAAGTTACTACCCTTGATAGTATGAGGTACAGTGAATTTTTTCAAATGCTTCATTAAATTGTCTTCTGCTAAAAAACACTAATAAATCTAAACTTATCACAACTGTCCATGTGGACACAAACAACCATCACTATGGATTGACATTGAATGGGTTAAGGTTGCAACAATGGTGGAGGCACAAGTGCAAAACAGGCATATGCAGCAAAGAAGCTAAAGAAGATGGTTTTCTAACTTTTTCAACTGAATAGTACACAACACAGATTATTTTGTGTAATACCAGTACTATAGAGGAACTGGTTATCACAGTCAGGTGATTCCACACATTTTACTTACATTCTAATTTTTGTATTACTTAAAAAAAGTATATTTAATTTAATGTTCCTTGGGCTAATTGTGGTCTTCATATTACATTTTTAAGTTTAATTCTGCAACACATCTTTCAAGTACCAGTATTCATTTCATAAATATCATAAAAGAGGGGGCAATAGGGGGTCCATTAACAAGTTAACAATTTTTTATTTTTCCCAAAACAGATAACAGTAAATTTAAAATAATGATAACAGATAACAGCAATTTACATGAGAAAACTGATAATTCAGAAAATTAGAGGGAATAACAGAGAAAATTCTGTAAAACAGTTAACAGTGTTCTTACTATTAACAGGAAACAGGGTTTTTATTTCCATTAAAACATTTAACAACAATGTCAATTTTTAAGAAAACAAATAAAGCTAATGGTTGTAAAAATGCCCAAAACAAGCTAACAGAAAAGATCTAGCCCCCCCCTTTCCTCTTTTAAGAAAACAGCTAATGGTTAAAAACAGTTAACAGTTGTTTCAATGAAAACAGATAACAGATGTGTAAACATGCCTAAATTACTTTGATAAGATCTTGGTCTTTAGCTTACCTGAAAGACATTATCTTTAAAAACTTTAATCAATGTCGCGTATATCAATGGCTGTTAAATTTCATTTATTGTCAAAATTTAACTGTTTCATCACTGTTTAACTTAATAGTTGTTAAATGTTGAAATTTTTTCTAAATTTAATCCTATACTGATTTTTTGTGCACATGCTGAAAAAAAGACAAAATTAAATACTTTGGCATGAACTCAGGATCCTACTAAATGAAGAGAAGCTTACAAGTTGAAGAGATGAAATAAAGGTTTCTTATATATGCACTTTTATATTTTGTAGAAATGAACATAAATACGACCATATTTTTTACATGGACATAAAGACATTATGTAAAAATATGGTCCTATTTATGTTTATTTCTACAAAATAAAACACATGTATATATAGAACCTTTATTTAATCAAAGAACTCATTTTTTATTACTCCTCTTCACTTCCCTGAACTTCTCTTCAATTAGTATCACCGCGAACATAGGCAGACTGGGGGACTGGGTGTTCCGCGGTGTGACTTTTTACCACACGACACCACATGTTACCACAGGCTACCACATGCACCATCAAAATACCACAATATACACTTTCTTTACAGTTTTAAAGGTTTTTTACTTTATTTTGATGTAGAAATAATGTCTTTAGTGCTTTTTAACATCTTTTTTAATAGCAGAATAAACATTAAGTCCGTTTCGAATATCATTGATAATGAGTCATTTATGATAATGAAAAGACAACAAGAGGAACTTAAAAAACAGCATGATATGTTTTATTATTTCTATCATTAATTTATTTGTTATTTTAAAATGAATTATTTGTTTTATGCATTTTTATCACATGTAATTATGCGAGACACAGGGTTCTCGTTAAGACGCGTATACGCGTCCTGGACGCGTCAAAGTTGTTTAGGACGCGCCATTACTAGATTCCGTGCATCCTTGGGACGCATTGCAGTCAAATCATTTGCGTCCCTAAATGTGTTTTAATCAACAGCACGTCATTTACCTAAACCATACCGAATGACACTTTTACAACCGGATGTAATTCTATTTTTAGCTGTGATGCACAGCAGGTGAAATATATTTGATCTCTGACCGATGACCGATAATATGTGGCTGTATTAACAAAAATCTAAACAATCTTAACATGAATTAAATAATATTTTAATAAATTTATGATGTATTTAAAAAAAAAAACACAAGTTTTTATAAACCATAATAATAATATCTTTCTTGTACATCGCGCCAAAAGTAAACACACGTTTTCAATGTTTTTAAAAAGTGAAACACCTGGCTTGTGACTTAAAAAATGTTTTCTATTTGAATAATAAATTATTTCCATTAATTATCAGTGCCTAGCCAGAGCTTGGGATCTTTGTAGGTTTACATAACCAATAACCAATAATGTAATACGAAGTCAAAGGTTACAAAGAAAATATTTCCAGCAGAAAGATCGTTTTCGATGTTTTTAAAATGTGATTAAGTGAAACACTTGGCTTGTGACCTGATTGAAATGATTAAAAAATATTATTGTAATGATTAAATGTCGAATGAACTTTTGTTACTTCAGATTAGGTTAAGCAGAAATATTGTCAAGTTTTGGATTGGGAAATCTAAACAAAATATATAAAATTTATTGAATACTTAATAACTACTTTTAATATAGTGCTTTGAAATTTATGTATTATACATGTATTAGTCAGATTATTTAAATTTAGGTGTTGCCTCTTATCACACTGAAACCATACATTTTCTCCCAGATGAAGCCATACAGACTTCAAATAACCAACAGAAATAAATGGTGTTAATTTATATTTCCCTTCCATAAAATGATGCTAAAATCTTGGGATATATAAACATGGTCCCAATAAAATTATTTGTATCTTTCCATGCTCATTCAGACTAAATTTTTACCTCAGTAGAAGATTACAGCCCTACATTTTTAAGTTTGAAAAGTTTCACAGCAAATTTCATTAATGAATTGAAAATGCCTCAACCCTGACCAACTTCTTACTTCTAAGTACAGCCAGACAGTGAATGGAAATATATCATACATATATATAAGGTCGACATAACGCAAAACTACCAAAACAAATATTTTTAATGTTTTCATTCTGGAAACATGTAGATTATGCTGTCACAGAGTAATGCATGCATGGGTTTCAACAGGGATTTTAGTATCAAATAAAACAATGAAGATGTTCATAATGTTACAAAACAAAACTTAATGTATTCTTCATGGTAACGTCATGCATGCAGTACCGGTAGTTTGGTTCGAGTCAACTTTATGGACTCACCAAGACAAATTGGGACTCGTCATTCCAAAAAATGATGAGTCCCAGGACTCACCATAAAGAAATCCTAGTGAGAACCCTGGCGGGACGTACACCAGTATGCAGTTTTGTAAGTTCCTGTGGTTGTTTTTACATGATCATAATTAAGTGGCTCATTATCAATGTACACAAAACAGACTTCAATGTTGATTCTGCTACTTAGAATGATGTTAAAAAAACGCATGAAAGACATTATTTCTACATAAAATAAAGTAAAAAACCTATAAAACTCTAAAGAAAGTGGATATTGTGGTATTTTGATGGTGCATGTGGTAGCCTGTGGTAACCTGTGGTGTCGTGTGGTAAAAAGTCACACCCGGTGTTCCGTGCTCTTACGACACAGAAAGACAGAGCGACTTATGCTCCAGAGCAGTGTTACATCTCGATGCAGCATCTAAAAATTGGAGACCTTGAAGCAAGAAACAGTTAAGTGATAATAACCAGGAGGGATTTTTTCGTTCCTACGATAGCCATCATTTTATTTTAGCAATTTACTTTAGTTTAGGCCAGTATCGAGATTCGAGTTCAAGGAGGGAACTGGGGGATTACCTCGTGAAGCACGCAGTCGCCACATCTTATTTTTAAACAATGTCTGCATAAGTATAGTTTACAAACAGGTTTCTTTTTGCCACAGCCACAAATATATTTAACGAGGTTAACGTCTATGAAAGTCGCCATTGCCCCGTCAGTGTATAAATTAATCTCATTAATGCTCCATCTAGCTTAAAAATTGTCTTTATTTCAAACGCACAGACGATAATGATTCGAAAGTGTCAAGGTTATTGAACCGAAAGTGAAAGTTCAGAATTCGGAACATAATTTGTAAACAGTACAGATCCGGTATAAAAACTCAGGTAAAATATGAGGACTTATTTAATTTAAACAAAAATAAACATCGCAACATTAATATCATTTAATTATATTGGGAAAGCTGACTCAAATATGTCAAATCAACCTGTCCTGTTTTTATCACATGGTGCTGGACCATCTTTTTTTCTTGATGCAAAAGTTTTTAAGTGGTGCAAAGGAGTTGATAAAGATTCAGATGCTGCAAATTTTCTAAGAAATTTATTCAGAACTGTTGACATAAAACAACCAAAGGCAATAATTGTGTTAAGTGCGCACTGGGAAGAGGATGTTTGTACTGTACAAGTCAACAAGAAACCTGAATTATATTACGATTATGGAGGATTTCCACCAGAAACATATAAACTAAAATGGGATGTACCAGGAGCACCAGATGTAGCAAAACGAGTCAAATCATTGCTTGAATCAAAGGGAATTAAATGTAGAGAGGACACTTCTAGAGGTTTGGACCATGGTGTTTTTGTACCTCTAAAACTAGCCATCCCAAAAGCTGATATTCCAGGTAATTATTGTTTTTTGTTTGGATGGCATTTAACCCAACTTTCAGCAATTGTTTAGCTAAATCATTGTGTCCAGTTTGCAGTATGCCTAGTTCTAGTGTCAGTGTCACAGCTTACATACTACGTATACCTAGTTCTAGTGTCAGTGTCACAGCTTACATAGTGTATACCTAGTTCTAGTGTCAGTGTCACTGCTTACATACTGTATACCTAGTTCTAGTGTCAGTGTCACAGCTTACATACTGTATACCTAGTTCTTGTGTCACGTGTCATAGCTTACATACTGTATGCCTAGTTCTAGTGTCAGTATCATAGCTTATATACTGTATACCTATTTCTAGTGTCAGTGTCATAGCTTACATACTGTATACCTAGTTCTAGTGTCAGTGTCATAGCTTACTTACATACTGTATACCTAGTTCTAGTGTCAGTGTCATAGTTTACATATTGTATACCTAGTTCCAGTGTCAATGTCATATATTACATACTGTATGCCTAGTTCTAGTGTCAGTATCATATCTTACATACTGTATACCTACTTATAGTGTCAGTGTCACAGCTTACATACTGTATACCTAGTTCTAGTGTCAGTGTCACAGCTTACATACTGCATGCCTAGTTCTAGTGTCAGTGTCACAGCTTACATATGGTCTGAGAAGGGGTTACTATAACTAGGTAAACAGAATGCAAGCTATGACAATGACACTAGAACTAGGCATACTGCATAGTGTCAGTGTCATAGCTTACATACTGTATACCTAGTTCTAGTGTCAATGTCATAGCTTACATACTGTATACCTAGTTCCAGTGTCAGTTTCATAGCTTACTTACATACTGTATACCTAGTTCCAGTGTCAGTGTCATATCTTACATACTGTATACCTACTTCTATTGTCAGTATCATAGCTTACATACTGTATACCTAGTTCTAGTGTCAGTGTCATAGCTTACATACTGTATACCTACTTATAGTGTCAGTGTCATAGCTTATATACTGTATACCTAGTTCTAGTGTCAGTGTCATAGCTTACATACTGTATACCTAGTTCTAGTGTCAATGTCATAGCTTACATACTGTATACCTAGTTCCAGTGTCAGTTTCATAGCTTACTTACATACTGTATACCTAGTTCCAGTGTCAGTGTCATATCTTACATACTGTATACCTACTTCTATTGTCAGTATCATAGCTTACATACTGTATACCTAGTTCTAGTGTCAGTGTCATAGCTTACATACTGTATACCTACTTATAGTGTCAGTGTCATAGCTTATATACTGTATACCTAGTTCTAGTGTCAGTGTCATAGCTTACATACTGTATACCTAGTTCTGGTGTCAGTGTTATAGCTTACATACTATTAACCTAGTTCCAGTGTCAGTGTGACTGTCATAGCTTACTTACATACTGTATACCTAGTTCCAGTGAAAGTGTTATAGCTTACATACTGTATACCTACTTCTAGTGTCAGTATCATAGCTTACATACTGTATACCTAGTTATAGTGTCAGTGTCATAGCTTTCATACTGTATACCTAGTTCTAGTGTCAGTGTTATAGCTTACTTACATACTGTATACCTAGTTCTAGTGTCAGTGTCACAGCTTACATACTGTATACCTAGTTCTAGTGTCAGTGTCACAGCTTACATACTGTATACCTAGTTCTAGTGTCAGTGTCACAGCTTACATACTGTATACCTAGTTCTAGTGTCAGTGTTATAGCTTACTTACATACTGTATACCTAGTTCTAGTGTGCAGTGTCACAGCTTACATACTGTATACCTAGTTCTAGTGTCAGTGTCACAGCTTACATACTGTATACCTAGTTCTAGTGTCAGTGTCACAGCTTACATACTGTATACCTAGTTCCAGTGAAAGTGTTATAGCCTACATACTGTATACCTACTTCTAGTGTCAGTATCATAGCTTACATACTGTATACCTAGTTCTAGTGTCAGTGTCACAGCTTACATACTGTATACCTAGTTCTAGTGTCAGTGTTATAGCTTACTTGCATACTGTATACCTAGTTCTAGTGTCAGTGTCACAGCTTACGTACTGTATACCTAGTTCTAGTGTCAGTATCATAGCTTACATACTGTATACCTAGTTATAGTGTCAGTGTCATAGCTTTCATACTGTATACCTAGTTCTAGTGTCAGTGTTATAGCTTACTTACATACTGTATACCTAGTTCTAGTGTCAGTGTCACAGCTTACATACTGTATACCTAGTTCTAGTGTCAGTGTCACAGCTTACATACTGTATACCTAGTTCTAGTGTCAGTGTCACAGCTTACATACTGTATACCTAGTTCTAGTGTCAGTGTTATAGCTTACTTACATACTGTATACCTAGTTCTAGTGTGCAGTGTCACAGCTTACATACTGTATACCTAGTTCTAGTGTCAGTGTCACAGCTTACATACTGTATACCTAGTTCTAGTGTCAGTGTCACAGCTTACATACTGTATACCTAGTTCCAGTGAAAGTGTTATAGCCTACATACTGTATACCTACTTCTAGTGTCAGTATCATAGCTTACATACTGTATACCTAGTTCTAGTGTCAGTGTCACAGCTTACATACTGTATACCTAGTTCTAGTGTCAGTGTTATAGCTTACTTGCATACTGTATACCTAGTTCTAGTGTCAGTGTCACAGCTTACGTACTGTATACCTAGTTCTAGTGTCAGTCTCACAGCTTACATACTGTATACCTAGTTCTAGTGTCAGTGTTATAGCTTACTTGCATACTGTATACCTAGTTCTAGTGTCAGTGTCACAGCTTACATACTGTATACCTAGTTCTAGTGTCAGTGTCACAGCTTACATACTGTATACCTAGTTCTAGTGTCAGTGTTATAACTTACTTACATACTGTATACCTAGTTCTAGTGTCAGTGTCACAGCTTACATGCTGTATACCTAGTTCTAGTGTCAGTGTCACAGCTTACATACTGTATACCTAGTTCTAGTGTCAGTGTCACAGCTTACATACTGTATACCTAGTTCTAGTGTCAGTGTCACAGCTTACATGCTGCATGCCTAGTTCTAGTGTCAGTGTCACAGCTTACATACTGTATACCTAGTTCTAGTGTCAGTGTCACAGCTTACATGCTGCATGCCTAGTTCTAGTGTCAGTGTCACAGCTTACATACTGTATACCTAGTTCTAGTGTCAGTGTCACAGCTTACATACTGTATACCTAGTTCTAGTGTCAGTGTCACAGCTTACATGCTGCATGCCTAGTTCTAGTGTCAGTGTCACTGCTTACATATGGCCTGAGAAGGTGTTTTTGAAAGAACAGTGTTTATTTTTAGTTCTGCTAGCCATGTGCATTGCATTCTTCTGCGTTTATATATAGAACCAAGAAATAAATATGTCACGGTTGACATTTGTGGTACAACTTTCAAAAATGCCTTCTAAAAATCAACTACACTTTCCATTTATTCCATGTCATTTTCAGCCACTTTTAGCATATTCATGTGACGTTGATTTTCCATTGGAATTTGAGTGGAATAGAGGGGCAGTATTTTTATTCAAAATAAATTGCAAGACAAGTTTATCACAGTTCATGGCTATGAACTTATTTCAATTTAAGAGGCTCTTCATCGTATTGTTTGTGTAATTTATGTGGTTGACTACATATATTTATCAAGACAATAACCTATCTTAATTTTTTTAGAAGTTTTCAGACTCGCTACAAATGTATAAAATATGGACAGTGGTATCCCACTCCAATAATTAATGCTCTAAAGTGTAAAATATTTGACCCTATTATAAAAGGTTACTTCAATAAAATTCAATGCACATCTCTCTCAAGTTCAAATAAATGATATATTTCACTATATTAAGCCTCAAATTTTATTTAATCTACTTTGTCATTACATTTGTTTAAGAAAACAGCTTAGGTTTATTTCTTATACATGTACTTACAATCAATTGTATAGTACAATAAAATGTAGACAGATCATGAAATCATGAGCATGGGTAATTTTGAATTAAGTATAAAAAGACATATTTTGTTTGTAATCTACCAATGCATGAAAATTAAACACTTTAGACCACCATTCTGACTCCCTAGTTCTGGTGTCAGTTTGATTTGCATTTATTAGCAACAAATTATATATTTTTTGCAAAAATTAGTTTTTCAGGTATCACTCTTGAGTAGCCTTAACATTGAAGACAATCTCAAAATTGGGGAAGCTTTACATGAGCTTAGTAAGGATGGAATTTTGATTATTGGGAGTGGAGCAGCCACTCATGCTGGTAGGATGGAAGGAGAAACTGCAGATTGGGCTATACAGTTTAAAAACTGGATACATGACACTGTCAGCAATCCAAAGTATACACCGCAAGAAAGAAAAGCCAAGTTTTTGACATGTAATTCAGAACCTTTTCTAAAGAAAGCACATCCAAGAATAGAACATTTTCTACCAATCGCCATGAGCTGTGCTGCAGCAGCATATAAGCCAGGCAAGGTAATCCACTCTGAGTTCATAGGATGTCTACTGAATGAGCATTATTTGTTTTAAGAGATATAATGCCAGAATCTGTCACCATGACACTTTGAGGAAAACCAGTATGTGAAGACAAATTTTTACATTTTTGTTTGTTAGTCTGCTTGATTGAAAAGGATGGGGCAGTGGTAACTTTTGGATCCATGAACAAACTGTTAAATCTCATCTGTTAATCATTTATGTTAATAATTTTTTTTGTATCTTCACGCTTTTGAAAAAACTTTTAACATAAGTATAAATAGTATAAATCTGATGCTTGCTTCTTTGGTTTTTGTTGCATTGTATTATTTCATTTTTATTTAATTTTTATATTTTATAATCCATTTTTTTATATCTTATAGTGGATGATATTAGTTTTGTTATATCATCGTTGTTTTTTACAACATTCCCATTTGCAACATCCATGAACATGTTCCTATATCTCAATAATATAACATTGTTTTTGTAACTTAATTTATATGCATCCTGTCAGTGTATTGCATATACTATATACCCTTATATGTATATCTGTTTTATGATGTTTAGAACACCCCATTACATAATATTGTTATTATTCTTTTGTGGTGTATTCAATTTTAATATCAATACATGTTCAATTAAAATATTTAGCATGTTTTTGATATAGATTTTGTCTGTAGCTTAGTTGGGGCCTCCGTGGCCGAGTGGTTAAGGTAGTTTGTCTACTATTGATCACGTGGTCTGTCAACACTGAGATTGCGGGTTTGAGCCTCACTGCCGGCAGGGTGCGTTTGACTCCAATCTCAATTGACAAGGATTGCCAGTTTCCCTACCGAAGGTCGGGTTTTCTTGGGTACTCCGGCTTCATCCCCCGAATAAAAACTGGACTCCATGATACAGCTGAAAAATTGCTGAAAGTGGCGTTAAACAACAAACAAACAAACAAACAAAATCAATAGCTTAGTTATTTTTTTCCTTGTTTTTCATTTTAGAGGTTTAATAAAAAAAAACCTAGAGAATTGACACAGCGCTCAGATCCTCAGAGTAATTTTTAGTTGATCAGATAGGCTTTTTATATTAAGCTATGTTGTTGTGCATTGTTCATATTTGGTTGAGGTGCCTGGTTCAGTTTTCTTCCCTTTTCTTGTTTTCTGGTTACCAATGTTTTAGCTGGAGTTGTTTTCCATATAAGGAGCTTTGTATTGCACATCTATTTTGAGTTGTATTATTTTTTGACCGAAAAGTTAAACAACAAGGAATAATTTTAAACAACAACTCGGAGGTACAACCATGATCAAAACCAGATTAGAGCACCTGCAACAAACCACAAATCATTATCAACAGATACACCAGCAGCATGCTGCATGTCTCTTCCTACCACTAACCGAACCTATAAATTCAAAAGGCAATTAAATTGCCATTTGTTCTGAGAACAAATGAAATGAGAAGGTCTTTCCCACTGTCACTCTAAAGTCAGAAAATATATGTGATGCTATGTGATTTTGTGCCTTGCTAAGCACAAAATTTCACGTTCAGTCTTAAAAATGTGTTCCCCAGCCAAAAATAGATAGTTGTTAAGGACTTTTAATAACAGTTACCTTGTTGCTATGGTATGACCTTGACCTATGACCTTTGACCTTTGGCTCAAATTGAAGCTCTTTTCTTACTGATCACTTTAAACCTATATGTTTACTATATTATCTCTAACAGTTTTCAAGTTGTAATAAAAAAACGATCAATCGAAACGTGTCAAGGGCTGTAACTCATCGCACAGCTTCGGGCCAAATGTACCAAGTGAAGGTCTCGATAAGAGGAGTATTTTTTTCCATTGTCGACTTCTATCTTTATGGTTTATAAGAAATAGTGCTAATAATACCTATGGTGACCTTTGACCATGATATTTTTAAATGTAATGGCACTTAGGATCAATGGTGGTGGTCCCAAGTCTTTGGGACTTACGGTTTTCGAGAAACAAATTTTGACGAGTTGCGACATTTTTTGGGTCAAAAACATGTAAACAGGAAGTCGAGGTGTTAAATCATGGCCATAGGGCCACAGACATTTTGTACCCTTCAGATTTGAGAATCGGTTACGATTTCTGAGTTTATCTGCTAACAAGGGTTTAAGGTATTGGGGCAGATAACTCTGTTAGATCGCTTTCACAGTGTGAACTGAGTCATCTCCGGCCGGATATGGCCGATTAATGATACCAAGCATCGAAATGATAAGGCAAGACACTTTTTGGCAAACCTCCACAGAAGACGAAAAATAATAATCATAAGAAATACAGTAAGGTCTTTCCTTTGGAAAGGGGAAAGATCATAATTACAACCAAGGACAGTCTGTACTAACTTAGTATATAATGTCTCTGTTACAGCAGTGTCCTTGAATGTTTGACAAACAACAAGATATACAAACCTTAGCTAACTGAGCAGATTTTATTTTACTGTAAGAACACTGGTTATATAGGCATTACTATGAAAATGTTCACACATTTTTTATAGAGAGCTAACAAATTCCTCTACCCATATTTTAATTCTTATAATGATATCTTGTGATATCAAACTCCTTAATAAAATGGATGAGTAACATATCAGTCTAGGATCAATTTGAATAATAACGATATCAAGAAGATGTCGAATCATGCGAGTCGAACACAAACTATCAAAATTGAACAAAGGTGATATTATTCTAACAAATGACAATACACGGGACAGTATTATGCCAAAATTCTGTCAGAATCAGTTTAGAAGAACTGCGGTATTCCCACAAACAGAATAAGAAATCATAACCATAGGGGAAAACTATGGTCACCAGTTATATGTAGGTGCGGTAGATTGAACATGTTAAGTGTAAAGCTTGAAGAAACCAACAGACCGGAGAACAAGATATACCAACACAAAATAACTCAAAGAAATTACATAAGATCGCTACAAAGTAAACTTGAAGCAACAATAAGAGATAGGGATTAGAACTAAATCATTGAACTGAACGGAATAAATTATTATAAAGTATTCTATACATTGGTGAGGAAACAGTGTGACCCATTAAACTTCTCAGCCTCATCTCTTGTAATGACAATGCACTTAACGACAAGACAGAAATTACAGAGACATTTGCACTGTACTTGGAAGAGATTTCAACCACTTATGAAAACACTAACTTTGACAAGAAACATTTCATAAATGGGCAAGGAGACATTAGGATCATTTCAGAACTATTTGGTCGGGAAGTAAGAGCAAACTAATAGTTACATCCGAGGAAGTGAAGACGATTGTACTATTATTAAACAGGTGTCAAAGTGCCACAAAAATACACCAGTCGAAAAACCAGCCACATGAATAGTAAGTTACAAGGCATTTAAATCATGGGACCATTATTAGCATAATTTAATGAACCAGCCAATTTAATACCTTCATGACCTTTTGCGGGACATTTGCAAGTTCCTTAAATTGAGTTTAAAACATGCAATGAATACACAGAAAACAGATAGGTTCATTTGTGAACAACAATTGTTTAATATAAATTGTTATGTTGAAACACGATTTTTCACTCAATGACATGGCTCACTTTATACTATTTACATCCCCATAAACATTTTACCCAAACTTCATAAATTTGACATTTTTTGTATAAAGGGCCATAACTCTGAAGTGCCTGAAGCAATTTGGCTGGTAATCGAATTTGTTCGAGATATTATGCCCATAAACATTTTCCCCAAGTTTTTATGAAAATCGGACAACAACTGTTTGAGATAGAGCGGACAAGGCGAATTTGGCAATTTTTATAAATAAAGGGGCTATAAATCTAAAGTGGCGGAAGCAACTTGACTGGTTATATAACTTGGCCGAGATATAGATATGTGTCCCGTAAAGATCCTTAAAATATAAAGTTTTTAAAATTTGCAACCAGTTTGTAATCAGTTAAAAATACATACCGTCCATATTGAAGGACTCTTTAGGACACATATGCCGAGATATTATGCCGATAAACATTTTCCCCAAGTTTCATGAAGACAAGACGAGGAAAACGTTGCTTCTGAACACATTAAACATGGTGAAGAAACGTTCATAGCCACTATTACAAACACCGTCAATTTTATTTTATAAAACAAAGATATAACAAGAATATAATAGCCTGTCCAATTCTTAAAAAGGGAAGGCCGAGTACTGATCATACTCGTACAAAAAATATTATTCAATTCAATCACGACGCGGAAGATAAAAATCAAAATATACTCCACAAAGGTACATTCAAATGCCTGTTTTTTTTCTTTACTGATACGTACAGAACTTATTGCAGAAGTAAAGAAACTCTAAATCGAGCCTATATTTACCAATCCTGGATGCAAAAAAAGTCTTTTATGTTTTATGGCAAATATTTAACTCCAGATTACTCAACACTTTATGGCTTTTTTCAAATACGTATGAAAATGTACTCTCGAAAACAAAACTGAACGGAAATTTGTCAAGACCAATTAATAACAACAAGGTGTGAAGCAAGAAGGTATATAGGTATGATCAATCACTGCATATAACATCTTTGTCAATAATCTTCGTTCACGACCTTTGAGGGAAATCAACT
This sequence comes from Limnoperna fortunei, assembly GCA_944474755.1. Lineage (NCBI taxonomy): Eukaryota > Metazoa > Mollusca > Bivalvia > Mytilida > Modiolidae > Limnoperna > Limnoperna fortunei. Next base: position 29,404,868 of record OX104117.1, on the reverse strand, counting down.
AGGTGCCTATTATCGGATGTACATACTGCGGCATACCAATCGTGATGCCACTCTCATGCTTGCACTAACATTGTTTGTATTCTCATGGATAAAATAGATAACATCGTTAAAATCTACAATCATCTGGTCTCAACGACAAGGAGAATAAATCTGCGATATTCAACATCATTAAGCTGTCTTTCAGACTCAGCAGTGCATTTAGGCATAGAAAGAGACTCGACATCAAATTCAATATCATAAGTAATATCTAAGCGAGGTGTTACTGTTACTGTTAGAAAGACTGTATACCATTAATGGAGCACAGCTCCTTGCACTTAACGGAGTCAACCAGAAAGTTTCGGCAGATAATTCACAAGAAAATACTGGAAACATTTGGGTAGAAAAAGATATTGCAATTAGCAATAAAGTCAACTGGTTCCCAATAGTAACAGGAATAGCGAATCTTTATGATATTCCGTCTCCTCATGACGCTATTGACATCCGCCCAATAGCATATCTAGAATAAATTAGTCAATCAATCAGTGGATAATAAATCCATTTCTAGTCTACAACAAGAAGCTAAAAACAATTCTTCACTGAAATATTTAAACCTATACGTCACAATAATTGGAAAAGCACGTTATATAAGGACAAAGCTGTGGTACTGAACCTGTAGCATGTTCAAGTCTAAAATACTAGCAAGTGGAACAATATTCTGCAAAGCTCTAAAGTAAAACGCTCAAAGATACAAGTTTCACCCATCTGCCAATATTCAATGAAACGGAGGACATAGTTCGCTTCTTGGTAAAACTTGCTGTTCTCTTACCAATAAGGTTGCATCTACGGATTGTTGGCTTTGCGTGCCGATGCAAAATCAGCCACCCCTCTCTAAGTCATTCTCTCAAACATGAAAAGCATATCGGGGTCTGCATGACGATAGCTCCAATCTCCTCTCGTGTTTGAGGTCCGTATCATAGCCTAGTCCCGGAGATTTACAATACCTCAAGGGATCTAGTTTGTAGTTTTCCAAACATATATCCCTAAAGTCCTAATAAATATCTGTCAGTAGCAACATGACGGATTCAAGTAAGAAGTTATGACAGTATCTGAAGGTCTTGAACTGGAAGGTGTCGAATACATTCTGAGCGTGAACAAGCTTTGTCACTTATGTGTGTCTTATTAAGCCTTTTGTAGAAGTCTGGCGTGAACATGAGTAAAGTCTCCCTAAACTCCGCTTCGCTGTTTATGTAGTCATCAGGATATACACCCTTGAGAACTCATAAGGTCGCAAAACTATGTTTTTAAAAAGACCCTCATCAGATTCTTTGCTAAGATCTTTAAATAGAAAACGGAGTTTGAATTGAAACGAGTCAAGGAACCTCATTTCTAAATCTTCATCCTTCTTTGAGAAGTTAATATAGTTCTCGTCAGAAGTGGAAATACAGTTAATCTTACCCTTCTTGACCAAACAGATATGCGTCATATCTGCTCAAATTTGAAGCTTATGGGTACGAATTTGGGGAGTCGAAAGTCCAAGTTGTACTCGTTGTGTCTGTCGTTAAAATGTAGTCCCCCATACTAAAGAATTAGCAAAATCACGACGGTGCGTGAAGTTGATACTGCTTTGCATAGGCCTTAGATGGCATTGGCAGTCAGGTATCGATTTTAGCCGCAAAGTAGTTAAATCCGCATTGGTGGTAAAGGGACTTTTGTAGCTCCGGTTGTAATCTAATGCTATGTCTTCTTCAGGTATAACATATTCACAGGGTTATTCTGACTGCAGTCTTTTGAGGTGGTTATCAAAGATCTCAAGTCGTGACAAATGAGAAAAGAATCGAAGGAACTGTTCCTGACGGTGTTCCGATACTTGAGAACTCAAGAGCCGAGACAAACTTTTGATCCAGCAAGTGTTGTTTGCATGCTTCTCGGGGTCTGTGATAATCAATAGATTTACGTTCTGGAAATTCAATGTCATCGAATTTTAACTCATTGACCCACTGTTTGTATTGACCAAACCTGTTTACTGACCTTTGGTCAACGTCCTTATGATACCTGATCTTGTTTTGGTATTTGTCTATGTCCTTCTTCTGAGCCAGCATCTTAGGAAGTGGTATGTAAGGAGCTTTCCCTGATGGTCTTGAAGTGGATTTGTAGGTGGGGTTGAGTTATCTTCTGAAAACCGAATTGCTTAAATTTCAAAGGTTTTTATTTTGGATTGTAGGCATCAACAAGAGGCTGAAGGGTCGGTTTGTGTAGCAGAACAGTGTGATCTCCGTGCAGGAGCTTCAATAAAAGAACCTTAGCAAGCTCACATACTCCTCATGCCCACATATTGGACACGAACAAAAATTTACTGGTAATATATTTAAACAAAGTTTTGCTGAGCATTCTCGGGAAGTTAGTCAAAGATTTGGAATGGGAAACCCCAAACCCCTAAAATAGAACTACAATCATATGCTTCATTTAGCTACAGATATATGGTACTCAATATGAAGTTTTATTCAAATATGAAATTTTAACTTGTGCATGTTTAATTAAAAAGTTTGACAGACTATCTCAACAATACATGTTTCTTTGTTCAAATATGTTCAACAAAAATTAACCGTTTTTTCCAAGCGATAATGGTCCGAGTGTCTTTAGTTTATATGTTGTTCGCGAGGTTGTTGAACCGAAAGTGAAAGTTCAAAATTGGGAACATAGTTTGTAAACAACAACAATTAATCATTATAAACAGATCCGGTATAAACTAATGTTAAATCACGTGTTTAAAATAAGAGGACCGAGTTTTCAAGGTAAACGTAAAAATATCACAAAATAATACATTTTTGGGGAAAGCAGACTGTCAAATATGCCTGACCAGCTGCCTGTCCTGTTTTTGACACATGGAGCCGGTCCAGCTTTTTTTCTGGATGCCAACATTTTTAAGTGGTGCAAAGGATTTGATAAAGATTCAGATGCTGCAAATTTTCTCAGAGATTTATTCAGAACTGTTGACATGAAACAACCAAAGGCAATACTGGTGTTAAGTGCGCACTGGGAAGAGGATGTTTGTACTGTACAAGTCAACAATAAACATGAATTGTATTATGATTATGATGAATTTCCACCAGAAACATATAAACTATTATGGAATGCACCTGGAGCACCAGATGTAGCAAAACGAGTCAAATCATTGCTTGAATCAAAGGGAATTAATTGTAGAGAGGACACTTCTAGAGGTTTGGACCATGGTGTTTTTGTACCACTAAAGTTAGCCATCCCAAAAGCTGATATTCCAGGTATTTAAACCTTTCTTTAATATACTTGTACCATATGTTTACTAAACCAGTGTAAAAAATAAAAAAAAATGTAGTAAGTTAGTAAATAGAAAAAAAACAGGCTGATGATATAGATGCACTTAATTATTATGGGAAATTAAGGAGTGTTTTATAAGCAGTTACATGTTATTTATTTACATTTTTCATATTGATTAAGAAAAATATCAGTTTAATAATTAAATGGTTGCTTATCATGTAGTGAGTGGCATTTCTTAAGATATATTAATTTGGAGACCACAAATTTTAAACAATAAATGATTTTGGGGACATTGGGATGGACCTAAATGCAGGACATTTTTTTAGCCAATATGTAGGGATATATATACATAACAACTTACTCTAATTCCTGCATCTGTGCTTGAATATGTTTTTAGTGATATTATGTAATTAAAAATCCTGTTATTTAAGTTAAAAGATTTACATTTTACTTATGTAAGTGTTACAGGTACATATACATGTAGTATTCATTTCAGTATATAAATATGGCAATTTATAAGAGGTTAAGATTTTAACATGCAGAATCGCAATAGACATAATGTAAAGTAAACTAAGAATAACAATACAAATAACTCAACAGACAAAATGAGTCTATCACAACAGAAAGAACAAATGTGAAACATGGTGATAAGCAGTAAAAAGCAGGAACTTTATACCTACTAGTAGTTCAAGTGTCAGGGTTACTTTGCATTAATTAGAAGCAAATTAAATAGTTTTTTGAAAAAAATTAGTTTTTCAGGTATCACTCTTGAGCAGTCTTAACATGGGAGACAATCTTAAAATTGGAGAGGCTTTACTTGAGCTTAGTAAAGATGAAATTTTGATACTTGGTAGTGGTTCGGCCACTCATGCTGATGATGGTATGCATGATAAAGAAGCTGCAGATTGGGCTATACAGTTCAAGCACTGGATACATGACACTGTCAGCAATCCAAAGTATACACCAGAAGAAAGAAAAGCCAAGTTTTTAACATGTAATTCTGAACCTTTCTTTGAAAAGGCACATCCAAGAATAGAACATTTCCTACCAATCGCCATGAGCTGTGCTGCAGCTGGATATAAGCCAGGCAAGGTAATCCACTCCGAGTTCATAGGAAGTCTACTGAATGAGCATTATTTGTTTTGAGATATTTAATACAAGAAACTGTTACCATGACACATTGAAAATGTAGTTTGTGAAAAATTGTTTTACATTTTTTCTTCATTATCTGCTTGGTTGAAAAGGAGGAGCAGGGGTTATTTTCTGGATCCATGATAAAATTTGTTAAATCTGCTCTGTTAAGTATTTTCATGGTTTTAAAAACATTCAACTTAATATGATTATTTTATAACTTTGTAAAATGCATATTAAAAATCGTATGTTGTGAATAATGCTTTTGTTTCTTCTTGGGTGTTTTGGGTATATCTGGGCCTTTGAGGGTTTTTGTATTTATTTATTTATTTATTTATTTATTGGTTCAAACACAATTACAATAATTGGTTAAGACCTGTAGTACAATAACTATAATACATACGAATTATGTTTACAAAATTACAAGACTAGTATAGAAATGTATAGAGTAAAATACTTTGTATTTTGGAAACTACGTGGTAGAACTATTGTGTTTATACATAATCAAAAGGCAAATAGTTTATACACAGAAAACATTCTTTGATAAATAAGTGTCTAATAACTCATACCCCAGACACACTTGAATGTATGTATTATTTCATTTGTAGTTTTATATATTTTTCTTATTCTAGTCAATATTATCATTGTTGCTCACCTGACCCAAGGAGTCAGTGTGAACTATTCTTATCACTTAGTGCCTGTCATTGGCGACGTTGCTGTTGTCCTCATAAACTGTTCACATTTCAATCTTCTTCTCCAAAACCACTTGGCCAATTGGAACCAAACTTGGAAGGAATGTATATTAGGTGGTTCTTAATAAGCTTGAGTTTTGTGCTAATCAAATATTAGACATATCTGCCATAGCCATAATAGCATTCTGATTGGCTGAAATTAAAAAAAATGTTCTCATAAACCCCTTGGCAGATTGAATTGAAATATTGCAGAAATGTACCTTAGATGGCCCTCTCCAAAGTTGAGTTTTTTGTGCTGATTCAAAATCCAAAATGGCCACCACAGAGGAATACAGCTTACCATAGGACACAATAGAAAAAACACACAAATAGCTTCTTCTATGAAAATATTTCACACAAATACAGGAAATTTTACAGAATTGAAGTTTGAATAGTTATCTTATTATTTTGAGTTTTTAAAGCAAATTGGTAAATTAACATGTCTGCCATGGCTACTAGTGCATTCTGACTGGCTGAATTTAAAAAATCTTCTCACAAACTGCTTGGCAGATTGATTTGAAATATTGCAGAAAATGTGTCTTAGATAGTCCTCTACAAAGTTCGAGTTTTTTGTGCTGATCCAAAATCCAAGATGGCCACCACTGTGGAACACACCTGAACATAGGACCCTATGGGAAAACCATACAAACAACTTCTTCTCTGAAACTGTTCCACTCAGGTAAACCAAATAATGCAGAAGTGAAGCTTGGTTAGTTATCTTATTGTTTTGAGTTTTTCGAGCTGATAGAAAATTCTACTTGGCGGCCAGAGCTGCAAATGTGTTTTGATTGGCTGAAATTTCAAAATTCTTTTCCTCACAAACCCCTTGGCAGAAGAATTGTGATATTGTAACATGGCAACATTTATAGAAGCAGAATCTTGGCATAAACTCTTAAGCATTTAATATCAAAATTTGCAAGAAAAATCATGACTCCTACAGAGTGTTTTTGTATGTCAGCCAGTAAACGATACAGGCTATTAAGAGCCTCTAGTGTTATCATTGTTATTTTATCAGACAGAAATTGACTTGATGTAATTTTTTTAATAATAATTTTGATAATGTTATTTGCTTGTTAATTACATGTAGTAGATTAAATTTAATATATTTGATGATTACATGAAATCTATTTATATGTATATGCTGGTACCAATCAAGTCCTGGGATACTTGCTGGAAACCAGAGATTAATTACAACAGGTACCAGTCGAGTCCTGGGATACTTGCTGGAAACCAAAGATTAATTACAACAGGTACCAGTTGAGTCCTGGGGTATTTGCTGGAAACCAGAGATTAATTACAACAATCCAAACTAAGAGTAAGCTTCCAGTAGAGATTTCTGATCCAGCCCCCGTTATGATTTTACGACCATTCATATGTTTAAAGTTTGCATAAGATTTGGAACCAGACATAAGTCATACAACTATTTGTGAAACAGAATTTATAATATTTTGAGTATTTACAAGTCATACACCTGGACCCAAGAAAATAATAAACAGATGGATCTGTTAGAAACAGAATTAAAATAATGTCAGAAGCCAATATTTATTACAATATTAGGTTCTAATAAGCATTGACATCACAGAATTCCAACATCATTACAAAGGTCAAATTAGAACAACACAGCTTTCTTAAATTTAAATAAAATGTTATGAACGAATGGAATGTATATTTGTATATCTGAATATAATATCAACCCAACTTAGATGTTCATCCTCTTTCTTAAATAAAGACTTATTTAAAGTTAATATTGTGCAACGACCGAACTGTAACTGTGGAGCAAACTTTGATTGATTGATTGATTAATGGTGTTTAACTTTGAGACCGCTTATCATTACTTCCTAGAATGTCCAATTTATCACGCAGCTAGGCAAAAACTACTTCTCGATCTCAATTATGTCATACAGTATGGTAGTCTTATTCTCGATCTTCTTCTTGGTAAATCTAACACACCTTCAACTGAACAATATGAAAACGTACTACTGCATGTCTTTTCTTTCATCAGGAAAACAAAAAGGTTTCTCATAGTTTAATCTAGTTTAATCAATTTTACATGTCTACTGACAGACAGAGAGACAGACAAGCACACACAACACACATCCTTCCTTGTATTTATTTATTTTCTTTCAGTTTCTTTCTTACTTATTTGTTTTGTAAAGAATTTTGTTGTTTTAAGACATATATTGTAATTTTATCAACTAATTTTGATTTGCGGCATCCAATGAACAATGTTACTAGTTTGGTTTAAATTGTTTATTGGACTTTTTCTTATTGGATTAAATGTCCTGTGGTGGCCTTTAAAACTTAAATTCAGTTTTATAGTTTTTGACAAAGACATTTGAAGATTTTATAATAGGGGTTAAATAAAATATATTCTGCAGTGCTTATCATTTATCACAATAAAAAACAAATTTTTAAAAGTTCATCCAATAAATAATTTCACCAAGTTTGGTTTAAACTGGTTCAATGGTTTCAAAGAAGACTTTTAAAATATTTTCCTGTAGGCTAGTCCCGTGGTGGCAGCCATCTTGGAGTTCTGAATGGATTAAAAAAAAACAAATTTTGTGAAGGACCATCCAATATTCTTACACAGTATTAGGTTTGTAGTTTCTGAGAAAACATTTGAAACATTTCCAATAAGGTCCAATTTTAAACTAAGGCCTACAGTGACAGCCATTTCAATATTCAATCAGGGTAAACAACATACAATATGTCAAAACCATGTAACGTTGTGACTAAGTTTGTTTCAGAGAAATAAATTGAAATCTTCCTATACTAGAACATTTCACCACCACCAATGATGGAGACAATGGATTCAAAGTGATGACAATTTTTCGCCAGATCCGAAGATAATAAGGTTCCGTATCATTGGTAACACTGTAAGTGGTCTATATGGACAGTGATGAATAGAAATCCAATGAGAAATCAGCATTAAATCAAAGATTTTGTGTCAAAGCTTTATTATCTATATTTTTCCACACAAGTACAACTGATTATTGTATATAAATTTTAATTTATGGCCATACCCATTTGTCTTTCAAATATTTTTCACAAAAAGAAAAATACACTGAACAAAATTGTCTTCAATAAAAATGTAGTTTTATTAGTCCATATAGCAATAACACAAATATCTGTTAATGATTTGTACAAATTTAGAAAACAACAATATCTACCATCAATGAATACAAATGCTTTGGCAATCACAATGTCAACAAACACCAGGTGGAGCTGCTGGTTGAATAATTATCTAACACTATCAAGTTGAATAATTATCTTGAACTATTTCATGGTACATAATCAGTATTTATCAAACAATTCATAAACTGAGGGGTGCACATAGTGTTAATTGACGCTGCTATTTTTGAAAATTTCATGTATGAACATTTTCAAAACTGAAATAGATGAGGTTATGTCTCCTCTGTTTAAAATCAAATTCAAGGTTATACGCAGGTCTTTATTACCCAAATAAACCTCCTAAAAATAATGGTCACGTTTTCAAAAAGAAAACAATACATATAAAAAAATGAAATTGAAATACATGTATAGGGAAACACTGTTAAAGCTAATCTTAAAGCATTATTCAAATGTCTTTATATCAGATTTAACAATATTAGTCTCTAATAGTCATTCAGACCCGATTATGGTAGTGATCTATGATAGGAAAAATTAACAACATACAATTAACAAACAGCACATTTTCTGGGTCTTGCACGAAAATTTATTTTTAAATTTACCAGGTACCATGGATTTCATCACACTGTTTAGAGTTATCCCCCTTTGAATTTAGAAAATAATTGTGATTTTGGGCATTGACTTGTGTTGTTAACCACCATGAACCACCTCCTGGATGATTGTTAGAAATAATTGTACTTAAATTAATTAAGACAGAAATAATCCCTAAGAAATTAACATTGAATAAATTACAAGGTTTAAAGCAAGAACTTATTTGAAGTTGTAATTTTTTTTAGCCGAGTTGAGCAAGAAAATATCTAAACCCGACATAAATTGCATAGCAAATTCTGTATTAATTTCATATTTCCAAGTGTATAACAGGATTTGTCTGAATTATTTTTGTGGCAAATATTAAAACAGATTTACTTTAATAATTCTCTTATATATAAGACTAAATATATGACACAAAGTATAGTTACCATATATAACACACCATGATGCTACAACTTTGTATAAAGCGAATTGTGTTGTTGTTTAAGATATTTGAGATATTTCAATGTGTTTTTTTTTTTATTTGATAAAATTGCCCTTTAAAAGATGCCCTCAAAAAATAACTGATTAATAGAAGGGCAGCAAGGGAAAATCAAAAAGTCCCTCAAGTAAAAAAAAGAATTTCTATGAAGGTCACATGAATTTCTCTCAAATTTTGTATCGTAACAGTGTGCTGTGACAGATCTTATGTCTGTCTGTATCTAACGAAGTGTATAAGAATGTTGAATAATTTCGAAGTATTTTGTTGTATAGAATAATATCCTGGTACCTCTGTCTTTTTGAGTGAACTTTAGGTAAAATCCCATACCAGTTGTAAAAACAGGAAGATCCAATACACACTGTGGGTAATCCACAGATGATTCTTCCTCGCAATATCACAGCTGGGTTCAATCATACCAGAATGAATGTTTTCATGAATATTCAACAGATCCTACTGGCCAATCAGTAGGCCAGTAACTTACATCTTGTTATATCTACTACCCATACTCTTATATGCCAAAGTATCTTTTAGTATATAAAAATCAAACAACAATACAATAAGTCATATCCAAACCTTATATGATGTATCAGGAAGTAGTCGGGGATACAAAAATTTAAATTGCCTGTTACACAAGAAGCCATTTTCAAATCTTTTATGTTATCCAATAAAAAGGCACATTTACTCAGTGGATGTTATTTCAGGTGCTTTCCAATTTAACAATAAACATACCTTTTTGAAAATAGACAAATATATTTGTTTTCAGATGCTATAGTCAGATACATGTACTGCCATTGTTTTTTATATTCTGCCCCAATAATTGCAGTCTGATTAACCAAATACAAATGGTTACCATGGAAACTAATCAACAACGTAATTTGGAATAAAACCATAATCAAAGAAATAAATCAACAAAACTTTTATTTCCATTTTAGGATATTCATACAAATGATAATATCCATGGAAACCAAGACAACTCTAATACATGTCAGTTAACTTGTAACTAAAAACAAACCACAAACACAGTTTGTCAGTTTAATATGTAATACAATTAAAAGTAATTTTTGCATAAGAACAAAGTTATAAATTGTCATAGCAACAATGAGAGAGAAAAAGAATCACTTTACAATTTCTATTCAAATCAGCCTTGTATCCCACAGTTGTAATCTGTCTTTTATCCTACGATTTTACATAAAGTTTTTCTATTCAGGTCTGTAAGAGTATCCTATAGTTATACAGTATAAATAAAAAAATCAACCCATAAAAATATAAAATAATCTAAAATATACTGTCACAACTGTGATTATGATAAGTCATCCAAATGAAACATTGATCATTTATAACCCATGAAACAGAACACGATTTAAACATAACAAGCATACAAATGTCTACAGAATGATTACATAGCTGCCGTTAATGTATGAAGTGTTTTAACATCACCAGACATCATTCCAGAATCGTAACAATTCATATTTGTACTACTTTGCCTGGATGTACCTGCAAGTATCCAAGGTAATTAAATAAGTAATAAACATTTGTACATGTGTTTATCAAGGAGTCCAAAATACCGTATAAGTGGTTTTTTTCGCGGTGATTTAATTTTCGCTATATTCGCGGTAAAATGTTTACTGCGAAAATATCAACGCGCGAAGTATTAGAAACAACCATTAAGCTATTTTTTCTGATTACTTACCGCGAAAATTACTTTACGCTAAAGTAAACTCACACAGTTTTTCAACAAAAACGCTAAATTTTCCCCACGCGAAAAAAACCACTTATCCGGTATATGCTCGTAAATTGTACAACTTTAAATTGTAAACTGAAGTTATAAATATCATTATGAAGAGCAGCAACCTCATAGCTGGTGTGTATGGTACAAACACAGGAAAATTAAAGAGTAGATTACATTTATTTGTATTTTTAACAGTTTCTACATATTATTTTTTTGTGTATAACAATTCCAGCATAACTAATGTTGACAAAATTAAAACAAACGAGTTTGAACTGAATGAATAATTTTAATTTAAATGCAGTAGCTTTGGCAAAAAAACCCGAACTTACTATGTCAAAAATAATAACAGTAAGTTCTGGGATGAAATAAAGTAAAATTACTGTGGTTTAACTCACGTACAATCAGTAATTATGAAAGCTGTTTTTTTATTTTGGTAATTCATTAAATTATCATCTATCAAAACGATGTTTCAGTTTGCATAAAAACATGGATAAGTTGGCATCACTGCTCAGGCATGAATTCAATTTTTGGTTAAGAAAACTCAATCTTGTCAAGTTAGATTGGAGTGGATTGATTGTTCAATGCATTGATTGTTTGTTTTACGTCCAGCAAGTTGGATTTGAGGACAACCCGGACATAGTGATACTCAAACCCACAACCTCCATGTTAACAGGAACATGATCAATAGTAGTCCAACTTCCATCATAATTCTTGAGCCACACATCTATTACAACTTTCCTGTAAACATTTTTTATTTCAAACCAACAGACAATGTGCCTTCAAGACTGTTTATAACATTAAAAGTTTACTTACTACATGAATGAGATATTAATGACACAACATCATTTCTACCGATAGCTGTGAGGCATTCCATTAGGTAGGAGACAGTACCACCACATTCCTGTAAAAAGACATTTTAGATAAAGGTTTGACCATAAAAATTTTGCTCACCTCAAACTATAACAATTAAATATCATTTTATGTATGCAGTCATCGTTCATGTATCATCAGCAGAAATGTAGAATTTTTTATTCACCTCAAAACACAACAATTAAATATTTTCTGTATGCAGTCATTATTCATGTATCATCAGTGGAAGTGTTGAATATTAACTAATTAATTTCTAAAGCACAGTCATGCACGTAGCATTACCTAAAATACAGAAAATTTGTAATGGACGGCATCTGTGGATTAATTGCACACCGTTTTTGAAAAATACTGCCATTAACTATGTCAATTTTGCTTTATGATGAAAATGTGCCAAGGTCAACGCTTTTATACCTGGATGAAACTTAAAAGGCATTCAATTTCGTATGTACATTTTATTTTATTAAAAAATGCCTGGGTGCTGTTTCAATCATACACAATGCATTTTTGTTGACTGAAGTTAGTCGGCATAGTTTGTTTACTAAGGATGTCGTCAAGGAAGCAAGTGCTCTTCATGGCTATAGTGTTCATGAAGAAATGCAAAGAATGATTCTATGTCATCAGTAACTGCTTGAGACAATAGAAATTTAGGATATCAATGAAAGTCATAGGTAATGTAAAGATTAAATTATGAACATGTTACCTCATAGAAATTAAGTAGAACCCTAGTGGGACTAAATCCTGAATTATGGCCTTCCATTAGTTCATACAAGCCAAGTGCATTTGCAAGTGCAATCCAGTCACGGCCTGTATTCGGTGGATCCAACATTTTGGACATCTGGACTCGAACTGGATATACCAAGTTTTGTATGTCACCTTAAAAAAAAAATAAATCTTAAAAGATGAAGAAAACAGCATTTGTGATTTCTAGTTAAACATGTAGAAAAAATATTCCAGACATGATTATCACATTATTTTATTTTTGGTTCATTGACTAAGAGTGTGTTTACTGATAATCAACTGAAATAGCGCCACTCCAGAAATAGATACACATTGGGGTCTTTTAATGCAAATTTAGATATTTTTCTTAATTGAGTGAGGTAACTGAAGCATAGGATACAAGATTGTGGAAGAATATAAAAAGTCCCTTCAAACAACAATTTTTTTTATTACATGAAATACCGACCTTCCTGTGAACTTGCTTCTCTCAGTATAGGAATATCTTGTATGGACAAAGATGAGAAGTATTCTGTGGTATGTACGTAATCACGCTCTGTTGTATCACATTCTTTGACGTTCGAGTAGGGTTCTCCTCGAAGGACTCGCAATACCTATGGTAGAAAGGTTCAGTTGTTTTTAGTCATAAAAATTGTAATTAAGTAAATCACAAAATAAAACATAAGGCCTTGGTGCCAAAAAATGTTTCAGCTGATAATTTTTTTTTATTCTTATTTTCATCCAATCAAAACTTTTTCTTGCGGGCATAGTACTCAGAAATGTTCCTAGACAAAGAAAATTTAACATTTTATGGAACTAGTGCTGTGTGAATGTAACACTAACATGAACAGTGGATGAATAAAATGCCACATAGTTTAAATGTAAATTTGTGTGTATGTACCTTTTCATTGTCCATTGCAAAATCTTCTGGTTTATATCGCTCCAAACGTAACTCTCCTTTATCATCTTGAACTCCTTCAAATTCATCATAAAGTTCTTCTTTGACTTCATCATTTTCGGCTTCAGGGTCTGCTCCAGCTGCGATTAGGAGAGCAACCACACCGACATTTTGTCTGGCACATGCTACATGCAGTGGTGTATTACCATCAAAGCAGCATGAATTAACATTTGCTCTGGCCTAAAAAAACAGTATTATATAATTTCTTTATTTTATTTCAACGTGGGCACAGCCCATGAGTATACTGAATTCTTAATATATTTTGTTTCTATCCTCAGCCAGTAAGTATCTTTTTCAGTAAAACCAGGCTACCACAACATGAGTGAATTTATATTACTATACCAAAAGAGCCCAGTCAAATGTCGTTTCCATGCTTACCAGTATTTATCTAAATTATGGAATCACTGTGTACTAAGATCTGTCAAAGTGACCGTAAAGTGTAGACTACTAATGCACAAATCTCCTGTCAAAACTAACTCTAGTGTGAATTATCCTATAGCACTAAGATGTCCTTTCAAAACTACCTCAGATATCAGGAATCTTCAGGTATAAATATGCCCTTTCCATACCTCTAATATAAGGAATCCTACAGTACTAAGATCATCCCTTTCTACAGCATGGTGTAGAGGTGTTCTTCCACTTTTACCATCAGGGAGGTTTATATTAGCCTTTCCTTTCAACAATAATTTCATTGCAGTACAGTTCTGTGTGAGAGCAGCCAGGTGTGCTGTTGAAAAACCTACAAAGTAAAACATTTAATCAATAGAAAAGATTACTGTAAAATTGTGTGAACATGTTCTTTAGCTGCTGATACTATTTGAACAAGTTCATTAGACATGCCAGGAGATTCATCTAATTATGTCTGCTTTATCTGAACACCTGTTTCACTGTTAATGTATAAATCTTCATTGCACAATAATGCTGAGCATTAAAATTTTATATCATTTATCATTTTTAGATTTTTCAGTTTTTTTGTTTAGTAAACATTAATATCTGTTTGGTATCATGGCCTTATTCCCACATTAGAATTCACTGTTGAAAAAAACTTAAATATATTCTGTTTAAATACTGTTAAGTCTTACTATATATGATGTAAACTGGAAAAAATAGAAATTGTTTAAAGGGTTCATTGTTGACATAAAACTTTGACATCAATTTCATAAAACAGGACATTTATTTTTTCAAGGACCATACATCCCAAAAAATTATTGATTGGTGAATTAATCCAAGGTATTATTGATATATATGTTTGAATTTCATGAAAATTTGGCGAGAAATATAAGCATAAAGCATAATTTTTCATATAATTTACATTTCAAAGAGCCCAATTCCCAAATATGATAGATCTGTGTTAGTTTTTCAACTTGCAAATATATAATTACTATATTATTTGAAGTTTAAACATCTGATGAGAAATATAACCATGAGAGCACTTTTCAGACATTTACATTTCCATGGGCAATAACTCCCACAAAAATGATCAACCTTGTTCAAGATATTGTTGATTGGAACATTTGCTTCAGATTTCATAAAAATCTTACTAGTAGTGTAGGCTTGAGAATGTTTATAAACCAGATGGACAGAAGAACAGTGTGAGGCATGCAGAGCCTGAAGAATGGCATGATGTCCTACATTTCTATGTCCTCCACAGTGTTATGGATATGTGTGACAGGTTAAAACATTAATTACAAATATAACTTAAGCCTACCATCAAAGTTTTTCAGATCTAATTCTGGGAATGGTTTGTTTTTGGCTGTGTTGGGTCTATGGTATTTGACTAAAACAGCTAGACAATTGTCTTGACCAAACTGCACAGCTAGATGTGCAGGTGTATTGCCTTTCCTATCCACCATTGTCGAGTCTGCCCCAGCATTTAACAAACGGTCAATAACACTGGGCTGATTCATCAACACTGCTAAATGTAAAGGTGTCTGAAAAAAATTTAAACTTTTGTAAAGATTTGAAGATTTTATGACTATTTCATTAAATAAGCCATCCATTAGGTTTTGTATTGTTAATTCAATACATTGTACTTATGATGAATCTAAATAAGATGAAACTCATGTCTGTCGTAGTAAATTTTATATGACGATGACGTGTCTTTGATGACATTTTATTGTACTAAGAAAAGATATACTTTTTTTTCATTCTTACCGTGGTTACAATTTATTAGCCTGATTTATTTCATGTGTATGTTCCTTTAGTGTACCAAAAAGTTCTTCTAGGTCAAAATGGATTTTCTTTGCCAACCAAAACGGTTCCCACAAATGGCAGAAAACTTGACAAGTTTACAAACATACAGTAAATCATTATTACTACACTGAATGTGTATACAAGTAACAAACCAAACACAACCCCACTCCCCAAATTCAAAAACAACAAAACACCAAAAAACACAAACTAACATCTATAACAGAAAGGTCAAAGGTCAACCTGATCATATAATTCACTATTTTGCAATGTAGTTAATAAAATGTACATAATTAATTCTGTGTGACTTTGATATAATTTAAAAATACATTTGAGTACAAGTGTAAAAATTTAAGTGTATATGTACTAATAGGAAATAAGAGTCAAGGAAAACTTAAACATATAAAGACAGGAAGTCATACAAAACGTCACTCATGTTTGAAGATTCCAGAAACACAGGAAACAAATATTTTTTGCAATCATTCAAATACTTATAATAGTATAATAATAAACAGTGATAAATGTACTACATTTTTTCTAACAATTTGGTCTAAAGGTATTGTACGACAGAAGTCTTTGAAGACACACAGAGTACTGTGAAAGTACTTAAATTCGTGGGTATCAATTTTCGTGGTTTGGTGAAATTTTACATGTTCGTGGGTTCTTAAATTCGTGGACTGACGGTTTCCGAAAATGAAAAAAGTGAGGTAGCGATCAAAATAAATTATTACAGAAGAATCATTTTCACTGTTGATAATAAACATCAACATATAAAGAAGAAAAACCAGTTTCATAACATGATGTTGTTTACGCGCGTGGTAACGAATGTAAAATTAACAAAACGGATATCAATAGGTAATTATAAACACGGTAAGGTATTAATTGATTAATTGCAATAAAATCTATTTTGAGTCTATATAATTCTCTAATTGTTATCTATAGAAGCATTCCTAGCCGAAGGGCATTTGTCACTTTATGTGTTGAGTAGCAATAAATAACTGTTACAAAGGTGTAATTTAATGTCATTTGTGCCACGATCGGTGTTATCACAACATCCATTTGATATAGCGTGTCATTGATTAGCACTAATAAAGATTAAGTATAGCTTATCTTTAAAATATTTTATTTGTTATTTTAATTTATGTTCAAAGGAGCAACCAAACTCATAATTCTGATAATAATTTGTTACTTTTTATCATAAAAAATAAACACCTCATATATCACCACCTTGACCGGAAGTCGATGTTTCTTCGTACGCTTTACAATTAAATAACACCTACATTTAATAAAAACACAATTCGAACATGAAACCTGTAACATAATCATTAAGATGGATTTTGAGCTGAACATTAGTAATGGATCGAACCACAAAATCATATATTACATTTACAAATAAATCCGATCTCGGACATTTTCAGATCGTTTTTCCCAAGTTCCCATCTGTTAATGAAGTTTTATTCTTCGTTGGATTTTTAATTTCGTGGTCCGAGGCCTCCACGAAAACCACGAAAATTGATACCCCACGAATAAAAAGTATTTCACAGTATTCAGTTCTGTGTGTGGTTGGGTTGTTAAAAAAATTTCTGATTTGTGGGGTCTATGAAAAGTGTCTTGAAACACTGACCCTTGAAACAAACAGATTTTTTAGAATACTCCTGAACCAATCTGTCATTTTAAACATGGTAGCACTGAAACAAACACCATTTCATCTATTGACTCCTTAATACTATAATTCCCAAAAAAGTGGCAATTATAAATGACACATTGACCCCAATAGACACATTTTGTTATAAAATCTATCATTTACGCATGATAGGACTACAAACAAACCTAGATAAAACAATTACCTCTATGGGTTTCCCAAAAAAATTATAATTGGCATTTAAAATGTAACTAAAATTCTTCATTTTAGAACAGATTTCAATCAATCTTTTAACAAAAATAAGAATATATATATGACATGTCCATCATAAAAAATACAGGTACTAAGATATTAATGTATAAAATTAGACAAGTTAAATGGCAACCTTACATACTGAATTGGGAATACCAGAGTTATCAAAGCATGATGATCACTTTTTACAGATTACAACCTGAAAGTATTTGTGAATGGAAATACCACTTTCATTAAACATTACTAAACCAAATATGGTTTTTGCATCCATTGGAAATATTCCAAAAAATTTTCTGTAAAAACCTGTAGTAATCTCATGCCTACAATTTATAGTACTGATATTTGACACTGAAGAAAAAAAGAGTAAATAAAATGGAAGTATACATGACTGAGAATAGAAGTATACACTTAGAGTGAGTTTACAGTGCGGTTTATGTATACCTGTCTAATACTGTTACAAGCACTGACTTTATGTCTACAGTATGGCAGTGTTGACATGACATCCAGCAGGTTGTGTATGACTTCTAACTGGTTGTTTATGATTGCTGTGTGCAGAGGTCTGAAATAGTATTGGGTAATATGATCTTTAATGTTGCAGAAATACAGATCTTATTATTTTTTTTTAAAAGTTGCCAAATAAATTCTGCGTTACATGAACCCGCTGTATAAATTATACATAAAATGAACTGTCATAATTATCTGAGGAATTAAACAACTCTTAACTGTAGAACTAAAACATATACATGTACTAACTTATGCAACTTATACAATGAACGGAAAGGTTCAACATATTCGCTTAAACTTTTCTTAAAATGGTAATCAAGACATGCATTTTATACTCCCAGTTTTCCTACCGCAGGTCGGGGTTTTCTTCGGGTACTCTGGCTTCCTCCCCCAATAAATACTGGACGCCATGATATAGCTGAAAAATTGCTGAAAGTGGCGTTAAACACCATCAAACAAACAAACATTTTATACTCTTATATTCATCCAGAAAAACTGGATAAAGGACAATTGCAATTTCTTCTCCAATAATATACAATATAACTGAAGAATTGATAGGGGTTAATACAAAGGGCAAAAACAGCAGAAAAACTTGCAGGGCCTACACTGAGGGCTAAAACAGCAAAAAACTTACAGGGGCCCACGCAGAGGGCTAAAAACAACAGAATAACTTACAAGGACCCACACAGAGGGCTAAAAACAACAGAATAACTTACTGGGGCCCACACAGAGGGCTAAAAACAACAGAATAACTTACTGGGGCCCACACAGAGGGCTAAAAACAACAGAATAACTTACTGGGGCCCACACAGAGGGCTAAAAACAACAGAATAACTTACAGGGACCCACACAGAGGGCTAAAAACAACAGAATAACTTACTGAGGCCCACACAGAGGGCTCAAAACAGCAGAAAAACTTTCAGGGGCCCACACAGAAGGCTAAAAGCAGCAGAAAAACTTACAGGTCTCCACTGTCATCTGTTATTGACAGTAAATGACGTTGAACAAACAACAGTTGTTTGATATTGCCTGTAGCAGCATAGAATTGTAAGGCTTTAGATGTCCTGTCTACAATGTGCATTACATCGTCACCCTCTGTTTGAGCTGGGAATATAAACAGAAACAAAAATTAATAAAAATTCATCTGTATTAAATCATAATACTTTGCAGATCTGCAAATATGTGAGTATCAGGTCACATGACCATTCCAGTCAACCAATCAAGTATCTACCATTACTTGATACACATAAATATACATTTTATGTTGCGCATCAATGGAGCATAATTTCATATTTCATTACACTGCAGTAACAATACATTATTTTTGTGTTAAATTTTAGGTAAAACAATATATAACATCTCTGTCATTCAAGAAACATTTCATTACAGTACACAGTATAAAACTGTAATGTACAACCATTTAGAACTTTATGCTTGTTTACACTTGTCTTACTTATAAATATTTATGTGATATATAGGTTTACATATATATAAATGTTTTTACGTGACACAATGCAAGCTTGCAAGTAATATTACATGACACCTTTATGAAAGTGGACACGCATCAGTTAAGTTTTGATCTATCCTTCTGACTATACAAAAAACCACCTCTTTAATGTTTACCTGTATCCAGGTATTTCATTGGTCCAATCCTGCCTTGCAAAGGATTTGTCTGTTGCTTCCTTATAAAGATTTAACACTTTTTTATTACACCATGTCAGGTGGGTCAATGTAACTAAATGCATGTACTTTACCTAAGAGAGCATTCAATTAAACAATGGGGATCAGCCTAGCTACTGGTTTTTGGACTTAAGCAGAATCATGCACATTCAATTATCTTCTTGTTTAAAAAAAACAGCCTAATAACTGTTGGGATATGAATAATCAAATCTGGGAACCAGTTAGAACAGTTGGCAAAGCTCAGATGGTTTAAAAGCTGCAACAGCAAATTTTCAGCTATATCTTTAGACCAGTTTTGTTGCTTGCCTAGTGCACTCCATGGCAACAACAACAAAAAAGTCCAAAACAATTAAAAACTAAAAATCTAAGGTTGAAAATATCTAAAATAGTAAAATTAGCAATTTTTAATTAAGCAGAATTTCTTTCTAGACTGTACCCTATGGAATACACAGAAGGAATTAGAATTTATGGGATTTTGTAGCAGGTTTTACAATATTTTTGACATTTTTGTGGCAATTTTTCCCATGCACTATAAACAATTCTTAGCTAAGAATTTCTTTCTTCTCAATTTTAGCCAACCAAGACAAATATTGTTAGACTTTAGAACAGTGTTATTGGTCCAAGTGTGAATGTTTCCATCGCTGACATGTAATTGATAAACACATCAGACTGAGTAATAAACATGAGAAATTTGATGAACCTACCACTAAAGTCCTGGGCAGAAGATACTTGTTTCTCACATGACATAATTTGTTCATGATGATTTTGTTCATTGAAGCTCATTTCAACATCTCTTTCATTATCAGTTTTAGTTTCAGACTTTGACAAACTATCTTGTGAGTGAAGAGAAAGTTTCTCTTCTTTGATAGTTTCCTCGCATTCATCTTTTTGAAAAATATCAAATCCAAAATCTTCTGTTTTGATTTGTTTTGTTTTACTATCTGACATTAAGTCGTCAGTCTCCAGTGGTGCAATCCGTTCAAGGCCATTTTGATCATAATCCATAAGTTTATTACGTAACACTGAATCGGATGACATTTTTGTAAATCCATGAGGACCAAAATGATCAGGTGGAGGAAAGCATCCCTCTATAGGTTTGGATGCTGCACTGTCTATTTCATCATAACCCCGTCTAAAACCATCATTGAAATCGTGTCGTGGTACAGCTCTTATAACTGTTCCACGTTCCATCAGTGTTGAACCTCTAGGCTGCAGCTGCTGCAGTGGTATGTGTGAACTGTTTATGTATTGTGGATGGAACAGGTTCTGCTGAACATGGGTGTTCATGCCAAACATCATTTTATTTTCCTGTGTAGGGGGCATCATCATCCCAGCGAATGTGCCTTGCATGTTATAAATATCTTGGCTGAATATAGTTGGCAACTGACAAGTGTCACCATCTGTCATTATATCATTAACAGTCTGAGTTTGTTTTGGCGGTCTGCCTCGTTTTGGTTGTGCCATTGGTCGCAGCATAGATTGTGCTGGTTGTGGGGGGTGGGTTATTGGAGTGGTATCTACAAAGAAAATTGTTTAATCATGATAAAATCTACTTTACCTCTGTCCATTGTAGTATGTTATAATAATAATAAAGATCAAAATACATTTTCATGACATTTTATACGAATTTTTCCACTGTACCAAGAGGAGATCGTGTAAATATCCAGGAATACAGAATACATTTTCTAATTTACTTTAAGTATATTAAATCAATTTGGACTGGATAACTTGAAAATATTATACATTTTTCATCAGAATATCAAGTATTTTGCCCTAATTGTCCTTCCTCTTTGAGGTATTTGTACATAAATTATCAATCCACATAAGCCAATTTGTTTTAAAACTGAGAACAAGGATGCTCCTATATCAAGGAAGGTTTGTGTCAATACAATAAAATGACTTAAAATAGATTTTCAAGGAATCAATTTTAATTAGAACACAAGTGATACACCGGATCTTAGATTGAAGGAATCAAAAGGGTACACAATAATTGGCTAAGTGGACAAATGGATTATCAATTAAAAAAACACACACACACACAAAGGAATCAAGAATCAACTGAATGATTGTTTGAACGTTTCCTTAACATCCAGCAAGCAATATTTCAGCTATATTTAGAACCAGGACAAGTTAACGAACAATAAATCAATGAATAAAGGGATGGACTATCGGGAACACAATTTTGACTGCCACTGGGAAAGTATTCAGCATTGTGTGGACACGAGGAATTTAGGCTTTTCTAGGTACTACAATAAGCCTTCTCTAAAATTTTATAAACCTTAAATAGGGATCTTTAACATGCAAGGTGCGTGGCACTCTCCACACATATCACCCACATGGCTTGATAATCAAGCTTTCTGTATTATGACTTTCTTATCTGCCAACCTGGGACATAATGGACAATTTTGTTTATTCAGCACTGAGAACCCTACCAGTATGGTCACAAGTATCAAGAAACAATAGAAGTATTTTAAAACCATTTTCAAAAATTAGAACAGAAACAAAGGAACAGGAATACAATACCAGACAGTTATTGAAATTGTCTGCCCATGATATAAACGTACATTGCATTGTTCTATTTGTGACAGAGTTTGACACTTCTGTATTAAGAAAGAATATATACAATTTTTAAAATTGTAAAAATTTAAAAATTTTAAAAATTATATATAGATGTTAAGATGTATGGTGAAAAGGGGTGGGGGTTAAAATTTCTTTTAAAATTAGGTGATATAATGCTTCCGGTTAATTCCACACCAACACTGTAAACACACCCTCCCCACCACAAACCTCTTTTTTCAAACAAAAAAAGAGAGAAAAAATCTACTACTGATACTTACAATGCTATAGATATGAAGATAAGTCAACTGTCGTAATGTTCATGAGAAAATTTCTGAATCATTTCACATACCAAATGAACACTAAAAAAGTAATATTTGACATGTGAAACAAATCTAAAAGACTTCACAGTATTTATTGATACGCAAATGGGTTTTAAATTGTATACTGTGTAGTTTAATGTGAAAACAACATACATGTATCCTTGACAACATTGATGATTGGGTTGTCCTCTATGTACACTACTGTGCCCAGAAATAAACAGAATTTTAATATAATAAATGTGTTTGTCTTTATAACTCACCCATATGGTCTTGGTTAACTGTTATCGGCAGGTTCCCTTGACTTGTTTGGCTAAATAAGTTGTTGGCTGAAATTAAAATCCAAAATTATACAATGAAGTTCTTTTTGACATAATTTCTATATCTACAATTGGCATAATTCCATTCATTTCAACTTTTGACATCAAGCACAAAAACATTCTTGTTGACTAAAATGATTCAAATATGGTTGCCACTTGAATAGACTGGGTTATTTCCCGTATCTGTCCAACATTGACATTTATAACGAGGAAGTGATTGGTAAAGGTGAACATTCAGTTCAAAGCCATTGTCAACACACCTGTATTTTACCTGTACATAGTAGATACTACATTTACTACTATGGGAAAAATGCCAACAACCTTGCTTGTTTACTGTGACAATTGAAAACTGAAAACAATTGTAAAAAAAAAAAGAAAAATTGGATTTGTAAGAAATTTACCGCTAAAATTGTTTACTTGTGTAATGTTAAGAAAAGCCACAGGATGACATCAAAGATTTAACATAATCAAGGTGTGTTTTAATTACATAAATGTAAATGTTTGTTCACTAAACTCTACACTATTTAATAAACAGACATAAAGAAGAATACAAGTTGCCCCACCCCTGTCTCCAATGTACCCACTAAAAGGTTTACCTAAAATGATTGCTAAACCCCTGTCTGCCATGTAACTAAAAGACCCACCTATAATGGTTGCCCAACCCCCATCTCCCATATTACAACTTAATGACCCACTTATAATGGTTGCCCAACCCCCATCTCCCATGTAACAACTTAATGACCCACCTATAATGGTTGCCCAACCCCCATCTCCCATGTAACAACTAAAAGACCCACCTATAATGGTTGCCCAACCCCCATCTCCCATGTAACAACTTAAAGACCCACCTATAATAGTTGCCCAACCCCCATCTCCCATGTAACAACTAAAAGACCCACCTATAATGGTTGCCCAACACCCATCTCCCATGTAACAACTTAATGACCCACCTATAATGGTTGCCCAACCCCCATCTCCCATGTAACAACTTAAAGACCCACCTATAATGGTTGCCCAACACCCATCTCCCATGTAACAACTTAAAGACCCACCTATAATAGTTGCCCAACCCCCATCTCCCATGTAACAACTAAAAGACCCACCTATAATGGTTGCCCAACCCCCATCTCCCATGTAACAACTAAAAGACCCACCTATAATGGTTGCCCAACCCCCATCTCCCATGTAACAACTTAAAGACCCACCTATAATAGTTGCCCAACCCCCATCTCCCATGTAACAACTAAAAGACCCACCTATAATGGTTGCCCAACACCCATCTCCCATGTAACAACTTAAAGACCCACCTATAATAGTTGCCCAACCCCATCTCCCATGTAACAACTAAAAGACCCACCTATAATGGTTGCCCAACACCCATCTCCCATGTAACAACTTAAAGACCCACCTATAATAGTTGCCCAACCCCATCTCCCATGTAACAACTAAAAGACCCACCTATAATGGTTGCCCAACCCCCATCTCCCATGTAACAACTAAAAGACCCACCTATAATGGTTGCCCAACACCCATCTCCCATGTAACAACTTAAAGACCCACCTATAATAGTTGCCCAACCCCCATCTCCCATGTAACAACTAAAAGACCCACCTATAATAGTTGCCCAACCCCCATCTCCCATGTAACAACTTAAAGACCCACCTATAATAGTTGCCCAACCCCCATCTCCCATGTAACAACTTAAAGACCCACCTATAATGGTTGCCCAACACCCATCTCCCATGTAACAACTTAAAGACCCACCTATAATAGTTGCCCAACCCCCATCTCCCATGTAACAACTAAAAGACCCACCTATAATAGTTGCCCAACCCCCATCTCCCATGTAACAACTAAAAGACCCACCTATAATGGTTGCCCAACACCCATCTCCCATGTAACAACTAAAAGACCCACCTATAATAGTTGCCCAACCCCCATCTCCCATGTAACAACTAAAAGACCCACCTATAATGGTTGCCCAACCCCCATCTCCCATGTAACAACTAAAAGACCCACCTATAATGGTTGCCCAACACCCATCTCCCATGTAACAACTTAAAGACCCACCTATAATAGTTGCCCAACCCCCATCTCCCATGTAACAACTAAAAGACCCACCTATAATGTATTAGATAATTTGGTTATACATCTACTTTTTCTATACTGTCTGCATACCTTTTTCCCCTTCTATTGCATTTAATTAGAATAAAAAATTAATAATTCTGTGCATGTCAGACATATTATTATTAGTTTTACAAGACATATATGTCTACATTCCTAAACAAAATTGTACAGACAGGTAAAAACCTCGTGGTAAACATTATTAAAGGGCTTATACAAAGTATTTACACATTAGTGATTGATATGTTCCACAGGGAGAAAAAAAAATCACCTATTGAAACCAGTATTTCCATGTGATTAACTAGGACAATGGTGTATTGTATTGATATGTAATACACATTTTCATTGTTTAATCAAATTAATGAATGCAAATTGGAAAATTCTCTGGTGATTCACTGGGACCTGTGTGCATAACCGATATTTTTTTTCTGTTTCATAAAATGTCAAATACATTTAGGATTTGGAAAAAGTAATAATATAACAAAAATAAATATTTTTATTAAATAAATTCTAGATTCTTCAAACTATACAACCTCCAATGACAGGATTTTGAAGTTCTTTTACTGAGAATGTCAAGTGATCAAATAATAACTCAAGTTGCTATGATAAACAAGTATCTAAGGTATATCCCCATTTATACCTGGCAATACAAAAATTATGTTTTAAACCAAGGAAATGATGAAGTAATCATATTTATATTTAATTACAAAAAACATTTTGCAATTATGAACAAGAAAAAGATTGCTACACATAGCCAAATCTCCCCTTAGCTTCTGTATTACATTGTATAAGAGGTGAGACAATAATATTTGAAAATTTTGTTTGTGGTATCATTTGTTATGACAAATAAATTTTTATGGGTATGACAAAATGCAAAAATTTTTATGGGTTCTCTAGTTTCCTCCCCTTATAAAAATTGGATGCCAAATTGCAGAAAGTAGCATTAAACACCATTCAAACAAACAAAACTGATTTATAGGTAATTTTTGTTGATTTGTTGCCCATTCATTGAGTGATTATTTTAAATGCAAGGTTTAATTTGCATTTGGTTTATAGGCCCCATAACTAGATATCAGTGAGATGGTATCCATCTCGGTGGGCCCCTCCGACCTTGAGGTCAAGGTCAAAGGTCATCAACCATTGTATGTGACACATCACCTTGATATTATCTACCCACATTCCAAATATCAAAAGCCTACCTCAAAAGATAAAAAAGTTACAACTCTGACATGAATTTGTCATTCAGAAAGCAATAATGTGACCTTAAGGTCAAAGTTCAAGGTCAAAGGTTATCAACCACGGTATGCGACACTTAGCCTTGATATTATCTACCAACATTCCAAATATCAAAAGTCTACCTCAAAAGATAAAAAAGTTACAGCCCGGACATGAATTTGTCATACAGAAAGCAATAATGTGACCTTAAGGTCAAAGGTTATCAACCACGGTATGCGACACATCGCCTTGATATTATCTACCTACATTCCAAATATCAAAAGCCTACCTCAAAAGATAAAAAAGTTACAGCCCGGACACGATTAGTTCGGACGGACGACGGACAGACTGATCAGGGCCTTTTAATATATTATGCCATGGAATAAGAAAATGCAATCATTTCAATATTAGATAAATCTTAAAGGCAAATTTTATACAAACCAGTTTATCCAAATACTATAAGTTCTCATAACCAAAAATTCCAACACCAGTAAGTATACTGCCAAAATGTTATGCTGTATAATATTGCAAAAGAAGTTTTATATTAATGCTGCCCTGTGACTTAACTTCTGTTTTCAATATTTTTTATAACGAGAAAGGAAGCATACAAAAAATAGACATGAAAGTAAACATGTACAGTAAGGAAGTAAAAAAAAAATTTTCTATTCAATTTGTAAAATATTATACATCAACTTAAATACATCTTAAAAACTATGTGTAAATTAGAATTCCCGAACCTTACGTGAAGTTACGTAAAGATGAGCATGCCCTGAAACCACCACAGGACATATACTTAGGTTAAAGGAAACTAATTTTAGTTTAAAAAACCCGATATATTCACTAGTCATGTGAGAGTCAACAACCTGTTACAACTACAATGCTCTCTTTGTTCTACAACATATCCAAAAATAAAGGGATTGTTCTAAAAATTCTGAAGGTGATTTTTTGTATCCAAAATGAGATTGTTCTAAAAACTGCCATGGTGATTTGTATCTGACCAAGTATACTGTCATATGATCTGCCAAACTTATGAAAGGAAGGAAACATTTTTTAAAGATTTATATCACATATGTACATGAATCAATATTAACTGCATATGAAGAAACAAAAATTTCACCGTCATTGGCATACTAAACAAACTCAGCAAAAAAATTATTTTCCTATGTGATCATTGTTTACTAATGAAAAACATACATGTCTCCTTGAAACAAACAAACAAAAAAAAGAGCCTCAGAGAACATACTCCATGCTCTCACATCCCTATCAAGTTCCATCATAATTTCTGAGTACACTCAAACAAGTTGTTTCATACATATATTTTGATAAATGTGTAAGTTTACCAAGTTTCATAAAATTCGATCAGATCAGTAGTTGTGCTTGCGCTTGAGAAATTTCTTAGTTAAAAAGGGGAATAACTTCTATAAAAAATATATAGTATCATAATTTCCTGACAATATGCACAACTACGTATGGTGTCCGTGATTCCCACCAAGTTTCATAAAATTCTTATCAGTGTTAGAGGACTGACAGACCAGTCAAAAACATCATACCTTCCGCAACTTCGTTGTGTGGGGTATAATAAATATGTAAATCCAAAAAACACCCGCCCCAAACCCCAATAGCCTGAATTTACTGGTTGTTACCTATGGTCTGCAATCAACAGATTGTATGAGCCTATGTTCTTTGTTACGAACAATAAAAATCCCCAGAACATTGATTTGAATGCTATTGAATTATGTTTGCAGCCAAGCATAATTACATATGAATGAACATTTGTATTAGACTTTATTAAATTTAAGACCTCTTGTGGCACAGTCAATATTTTTTCCCAGGGCTTTTATTTAATCAAATGTTCATAAAAAGTCAAGTTTAAGAATTTACTTCACACCTAAGGATATATATGTAGAGACAGGACTCCATGGATGTCAATCCTTACAGGAGACTCATTTCAATAAACTTATATCTCCTTATCATGTCAATCATTTCTGGGGGCCATGATGGACTAGTGGTCAATGGCAGTTAATCATCTACTATTGATCACATGATCTATCAAAACTGCAATCTGGTACTAGACTAGTGGTCAATGGCAGTTAGTCATCTACACATGGTCTATCAAAACTGCAATCAGGGTACTAGACTAGTGGTCAATAGCAGTTAATCATCTACACATGGTCTATCAAAACTGCAATCAGGGTACTAGACTAGTGGTCAATAGCAGTTAATCATCTACACATGGTCTATCAAAACTGCAATCAGGGTACTAGACTAGTGGTCAATAGCAGTTAATCATCTACACATGGTCTATCAAAACTGCAATCGGGTACTAGACTAGTGGTCAATAGCAGTTAATCATCTACACATGGTCTATCAAAACTGCAATCAGGGTACTAGACTAGTGGTCAATAGCAGTTAATCATCTACTATTGATCACATGGTCTATCAAAACTGCAATCGGGTACTAGACTAGTGGTCAATGGCAGTTAGTCATCTACTATTGATCACATGGTCTATCAAAACTGCAATCGGGTACTAGACTAGTGGTCAATGGCAGTTAGTCATCTACTATTGATCACATGGTCTATCAAAACTGCAATCGGGTACTAGACTAGTGGTCAATGGCAGTTAGTCATCTACTATTGATCACATGGTCTATCAAAACTGCAATCGGGTACTAGACTAGTGGTCAATGGCAGTTAATCATCTACTGTTGATCACATGGTCTATCAAAACTGCAATCGGGTACTAGACTAGTGGTCAATGGCAGTTAGTCATCTACTATTGATCACATGGTCTATCAAAACTGCAATCGGGTACTAGACTAGTGGTCAATGGCAGTTAGTCATCTACTATTGATCACATGGTCTATCAAAACTGCAATCGGGTACTAGACTAGTGGTCAATGGCAGTTAGTCATCTACTAATGTGTTAGATGGAAATCTTATGGTACCAAAACAAACTACTGAACTTTACAAAAAGTCATTTGCATATTCTGGTGCTGTTTTATGGAATGAGTTACCACCATGTTATAGAAACACTAAAAACACACAAACTTTTAAACATTGTATTAAGAAATATCTGTCACAAGACTGATGACAGCAGTTTTTGTTGTAATATTGTTACTTCATTACCACACTCATGTTTGTATGTTATTGTCAATTTATATATTTTTGTTTATTAATTTGTAATTTTTTCATGAGGGCCTCAGGGAAGATTAGTTGTATTGCTAACTGTGTAACCCTCTTTAAATAAAGTCATTATTATTATTATTATTATTATTATTGATCACATGGTCTATCAAAACTGCAATCGGGTACTAGACTAGTGGTCAATGGCAGTTAGTCATCTACTATTGATCACATGGTCTATCAAAACTGCAATCAGGGTACTGGACTAGTGGTCAGTGGCAGTTAATCATCTACTGTTGATCACATGGTCTATCAAAACTGCAATCAGGGTACTAGACTAGTGGTCAATGGCAGTTAATCATCTACTGTTGATCACATGGTCTATCAAAACTGCAATCAGGGTACCAGACTAGTGGTCAATGGCAGTTAATCATCTACTATTGATCACATGGTCTATCAAAACTGCAATCGGGTACTAGACTAGTGGTCAATGGCAGTTAGTCATTTACTATTGGTCACATGGTCTATCAAAACTGCAATCGGGTACTAGACTAGTGGTCAATGGCAGTTAGTCATCTACTATTGATCACATGGTCTATCAAAACTGCAATCAGGGTACTAGGCTCCAATCTTAAATGACAAAGATTGCCAGTTTTCTTACCAAAGGTTGGGGTTTTCTTCAGTTACCCTCTCTTCCTCACCTTATAGAAACTGGATGCCACGATATAGCTGAAAAATGGCTGAAAGTGGCATTAAACACCATTAAAACAAACAAACAAAATCAATCACTTCTGCATTTTTAGTTAAAGAAGTTGAATTAAAAGGTAAGCCTATGTTAAATTTTAACCAGATGGGCCTCAAACATTAAGGATCCCTGAGCCACATTTCCTATGTCATGTCAGTGCTTCATGCATGACATTATTGTAACATTATTGTATTAACAAAGGTAATTTTTATGTTTTTTCATTCATTATAATTAAATTCTGGACTAGTAGTTGCTCTCATAAGAAAATTTTGCACAAATAAGACTCAGTTTTGATCAATAGACTCTCCCAATTAATAGAGGCTCTTGAGAGTACATGTATGTATTGCTTACTGGTTAACAGATGTCGACAGATCAAAAATTGTTCAAGCTGGCATTCTTGGAGGATAAAAACACTAGATTTTTTATGTGGCCTCCAATCAATGTATTACTCCTCCTAAATTACACATTATTTTTCCTTGTATTTTCAGAGAATCGGTTTTAAATTACGAAAAAAATTTACCAATCATGAAGGTTCTGGTTGAAAACTGTGTGGAAGGGCTGTTTCAAAACATACACACACTTGTTTAAGAATGTTACTAAAACGGCCAAAGCTGTACAATCTTCTGTGAGAAAGAATCCAAATATGGCCATAAGGAAGTGCAGATAATAAATATATATCTAGAAACATTTTACATAGTATGATCTACTTTTATCATGTACCTATCAACAAACACTGAGCATTACTGCCGAAGGTTGGGAATTTTCGCAGACACTCTTCACCCCCCCCCCCCCCTTTAAAAAAAAAACCGCAATGATATAGCTGAAAATTGCTGCATTGTTCTTAAAACAGCAAAACAAATAAACAACCATGAATCTCACATTAACTGACAAGGATTGCCAGTTTTTCTGCCAAAGGCTGGGGTCATCCTCCCTTATACAAGATCAGACTCATTAAAAGTTCAAACAAACAAAAATAGTATAAAGGCTTTTGGTTGAAAACTACAGTAGTTTACACAAACAATTTACCATACTTTTGCCCCAAAATAGAGCATCTGTGAGACATTCTCTATACTATAAGCTTGATTGAACCACTGGTACTTGCAACTTAGCCAAACAAAACAGAGTGATGAAAACAAAACCATAATATTTTGTATTTGCGTCAATTCTGAAGCTATATTGTGTACAACTATAAACCCAATTTTTACTGCTTTTCTTTAACATAAGTTCATTCATGGCAGGAAGGCCATGGGTATAACTCCACAAATACATCTGGAGACGTGGGTACACGAATTATGTCACAAAAAGTTGTATTTAACTGCTATATTATATAGACTGACATTTTTATACAATTGTTAAGTTCTGAAAATTATTTAAATTTACTTCTAAACTGTTTTGTCTTCTTTTTTGCTCCAATCTTCAAACTTCTATATGCCAGAATGATTAAGAAGAAAAATAACATCAAATTTATACATAAATTTTAAGCAGGACTTCCCTAGACATCATCATCAACTGTAATACATGTACACACATAT
Organism: Limnoperna fortunei; assembly: GCA_944474755.1. Taxonomy (NCBI): domain Eukaryota; kingdom Metazoa; phylum Mollusca; class Bivalvia; order Mytilida; family Modiolidae; genus Limnoperna; species Limnoperna fortunei. The sequence continues at coordinate 29,373,056 of OX104117.1, read as the reverse complement.
TTTGAATCAGACAAGTTCTATATTTAGGTGTGGGAAATTCAAAATGCCTATATTTAGAAGATAAATTCATCTATTTATTTTCTAAACACAGTACAAATGTGGAGAAATTAGTTCTTCATATTTCCTGTTCTAATTATTTTGTTGTAATTTAATTTTTTTAAATTGATTGCTCACAGCATTTTTGTCTGCGATTTTGGTTTTCAGACTGAACTGAAATTAATCATTTTTAAAAGTTTTTAAATTGTCTATGATTGGCTGAAAAGAAGTTTAAAAAGAATTCACCTCAAATAAGTTTACCTGTATACTATAAATATCACAGAAATTCCAATTTCCACCCTTTAGTTATAAATAACTTCAAGCAGGGTAAACTAAATTCCAGTCATCCTGTTTGTGATAAAATTTTCAAATTTCTATGCTCCAATCAAAATTCTACTCTTTTGGAAATAATAGCAACTTTGATAAAAGAATTTAATTCAAAATAAATCTATCAAATTCACAGAAAACATTTTCCAAACATAATGATAATATTTTCAAAATAAATGGATTGTCAAATTTACTGTCAGGTAAAAGCACATGACACCATGTGACATGATTAAATCCATAATGTCTAACAATGTATACTTCCTTGGTTTTATTTTTCTACATTCGTTTAATATGATTAAGGATGTTCGCGGGTCGTATTTTTGTTATGCTTTGCGCACCGTAAAATTATTGATGTCGTTATCAGTAAAATAAGATATTATAAAATCATATTCTGTGCTGAGAAATATTCAATTTAACTTTAACATCCTAACTTCCTCCTGCATACAAGGTCTGTTTTTGGAGTTATGTCAATCAACTGATATGTTGTAGTAGGAATTATAGGGATTGAAAATAACCCCTTTAGGATCCACCTTTATAAGGGCCCAACTTCTTTTAGTGCAATACTGTTTTGACTATAACAAATATGTGAACAAATTTAATTATTAATAAATAGTACATGCATTCATAAACTCTTGTGATATTTTATATTGTTGTTATCTAGGGTAAATAATAATAATACTTTATTAACAGAGGGGGTAGCACAGTTAGTATATAACTAATCTTCCCTGAGGTCCTCATTGAAGGTATACATTCATCAAACAGTACAATTTACATATTACAAAGAATACAAACTTATTACATCGCTGTCATCATTTTTATTGGGGGAGGAAGCTGGAATATCCAGGGAAAACCTCCAACCTGTGGTAGGAAAACTGGCAATTCTTGTCAATTAAGATTGGAGTCCAGTACACCCTGCCTGCATTGAGAATCAAACCCGCAATCTCAGTGTTGACAGACCATGTGATCAATAGTTAACAAACTACCTTAACCACTCGGCCACCGAGGCCCCTATATCAGTAAGATGTTACTTAGAAGTAATATCCCACTAAAGAATACCCATATTGTCTTTTTTTATTACAGTATTAAACAAGTATAAAATTATTAGAACTGTGCCCTGGCTTCTAGTAAGTTAAATAGTAGTAATTTTCTAGAAAAATATGCATTCATTGAAAAACTTTGATATAGCAAGACATCATATGCTGTTTACTATCTACAGGAAGAATAAGAAAATCTCATTAAAGATAACAGATATGAACAATCTGTTGGCATTGAAACAAAATGTTTATAAAAGGAAATCATAAATTGAACACACTATTCAGCCCATCAAATATTCAAGTCAGTTTTTATTTTAAATACAAAAGGTTCTAAAGATATGCACTCAATACTCAACAGAAATCTAAGTATTCCAAACAGGAACACATTACATTTTTTATCTTTTATGGTCACCAAGAACTCAATCTAACAGTGGCTTCAGTTTAAAATCAACATAGATTCATCGTAACAAATTTCTATGTGAAACCAAAATGAATTATGATTCAAACTATATATTTTGGGCAAACTAATATTGAACCTTTAAAAAATATGTTTTTGGGACTGGGAAAATGTACCATCTTTTTTAGAGATACTGAAATTGGTTTCTCACAAATTAAATGGTATATCAATCAGCAGGACTAAACATTGTTTGGTAATATAAATAATATCTATTATGGAATTCTGCTCAATATACAATACTAAATGTTGTAAAGGTACATTAAGCCTGCAATCATTCCCATGGAACATATGATTAACCAGAGGCTCTTAAGAGCCTGTATCGCTCACCTGATTTTATAGGCAATGAAGATGGCATTTCCCTGATGTTAAAGTAAGTCCTGTAATTTTCAATAAACTTTAAATAGGACCATCCAAACAATATTACTAGAAAGCTTTGTTTCATTGGTTAACCAGTTGTATAGAGATTTTTTTTATTTGCCCATAGGGTCCTATGTTAAACTAAGTCCTGCGGGGGAGGTGGCCATTTTGAATTTCCAATTGCCATAAAAAACATAAACTTTATAAAGGACCATCCAAACAATATTGCTAGTAAGTTTTTGTTTCCATTGATTAACCGGTTTCGGAGAAGAAGCCTTTAAAAACTTTTTCCCATAGGGTCGTATGTTAAACAAAGTCCTGCGGTAGCGGCCATTTTGAATTTCCAATTGCCATAAAAAACATAAACTTTATAGAGGACCATCCAAACAATATTGCTAGTAAGTTTTTGTTTCCATTGATTAACCGGTTTCAGAGAAGAAGCCTTTAAAAACTTTTTCCCATAGGGTCCAATGTTAAACTAAGTCCTGCAGTGGCGGCCATTTTGAATATCAGATTGGGATAAAAAACATTAACTTTATAGAGGACCATACAAACAATATTGCTAGTAAGTTTTGTTTCCATTGGTTGGCCGGTTTCAGAAAAGAAGCCTTTCAAACTTTTTCCCATATGGTCCTATGTTAAATTAAGTCCTGCGGTGGCAGCCATTTTGAATTTCCAATTGCCATAAAAAACACAAACTTTATAGAGGACCATCCAAACAATATTGCTAGTAAGTTTTGTTTTGATTGGTTAACCGGTTTCAGAGAAGAAGCCCTTTTTAACATTTTTCCCATAGGGTCCAATGTTAAACTAAGTCCTGCGGTGGCGGCCATTTTGAATATCAGATTGGGATAAAAAACATTAACTTTATAGAGGACCATCCAAACAATATTGCTAGTAAGTTTTGTTTCCATTGATTAACCGGTTTCAGAGAAGAAGCCTTTTAAAACTTTTTCCCATAGGGTTCTATGTTAAACTAAGTCCTGCGGTGGCGGCCATTTTGAATTTCCAATTCCCATCAAAAACACAAACTTTATAGAGGACCATCCAAACAATATTGCTAGTAAGTTTTGTTTTGATTGGTTAAACGGTTTCAGAGAAGAAGCCCTTTTTAACTTTTTTCCCATAGGGTCCTATGTTAAACTAAGTCTTGAGGTGGCGGCCATATTGGTTTACCAATCAAAATAAAAAACACAAACTTTGTAAAGGTCCATCCAATGAACATTATGGCCAAGTTTGGTTTCAATTGGCCAAGTGGTTTCAGAGAAGAAGATTAAAATGTAAAAAGTTTACAGACGCCGACGACGACGACGACGACGCCGACGGACGCAAAGTGATAACAAAAGCTCACATGACCCTTTGGGTCAGGTGAGCTAAAAATATGTCAACAATGTACAATTATGGCCTTTAACCAAGGTAATATCCATAGTTATTAAATCAAGAAAGTATTATTATACTAAACTAAACACAAACAAGAACAAAGGGACTGTGTAGTCATAAGTGAGGCACCCTTATAAATTTGGCACGCTTTTGCACCTCGGATAAATAACTAGTCATTTCCCCATTTCAAATTTGGCGCACTTTGGCACGTCGAACAAATAACTAATTATTTTGTATACGTGCAAATTCCCAGACAGTTATTTTATCCATGTGCAGTTTTGAGCGAAAAAAAGAAGTTATTGCTCGTAAAATCTAAGTTATTTTAGTACTGGTTACCATAGTAAAGTATAATAATAGGTAATTTAGTTCACAATAAAGAACTGGAATAAGTTGTACATAGACAAATGATGCCAACAAACTCATACCATAAAAGAATGCAAACATTTTGCAGTTGGATAAAAAAAATGATAATATATTGTGCAGTTGATAATAAATACATCTTGATAGAAATTTACAGGTATTAGAATTCAACTATTCTTGAAACTAGAAGCACAGCATTATTATAAAAATAGCACAACCGTGGAAATGTTTATTTTGTCTGTGACACACAAATGATGCCTCCACGTGTGTTTGGAGGAGTATCAAATAGTATAAACTTTAAATGCATGTGATAGAAACAAATGTCTACCTTGGTAGGTTGTTAATTAATGGCAGTATAAAGTTTTTGCCTTAATTTACAATAATAACAATCAATTTAATGAAATTTTTTTAGGTCTGAGGCCCGTTATTCTAAGTCCAAGGCCAGTTATTTCCATAAAATTCTGCAAAGTGACTTGTGTTTACAAAAAAGTCTGGAAATCTATTATACTGATGAAATTTCAGAAGTCTCAGACCTGTAATTCTCATATAAATCAGCAGAATTACAGATGGTCAGACAGGAGTGAAATAATATGCCCCAACTGTTAGTTTGGGACATAAAAAAAAACTAGTGTACATTTTTCTATACAGACATTGCTGTACAATAGTACAATACTAGAATGATCAAGGCAAAATAGTCTTCAGAAACTGGTAATATCATTACAGACCATCACATATATTTTAAGGAATAAGGTAATTTACCTACATATTTTAACAGAAGTTTTATTAACAGTATTCATAACTATACTGGTTCCAAGTTAACTGTCTAACAATTAGGCTAAGAATTAATGTTGGACTGAAACCAGTAAAACCATGTTTTTGTTCTCCAAAATGGGGTATACACACAAGATTAAAGTACTAATCATCCATATTCAGGCATATAAGAAATACAAAACCTATTTTTCAGACAATTTTTAATTATTTTTCATTCATAAATGACGCTGATATGCAGCTTAGCTGATACCCTGCAATATCAACTTTCCTCAAACTTTGTCAATATACTGAGACTCCAGTTAGGTCAATTTCATCCTATAACTTTGTCAATATTCCTCATAAAATGGTAATGTCAAGCCATTTTGTCGGAAGCTTACTTTGTAATGCTTTTTAATTTGCTATGTGGTTTGAGGAGAATGTTTTGTATATATTGTAAGATTTTTAAGTCTCCAGAAATCAGCAAAAGTGTCTTAAAATAAAAACAAACCTGCAATTATGTTTATTTTACTGAAAATGAAAGGATTGAGTAATGTATGAATATTCCATTTAAAGTCAATGTGGCAATCTTAAAAGGGCAGATTATTTGAATATAATCTGGAAAAAACCTACTAAACCATTAGAATCATTTTGTTTGAAGTTGGTATAGTGGTCATAAATAAGACTGCCTAATTTGCATGTTCTGAATTCTGCAAAATTATCCATTTTTTTATAAAAATGTGTCATTTAACAATAAGTGACATTATTTCTTTTATGAGACCAGTTCTAAATTTGAAGGACTTTAACACTTAATTAAATTTAGCCAATTTCTGAACTTTTTATAAATAGTAACTGTCCCTATATAGATATAAGATTGTCAGGGATCATATTATAATAAAGTTTGGTTCAAACTGTCTTGGTGGCTTGTGAGGAAAGGAATGGAATTTTAACTGGTCTTCACTTAATTAAGAAAAGTTCATTTAAAGCAGATTCATTAATTGCAAGAATTTTCTATTCTAAATACTAGCAATGGTGGTAATTTTTTATAGATGATTGGCCTGTTGAATATAATTTTGAAAGGGGAACTCACAAGTCAGGGTTTCTGTGTCTACATGTGTCCACACGAAACCCTGACAAACTTAGCCAGGAAATTCCCAGGCTAGAAGATTTTCATATGACGTCAAACCTTCAAAATATCAACTAATGGAATTGCTTGAAAGAAGCAAGTGTTTGGCAGTAGTCATTCTTACTCATTCTTGGGAAGAAAACGTAACAAATAATGCGGTAATAACAAACTATTAACACTACTGTACAAAATACACTGACTTTCACATGGTCATGCAACACATCCGTTTGGTTTATTTACAATCGATATTGGGATATCCCCTAACCAAGCCGCGAATGAAAGCGAGCTTTTGATTGGCTACATCAATGTATGATGTAGCCAATCAAAATAGTGACTTTTAGCTCGGGAATTTCCTAGCTAAGTTTGTCAGGGTTTCGTGTGGACACATTTGGACATAGAAACCCTGACTTGTGAGGATGAGGGGAACTATCAAGAATCATTTATGCCAAGTCTGGCTCAAATGAACAGTGGTTTCCAAGGAATCATGTCAAGAGCCTATGAGGAATCAACTTACTTTGGAGTCCATTTCCACTTGAGGCCATATTCCTCCTTCCAGGTTCTCCCCCTCCAAAATTTCCTGGAGGATAACTTGGCATTTTTTTACTTCTTTTGTGTTTTAGCAACTCATCAATTTCTGAAAAATAACACAAACATGAAAATTCTTAAACTAACGTATATCTTGTAATATTTCATGATATCAAGTGTTTATTTATAGCTTTATAATGTATAAAAACCAAATATAAAGTTTTATAATGGCTTGGGTGAACATCTGGTAACAATTCCTAGAAAACAGAAAAAATTATTTTTTTTATATATTCTATATTTTACACTTTTGAAGATTCCTGGTGAAAAAGAGCCCCGAATCACAATTCATAGAACACAAATGAATGGCCCAATAACAGATCAAACAAGAAAAAACTTACTGTCTTTATAATGTCTTAGAAGCTATCAAAATCATTTGAAAGGACTTTCCTTTATAGCATCCATAAAATTGATAATTAACAAAGCTCTATTTCCAAACATTAGGAAAACAAAATAAAGAGTCAGACAGGGAAAAAAATAATGTACATGTAATTTGTGTATGTATGTATATATAAGCTTTGCACCTGGGTTAGCAACAATAATGTAGCTCCTTTTAAATTTCTTACCTCCGCTGATCTATCTAGAGGTCACATACCAAGGGGTAGCATGGGATTAATTCACATCCAGGGATTTTATGTGTATTATCAGTTATTTAAAATGTTTTCCTGGTTTGCTACATACTTGGTTATGTCTATGCTCTGTAGTCCGAGAATCCTCTGCCGTCCAACGCTTTTTTTGTGTGCATGGGACAGCAGAGAGCTCTCCATAAGCAATACAGCGGATTTTGCGATACTGGTCTGGGTCTGCACATTTCATCGTGTCAGATTTAATCAAACATTTTCATCCAGTTAATCTATATATAATTGGCTTCTTTAGATATTTTTCTCTAGGAATATAATCATCTTACCTTCAATCAGGCTGATTTAAGTCCATTTCTAAGCTCATTTCCATCGATACCTTTACATTCCTACATTTGACTTTCATTTTGAACAAAAGGTCACGTGACAACAATGTGACTTAAACCCAGTGCTTAAATAAGCTTGATTGAATGTATGATGATTATATACCTAGAGAAAAATATCTAAAGAAGCGAATTATATATAAACTGGATGAAAATGTTTTATTAAATCTGACACGATGAAATGTGCAGACCCAGACCGGTGTCGCAAAATCCGCTGTTTTGCTCATTGGCTCTCTGACGTCCCACGCACACAAAAAAATAATAAAAGCGTTGGACGGCAGAGGATTCTCGGACTATATATATGTTCGCCATTAAGTTGGTAATTCTACACGAGCAAATTCATTTGTTTTAACACTTAATGCGTAATCATGTTATTCTTGACAAAATTTGAATTCCAGATGTACATTATTTCAGAATTGATTTAGTAAAATTTCAAAGGAGCTACATAATTGTAGTTAGAACCTAGGTGTATGCTACTGTGATCATGTTTCCTTTAGATCCCCCAAAAACTATTTAGTGCTTAATGTGTAATAACATAAGGATGTACATGTACTGTACCGAGTTTTGTATAATACCAGTTCTCACTTTTTTGCTAAAGTGTATGACTATTTTTTACTAGGCCGAATTTTACTGGCGTTATAATCCAAAGTTAGTTTTGTGATTTGTAGGCTAACAGCAGAATTCAGTCCCAGGGATCCTGGCAACATGTCTAGATGCGTATTGTACACGTCTTTTCAGTTCTGGACGCACCTTTTCAACATCTAACGCGTCCCAGTACGCGTCCGTGTTGTTGTCAGACGCGTACGAATTTCCATCATGTCAGTTCCGTCTCCGATGCATGATTACATATTCTTAAATATGGCGATCGAAACATTCTACAAGCCATATTATATCTTTTTACGAAAAGACATTGAATGGGTCGGTCATCAAAGAAAACGGTTGTATGCAAGCACTTAGCTGGACTCATCTGTGATATGTGGGACTTAAGAAAATTTTTTAGGACTCGCCACTTTCAAAAGTGATGAGTCCAGGACTCACCATAAAAAAATCCTACAAGTATCACTGAGTCCTTTTGCTCCTAATGAAGCAAATACAAAATTCTAATTTCGGTTTATTTATACAAAATTCAAACATAAAAGTCATCTTCTTTATGTTATTAAAGCTTTAGAAACTGCAAAACTAACGGGAAGCCAGCTTTATTGAAGAAAATTTTTTTTTTTGAAGATGAACGTGGAAAATGCTATCAGTGATTTTGTTGCCTTTTTTAAAAACAGCCCCCTCCTTTTCAATTGGGAAAATTTATCGATGTTTTTCTTTGAAATTGGGAAAACAAAACAATGGTTTTACACATATAAAAAAAGGAAAACAACAGTAAGCAGTCAATAAAATAACTAAATTGATCTTTTGTTAGATATATTTATTTGACTTGTGTGAGATGTTCAAACATTGGATGACTGCAGAAACTTCCATTTTGTTTGATTTTATATTATCAAGATGTTTGGAATTATATGGATTTATTTTAAGTTTAAACTATTAAGTATAAAGTATCAATGAAAAACCAGAAAAAAATACATTCCAATAGAATTTAAATTTTTTTTAAAAATAAGTTGCTAGAATTATAAATGAAGTACATGTATATGTAAAAATTTCAACACTTTGAATCCTATAAAAATAGTATGTATTTTATGTAAAATGCACTTTAACATATTTAAACATATTTAAAATAAGAAAATGAAAATGACTGCCAAAATACTAGTTATTATTATGTTTCAATCGGTGCAATACTCGTTTAACACTGGTGGCATCGTATTGTGCAATTTCCGGCACACAGTTCATATACCCTCCGGAACTTTTCTAAACTTCTTTTTTTTTACTGGTGTCCGGTATTATTTTGTCGCTGCGCAGTTTGTACAGGGTAAAAGTCAGACAGGAATCAGCTTACACTGTTTTGTTATGGAGCGTAAACACGATAAACACAGAGTGACAAAAATACAAGGGTTTCTTATTAAAATGTTAACAACATTGAACGACTAGTAGCCCTCCAAAAGCCATGAATAATATAGACCTCGATCGCCTGTTCTTATGGTTTTCTGTTGGGATTTTTGTCATAAATTGGGAAATATTTACACAAAATTTGGGAAATTTGCTCCAGGGGAAACAGCTGTAATTCGGAGCCAAATTCAAGCTAACAAAATCACTGGCTATGTTGATAATTTTTCCGTATATGGATAATGTGACCTAATTTTATTATAAACGTGCTAATTTGCATACTATAACAACCATTCAGTAGTAAGAATCCAGTAGTTTACAAATGTATTACCCAAGATGCAACACGCCATTCAGTTTTGGGTTTCTCAATATTTTTCATGTAGTAAACGTAATCAAAAAGATTCATGAATGTCAATTAATACACAACACACAGCTGGTTATTAAAAACAGCAAGCAAGGGTATGATTATTCCTTCTAATTTTTTACAAGAAGTTTAAAGGTAAATAAGTTAAACCAGTTGTTTTTAAAAAGATCAAACTGTGTATCCAGAACTTTTTGTAAGAACATTGCACTGGGTCTATATAGTTATACACTTGGAACATGTATCAAGAACTTGTTGTAAGAACATCGGACTGGGCCTGTATAGTTATACATATGGAACACTGTGTTAGCGCTAATAGGTCGCCACAGTCGCCAATGAGAACTAAACTTTAATGTGGCGAAGTGTTATTCATTCTCGTTCGCCACGTTGGCGAAGTGAAAGCGAAAGTAAAATGTTGACTGTCGAAATCTAAAATAAATCTTTGAGACAAAGTTCGGAGCGGTAACGATATATATCCGGGAAATTTCAATGCGTAATTGTCTATTCCGTAAAAACATTACCCTTGTCCGAATTTGTTTTCGATTTTACTCAATACCGAACTGGTTCCCATTGCAGTAATTGATCTTAATTCCAGTTTACAAATTTTGCTGAAATGTTGTGGCTAACAAATTTCAAATGTGGCTAAGTAAAATTTGGATGTATTAGCCACATTGGCTAATGGAAATTTTGAGGTAGTGCTAACACATGAACATGTATCCAGAACTTGTTGTAAGAACATCAGACTGGTCCTGTATAGTTATACATATGGAACATGTATCCAGAACTTGTTGTAAGAACATTGGACTGGGCCTGTATAGTTATACATATGGAACATGTATCCAGAACTTGTAAGAACATCGGATTGGGCCTGTATAGTTATACATACGGAACATCTATCCAGAACTTGTAAGAACATCGGACCGGGCCTGTATAGTTATACATATGGAACATGTATCCAGAACTTGTTGTAAGAACATTGGACTGGGCCTGTATAGTTATACATATGGAACATGTATCCAGAACTTGTTGTAAGAACATCGGACTGGGCCTGTATAGTTATACATATGGAACATGTATCCAGAACTTGTAAGAACATTGGACTGGGCCTGTATAGTTATACATAGGAACATGTATCCAGAACTTGTTGTAAGAACATCGGACGGGGCCAGTATAGTTATACATATGGAACATGTATCCAGAACTTGTTGTAAGAACATCGGACTGGGCCTGTATAGTTATACATATGGAACATGTATCCAGAACTTGTAAGAACATTGGACTGGGCCTGTATAGTTATACATATGGAACATGTATCCAGAACTTGTTGTAAGAACATCGAACGGGGCCTGTATAGTTATATACACAGGAACATGTATCCAGAAATTGTAAGAACATGACTGGGTCTGTATAATTATAAATTTATATGGAACATGTATCCAGAACTTGTTGTAAGAACATCGAACTGGGCCTGTATAGTTATACATATGGAACATGTATAAAGAACTTGTAAGAACATCGGACCGGGCCTGTCTAGTTATACATATGGAACATGTATCCAGAACTTGTAAGAACATCGGACCGGGCCTGTATAGTTAAACATATGGAACATGTATCCAGAACTTGTTGTGAGAACATTGGACTGGGCCTGTATAGTTATACATATGGAACATGTATCCAGAACTTGTAAGAACATCCGACGGGGCCTGTATAGTTATATACATAGGAACATGTATCCAGAATTTGTTGTAAGAACATCGTAACAGTTTTCCTGATTTAACCATGATAATTTAATGTATAACAGTTATGCTTTCTTCACTACTTACAACACAACACCTATTGCAATGATGTAAACTGGTGTGAAAGATTTACTACTTGAATTATAAACAAGTGTGGACACAGAAAAACGTCTCGCCTGCATTCCGCATTAGTAACGAAAATAAATTTCGTCACAAGCATTACTTAAATAGCATTAAATATCAGCAGCGGCCTGTATACAAAATATTGTCACCATACCCTGCATAGTTACAGGGGAACAGCCGTAACCCAACAACTTTAACGTAGTCACTGGACCATGAAATTGAGGTCAAGGTCAGGTGAAACCTACCAGACAGTCATGTACTATTAATCAGCAACCTATATACCAAATATTGTCATCCTACCATGCGTAGTTACAGAGGAACTATCGTAACCCAAAAACTTTAATGCAGTCGCTGGACCGTGAAATTGAGGTCAAGGTCAGGTGACACCTACCAGACAGTCATGTACTAGTCATCGGCAACCTATACACCTAATATTGTCATCCTACCATGCATAGTTACAGAGGAACTGTCGTAACCCCAAAACTTTAACGTAGTCGCTGGACCATGAAATTGAGGTCAAGGTCAGGTGACACCTACCAGACAGTCATGTACTAGTCATCAGCAACCTATACACCAAATATTGTCATCCTACCATGTGTAGTTACAGAGGAACTGTCGTAACCCAAAAACTTTAACGTAGTCGCTGGACCGTGAAATTGAGGTCAAGGTCAGGTGACACCTACCAGACAGTCATGTACTAGTCATCAGCAACCTATACACCAAATATTGTCATCCTACCATGCGTAGTTACAGAGGAACTGTCGTAACCCCAAAACTTTAACGTAGTCGCTGGACCATGAAATTGAGGTCAAGGTCAGGTGACACCTACCAGACAGTCATGTACTAGTCATCAGCAACCTATACACCAAATATTGTCATCCTACCATGTGTAGTTACAGAGGAACTGTCGTAACCCAAAAACTTTAACGTAGTCGCTGGACCGTGAAATTGAGGTCAAGGTCAGGTGACACCTACCAGACAGTCATGTACTAGTCATCAGCAACCTATACACCAAATATTGTCATCCTACCATGCGTAGTTACAGAGGAACTGTCGTAACCCCAAAACTTTAACGTAGTCGCTGGACCATGAAATTGAGGTCAAGGTCAGGTGACACCTACCAGACAGTCATGTACTAGTCATCAGCAACCTATACACCAAATATTGTCATCCTACCATGTGTAGTTACAGAGGAACTGTCTTAACCCAAAAACTTTAACGTAGTCGCTGGACCGTGAAATTGAGGTCAAGGTCAGGTGACACCTACCAGACAGTCATGTACTAGTCATCAGCAACCTATACACCAAATATTGTCATCCTACCATGCGTAGTTACAGAGGAACTGTCGTAACCCAAAAACTTTAACGTAGTCGCTGGACCGTGAAATTGAGGTCAAGGTCAGGTGACACCTACCAGACAGTCATGTACTAGTCATCAGCAACCTATACACCAAATATTGTCATACTACCATGCATAGTTACAGAGGAACTGTCGTAACCCAAAAACTTTAACGTAGTCACTGGACCGTAAAATTGAGGTCAAGGTCAGGTGACAGGTGACTGACTGGCAAGTACTCATCATAAGCTACCTCTGTACCAAATTTGATGGACCTAGGGCTTGGGCTTACAAAGATATGAAGCAAGATGTCAAGTGTTTACGCCGCCGCCGCCGCCGGATTCCCATACATATGTCTTGCCAGGCGAGACAAAAAAGTACTCTTTAATCTACTAAAAAAAGGAAGAGTGCACCACCAGTTTTATTTCCTATACATACCATCTTTCTGTGGGTAGTACGTAAATGACTTTGGATCACTTGTTTCTCCATCTGACTTTCTTTGTAGCATAATTAATACATTGACGGTTCGATCTATAGTCGGATCTTTATAAGCTGGAGTCTTGAATACTATTGCATACTATAAAGATAAAGGATATCACCATAAAAAATACATAATTAAAGTTTGTTTTTGCATACCAAAATGTCTTCCCCTTTCCCCATGTGTATTTTCAGTACAAAATCAAAGTTCAACGTCTAATTTTGACGATACCAATTTTCTGGTAATATGCACAACTGAATATGGTGTACTTGCTACATACAAAGTTTGGTAAAATTTGGTGCACTAGTTTCAGAGGGGTTGAGCGGAAACCATGATTTGTGCGGAATTTCTGGAAAAATTCTAAGTTCAAAGATGCATAACTCCCACAAAATTTTGAGGAAAAAAATTTCCTGCTAATATGCACAACTACATATGGCGTACTTGCTATGTACCAAGTTTCGTAAAATTTGCTTTGATAGTTTCAGAGGAGTTGAGCGGAAACCATGATTTATGAGGAATTTTTGGAAAATTCTAAGTTCAAAGGGTCACAACTCCCACAAAATTTTGATGATCAGAATTTCCTGGTAATATGCACAACTACATATGGTGTAATTGTCACAAACTAAGTTTCGTCAAATTTGGTTGAATAGTTTCAGAGAAGTTGAGCGGAATAACTTTGTGATGGACAGGACAGGACAAAAACAATGTCTCCCCACCATGTGGGGTAAGACATAACTATACCAGTAATTATCCATATATATTTTAACACACAAATGTGACATAGTAAATCAAAAACTACAGAAAGTTTACTGATACCTCTGCTTAAATTTTAGAGAACTTCTTTAGTAAACATTTCAAGCAGTTTTTGTTGACTGGTAACCTTGACCTTTGATGCAATTCCTCTAGCATAAAAAAGCTTCTTACCCACCTGATATGTTTGTTTTGTTTGTTTGTTTGATGTTTAATGCCACTTTCAGCAATTTTTCAGCTATTTCATGAGGGCCAGTTTTTTTGGGGGAGGAAGCTGGAATACACGGATAAAACCCCCCGACCTTCTGCAGGACAACTGGCAATCCTTGTCAATTAAGATTGGAGTCGATTACACCCTGTACACAGTGAGACTCGAAAGCACAATCTCAGTTTTGACAGGCCACGTGATCGATAGTAGACAAATTACCTTAACCACTCGGCCACTGAGGCCCCACACCTGATATGTTATAATATCCTAAAGTTTAATTGAAATCATATGCAAAACTTTTTGAGTTCTTGTCCAGAAATGTTTTTGTGTTTAAAAATTTCTAACATTTTTTTATTAATGTGACCTTGAATTTGATGGACTTCCCCTTAAAATTTATAGGCTTCTGATCTGCCTAATATGAAACTATATTACTAAGTTTCATTGATATCAAATATAAACTTTTTGAGCTATTGTCCGGAAACATCTTTTGGTAAAAATTTCTTGTTTTTTTTTAGCAACAGTGACCTTGAAATGATGGATTTCCCCAAAAATCGATAAGCTTCTGATCCATCTAGTATGAAACTATTTTTCAAAGTTTAATTGAAATAAAATGCAAACTTTTTGAGTAATTTTCAGGAAAATATCTTTTTTGTAAAAATTTCTAACATATTTTTGTGTTGACTGTGACCTTGAAATTTTGGAATCCCCTAAATTCGATAGGCTTCTTACCAACCTGATATTTAACAATATCCCATAGTTTCATGTTAATCAAATGCAAACTTTTTGAATTATCATCCAGAAACCAAATTTTGATGGATGAACGGATGGACAGACAGACAAAGGGATGGACAGGAGGACCACTATATAACCCTTACTCTGTTGGGCAGGGGTATAATGATGTCATGGAAAGAGATTTACAAAATATTTTGATTTTAAAAACAAACCTGTCTGTGTACATCAAATGGACCAAAGTTACCAAAGGCTTCCCAAACAACATTACCATCCTCGTCTTGTTCCACAAATCTAACACTTATATCATCTGAAATTGATCACAATATGTGTAACCAGTGCCAATTATAAAAACAATTATGTATTCGGTCATATATCAATTCAACTGCTACCTATGCCATGTTAGAATAACTACAAATTTAAGATTTAACTAGATATCAGTGAGATAGTATCCATCTCTCTGGTCCCCACTGACCTAAAGGTCAAAGAACATCAACCATATTATGCGACACAACACCCTGAAATTATTAACCCACATGCAAAATATCAAAAGCTTATCTCAAAAGAGACAAAAACTATAGCCTGGACAATACTAGTTTCTGATAGACGGACAGACTCATCACTATAGGGTGTCAACCACTTAGTGGAGGGGCCCTAATAATGTCATGCTAATACATCATGTAACTGATTATTTGTTTAGAATTAATATTATTATATGACTAACATTTATGTTGATTTTGATTGGCCCAGAGTATCATGAAATGTATTATGCAGACGGTGTGTTAACCTCAAAGTAGATAAAAATAGACTGATATAAAAGTTTTGACTTTTGAGTAGTTAAAAATAGAATATTTATCACTTTTGAGTAGTTAAAAATAGAATATTTATCACTTTTCAGTAGTTAAAAATAGAATTCAACCTTAGGAAACAAGCATTATTTTGATTAGTTGAATTAAAAACATCAGCCAATCAAAATCATTCTTTTTAAACATTCTATTTGTTGACATGGTTTCAAAATGGCTGACGAGCAGCAGACAAGTGTTGCAACTGTCAGTGAACAGAAACTTTTTTGCAAATTTTTTATAATTGCTCTAATATTAATATACATTTTTATTGGAAAATGTTAATTTCTTTCAATTTAAAATGTGATAGTTTACTGTTGTTATTGTTGAAATAAGTTTTTATTATTAATTTTTCATCCTTTTTTATTAGAGACTTCCAGTGTAAAAGTAAAAAAAAAAACAGTCATATAATAAAACATTCATAGACTTTTATATAAGTTAATACCTGGTTTTATCAACCCTCAAAAATAATATCCACACTCGCCGTTGGCTCAGTGGATATAATTTTTTCAGGGTTGATAAAACCAGGTATTAACATATAACAAAGTCAATAAATGTATATTAACACTTGTGGACACAGAAATATGTCTCGTCTGCTTTCCACATCAGTTATGTAAAAAATTACTTCATGGACCAAATGTAAATAGTGTTAAAGTATCATCATATAAAATAGTAGTGTATTGCTGATTAGAACTTTATACCAAGTATTATCATACTGCCATGTATGATTAAACAAGGTCAAGGTCAGGTGACACATACCAAATTGCCATGTTTCTTTCTTTAGCAACCTACACATGTATATACCAAATACTGTCATTCTACCATGCATGGTAAACTGATTTTATCTCATAAATTTTATTTACTTACTGAACCTTAAAACTAAGGTCAAAGTCAGGAGATAAGTGAATGACAAGTTCTCATCATAGGCTACCATTGGACCAAGTGTTATGAACCTATTCTTTAGATTATGAAGATAATAAGCAAATAGTCAGGTGATAACTCTGTTGCTGCCTCTGCTGGAAACTCATAAATATAAGTCTCTTGTTGCTGGTCAGACAAAAACCACTGCACAAGATTTTTTATTGACACTCGTTAGAAGACAGCTGCACCATGAATGCATGATACACCTCCCTAAAGACCGGAACAAGAACTATACACTTAATGGCTGCATAATTCTATCTGCACTCATGAGACATAATCATACTTATCAACAATGTCTGATAAATAAAAAATCTACCCCAACACAACAAAGTGTACGATAACTATACATTGTATAACGACATAATAAAAATTGAACCAAAAATGAAAAGAAGCTGGCATCTATAAAAATGACCAATTGCCCAAACTTTCACGAAAACAGATAAAAGCGTTTCTGAGTTAGAACCTGAAGACTAAAAAATCCCCCCTTTTTACACCATCAAACTGCCATAACTCTTTAACCATAAATAAGAATAATACAAAAAATGGAAAGAAGCTTGCAATTCTATCAAGAAAAAACACAAGCATCAAAAAAGCTTTTACCTAAAAGGCATTTTAAATTCAGTATTCACAAAGATAATGTTTGTGTGAACGATTTCCTTTCAATTTTTGGTTATGTAAAAAAAAGCCTCTTTATAGTGAATCATTTGTTTGTAATACTAACTTTTTTATTTCAAAGATCATGTGATCAGCCTGGTGGGGATTTTACTCGAGAAGTCAAAAGATCATCTAATAAGCCTAGTTGGGGATTATATATACCAAAGAAAGATCATCTGATCAGCCAGGGTGGGAATTATACCCAAGAAGTCAATAAGGTTTAAGTTAATTTTATTGATCACTTGTTGTAATAAAATTGGACTGTGTACAGCAATACATAAATTAATACATACATGTATAACGCAAAGTCAATTGCTAATTATATAATTTATAGTTGTCATACTTTTCAAAAGTTTTGTACAAGTCATATTAATCATTATAAATTAATCCACTTACCTTAATTATAAATGTTTTATCCCTTATACTTAAAAGCCAAGGATTATTTAAGAAATCAAATAAATCACCCTATTCTCTACTGTATGAAAAACAGTAGGTTTCTATTTTAATCTGAACATAATAAATCATACATAATGAACATGAACATAATAAATTTAAATAAGATTTAAATAAAATAACATTTATCACATACTGTACAGGCCCAGTGAATTTTAATTTCTCCGTGCATCCCGGTGGAGGAAATTTGGGTCCCCGCGGTCATCTCCACCGCGACTCGCAATGGCGAATTGCCGATCGAGATCCGTTATCAGGTGGAGAGCCGACGACTCCACCGTGTATTCACGGTGTATCAACTCTGCAAACATTTGGGGATATATTGGCACATTCGGTAACTGTTTATATTATCGTATAAATGACGTTAATTTATTGTAAGTCTGATCATTCACCTTTTAAAATATATAACATTTTTGTGAACCTGTTTCAGATCAGTTTCATATGTTATCCTGTAAAAACATAGAACAGAAAGATCGTGTAAAATACTATTTCTAACAATAGTTAGCAAACTTGTGTTAAGATTATTTATTGTATGTATTTTTGTATTAATTTATTAATCTTTCATTGTTTTATTTATATTTCAGGTTGTCTGTGAAGATTTATTACTTATCTATATTATCAATTCATGTAGCTAAAAAGCTAATTATCTTATTTATGCATTTGTTGTTCTTACTTATGTAGAGGTCAACTTATGCTTAGAGGTGACGAATATGTGGTAAAAAGCTTACCAACTTCCATATATTTCTTCCCAATTATTTATCAATTAATAAAGTTAACAGTTGTTCACATTCTCTGCAATGACGAAGTGACAACTTGGTTTATTTGTGTTACGTATTCCGCTTAACTGCAGGTTGCAATAAACTGATCCATGGACACCTGTTCGACAATATGAATCGTCAAATAACTCGCATCTTCTTATTTAAAACTGAGAGCTTTGATACTGTTCAAATATAATTAGCGTGTTTGTGAACTGTAGGTCACTCTGTGAGTTCAAAGGTAAATAATGACCTAATTATCGCTAATTCGATCCGACAGTATTACCTTTGTTACACTAATTAATTGAAAATGTCCAGGAAGTGTCAGTGTCAAATACATACCTTCGTATTTAATGCTAGTTTAATCCGTGTTGAAGACAGTTATAACCTTACACAGAACACTGTATATATAACAAAAAATTCCGCAGTTTCTTTGTATTTCTATAAAATTTGGTAAAAAAGGAAGTGCTGATAATTGAGGATATCGTCTGCTTGTCAATCAATGTATTTACCGCTTTCACAATAGCACATGCAAGTAGTGTTATTTTACATTATTGTTACAGGATATTTTAAATGCTTTTAAAAACAAGTGTGGACACAGAAAAACGTGTCGCCTGAATTCCGCATCAGTAACGAAAATAAATTTCGTCATAAGCATTACGTAAATAGCATTAATTATGAGCAGCGGCCTGTATACCAATTATTGTCACCATACTATGCATAGTTACAGAGGAACTGTCCTAATACAAAAACTTTAACGAAGTCGCTGAACCGTTAAATTGAGGTCAAGGTCAGGTGACACCTACCAGACAATCATTTACTATTCATCAGCAACCTATATACCAAATATTGTCATCCTACCATGCTTGGTTACAGGGGAACAGCAGTAACCTAAAAACTTTAACGTAGTCGCTGGACCGTGAAATTGAGGTCAAGGTCAAATGGCACCTACCAGACAGTCATGTACTATTCATCAGCAACCTATATACCAAATATTGTCATCCTACCATGTGTAGTTACAGAGGAACTGTCGTAACTCAAAAACTTTAACGTAGTCGCTGGACCGTGAAATTGAGGTCAAGGTCAGGTGACACCTACCAGACAGTCATGTACTAGTCATCAGCAACCTATACACCAAATATTGTCATCCTACCATGCGTAGTTACAGAGGAACTGTCGTAACCCAAAAACTTTAACGTAGTCGCTGGACCGTGAAATTGAGGTCAAGGTCAGGTGACACCTACCAGACAGTCATGTACTAGTCATCAGCAACCTATACACCAAATATTGTCATCCTACCATGCGTAGTTACAGAGAAACTGTTGTAACCCAAAAACTTTAACGTAGTCGCTGGACCGTGAAATTGAGGTCAAGGTCAGGTGACACCTACCAGACAGTCATGTACTAGTCATCAGCAACCTATACACCAAATATTGTCATCCTACCATGCGTAGTTACAGAGGAACTGTCGTAACCCAAAAACTTTAACGTAGTCGCTGGACCGTGAAATTGAGGTCAAGGTCAGGTGACACCTACCAGACAGTCATGTACTAGTCATCAGCAACCTATACACCAAATATTGTCATCCTACCATGCGCAGTTACAGAGGAACTGTCGTAACCCAAAAACTTTAACGTAGTCGCTGGACCGTGAAATTGAGGTCAAGGTCAGGTGACAGGTGACTGACTGGCAAGTACTCATCATAAGCTACCTCTGGACCAAATTTGATGGACCTAGGGCTTGGGCTTACAAAGATATGAAGCAAGATGTCAAGTGTTTACGCCGCCGCCGCCGCCGCCGCCGCCGGATTCCCATACATATGTCTCGCCTCCAGCGACTTTCGTCGCAGGCGAGACAAAAATCTGCAAAGAAAGATGGATTACCGAGAAGCATCATAAGTGGTATGAGGTTTTCATTTTCTTTTGGAGTTGTGAATATATTTCCTCCGTAGACATTATGATTCCGAGATTCTACAAGGTTAATAAAAAACCAAAAAGACGCTTGTGATTTCGTTTTTGAACTGTAGTCCAGGTATGTCGAATGATCACAGGTACGGCCTAATTAACGCTAATTGGTTATCATCTGACAGCATTACCTGTGTACCACTAATTATGTAATGAAAAATAGTCCGAAATTGTCACTGTGCTCAATTTACAAGGGATTGTCCAATTAATTTGAAGGGAGGATTAATTTTACAACAAAGAATATAAAGTTTGTTGTATACGCACTCAACATATGACAACAATTTCACTTACATTTACAGACGTAAACGGCACTATAGACGATCTTGTTTTGTTTGTTTGTTTGTTTGATGGTGTTTAAAGCCACTTTCAGCATTTTTTCAGCTATATCATGGCGTCCAGTTTTGTTTGGAGATCTTGTTTTGTTGATGTTTGTCAAATTTGAAGAAAATATATGACAGTTATAATTAAAAAAAACGATGAAAATGAAATGACAGGATGTAGATCTTTTTTTATTCCACCACTATTTTATCTATTATTATTTATAATTATACCTCCGTTTTTGGTGACGTAAACAAACAAGCTGTTAATAGAATTCAACGATTATTTTAATTCATTGGATTGATACTGGATATTTTAAAATGCTTTCAAAAAGAATGTGGATAAAGACAGATGAATTACCGAGAAGCTTCATTATTGGCATTATATTTTCTTTTTCAGGAATTTGTCATTTAATATGCATTAGGCAATTAATTTAAAGGGATAATTAATTTTATAACACAAGGTATAGAGTTTGTTGTATACACACTCAAGCATATGACCACAATTTCACTTTCCTTTATTGACGAAAATGGCAATGTAGACGATGTTGTTCTGGTGATGTTTGTCAACACTAAAGAAAATATAAGACGTAGAACATTTCCTGGAGAAAGGAAACAGAAACTTAACATACATACCCATTGTTCTGATGTGACTTTAATATCTTTTTGGCTGGTTATCCACCGCGACTACGCGATCTGCACTCCACTGGGACTCCACCACGGAGAGTTGAGTAACAGTGGAGGAAACTGTCTCTCCACCACCACGATGGGTGGAGAAATTAAAATTCGCGGGGCCTGTACAGTAAGGTAAAACCAATTATTATTTATTTCCTTCATATACTTTTACTGATATTTTGCAGTATTTTCCTTTAATCTTTAAGTGCAAAATTTACCATCTCACTCTACTAGTATCAAGATGTCCTTAAGTAAACACAGTGACGTCACAATGTAACAAAACAGAGATAAACAGATTATTTACGTTTTCTGAAAGGAGATGCATTTTCTCACCGTCGCCCTTCGATGAGATAGGGACGAATAAATGCATTTCGTTTCAAAAAACGTAAATAATCTATGTTTTGTAACATTGTGACGTCACATTGTTTACTTAAAAACGTCTTGACAGTGAGCTGAGATGGGCCCATCTCACGCTAGTAGAGTGAGATGGAATAATATCGCACACAAAGATCAAAGCAAAATACTGCAAAATAGCAATAATCTATAAATACCAAATTATGTTACAAATGAACCCACTCTGAGTGACCTGATACAAAAACCAATTTAGAAAATTATCTTAATATAATTTCCTTTTTCCGAGGACATTTTAAAAAATCACTGTCTGTGTACCATAATACTGTTATAATCTACTTCAAGGCTACTGATACTGATTATACTTTCTGTGCAAACTTTTATCAATCTTTTTTTTATTAATCATTACCTTTTTGAACTTTCTCACAAAGAAGGAAAACCTCTTCATCCCCTCTACATGACCCTCCATATTTATCCATTCTACAGATCTTCAATACATTAGCTCCAGGTGCCTCTGAAATACATAGGAAACATATAAATTATACAATAACTGTTAATTAAAAACCGTAACTCCATCTGGATATTATATCTGGAAATACACAAGTCTTAAATGTCCAGGTTACAAACAAATGCCCTAATAAATGGTTAATTGGGAAGAAGTTTTTTGGGTCTGTGTCAAAAGAGAGAAGGAGTTGAGTTCACAAAAACAAAACCATCAAGTGTGCTAAAATTTACTAAGTTTCAATGTCTAGAAAAATGGAAAACATTCCTTGAACAATTTCATAACAGCAGGTGCGCAACTTCAATACATGTGCAATCTTTCTGTGAAGTTTCAATGATCCAGGTTGAAAACTGTAGGAGGAGTTGATTACACAAAATAGGTACCCTATTTTCCTATCCAGACAGGTTTCCACTTGTCCCCCTTCATATACTATAACCCAGCTACATTTTTTGTATCAGGTAATTAGTCGCATCCGGGAAATAAACAAATGGTGCGTAATCCATTTGAAACACTTTAATCATTTGAAACAAATGTTAATAACACAAATATTCTTGGGGCCTCGGTGGCCGAGTGGTCAAGGTAGTTTGTCTACTATTGATCACGTGGTCTGTTAACACTGAGATTGCGGGTTCGATTCTCACTGCAGGCAGGGTGTACTAGACTCCAATCTTAATTGACAAGGATTGCCAGTTTTCCTACCGTAGGTCGGGGGTTTTCTCCTGGTACTCCGGCTTCCTCCCCCAATAAAAACTGGACGCCATGATATAGCTGAAAAATTGCTGAAAGTGGCGTTATACACCATCAAACAAACAAACAAACAAATATTCTTCAGTTTTTTTTTTTGGAATCACATATTGACTGATAAACCGGATGTCAGGGCAAATTATTTGGACCAGATATACAAGTATCTTCTGTAAACCATCGGGCAACTTGAGGGAAATAACATTGCAACTTTGCTAATGAGGCACCTCAGGGCAACAAAGTCGCCCACTTCTCCAATTGTGATGAGCATACTAAAAATATTTTCTCCATTAAGGGAAAACAAAATTTCGGTTGAACAAATTTAATTTAATCAGCATACCGTATAACCGGTAATTTTTGCGGTGTGAAATTTTTGCGGATTGGGATTGAAATTCTGATATTTTATTTTTGCTGATTTTAATTTTTGCGGTTTTACATCTTTAACAAAAAAAATGTCAAGGTTTTATTTCTGTTGTGTATCCAGTTTAGCCCAGTGATTTGGGCTATGAGTTATGTTCCACGCTAAAGGAAAATCACATTGAGCATGACAAGCTTCTGTTGTTTCCTGAAATATGACTTGTGGTGGAATAAATTCACCTGTAAGTGTACCTAAAATAATGAAGAAAAAGTGCAGAAAAAAATCGGCAAAACAGGTAAAATAAAGTGAGTTTTTTATTAATTGGGATTGCATTGACAATCAATTTCTGATAGAACTTGGTTAATACACGCGGACAAATGACAGGTAGGTGTTTTAATTGGAAATCGATATTTACAGGTAATAATAACGGTTAAATAACAGATTAATCACAGTTTCTTGAATAAACATCCTTTGGTTTTTTTTTATACCGGTAGACAATAACAATAAAAGAAAAGTTTTTGTTGTTTTTGTTTCTTGTAAAAACATCCTTCATTTTGTATCTATCTGATGGACAATAACAATAAAGGAAAAAATTATTAGTGTTTTTATAGTGAATATTTTATTAAAACTCCGAAAACAAGAAAACTATTCACTTCGATTCGATGATTTTTATTTACTACCGAGATAATTAATATAATTAATATCCCAAAGGGTAACAAAATATGGATCGACACAAGTTTGTGAAACTTTACCGTTATTTACCGATAGTAATACTTCATACTTTTATATACGATTATAAATTTTGCGGTCGAGTGTCAACCGCGAAATAACGCACAAATTAAATTACCGCAAGAATTACCAGTTATACGGTATATACAATGTGCACTACAGAATTTTTGTTCTCCATGGATGGAGAAAATGTTTCTTGTAGTTAATCCTTAATTTCACAAATATGAAAGCTTGTATAAATGGACACGAGTCAGAACTCATTCTGTGGTTGGACATGACTAAGAACTTATTGCAAGGTATGACACGAGTAATAACTCATTGTGTGGTGTCCTGTCATGTTGATATAAATAGCATCATTTTGAAATTTCTGTCACAAAACATAATTTGATTGCATCAAAGTTCTTTCTTTTGCCTGAAAGAATTTTGATTCCCAGATCTAATTATAAATGTACTGTAAGTTTTATAAAATATAATTAAACAGCTTGTCAAACTTGTAAGTAATTAACCTTTTAACCAGAGGGCCCCACAATCCTTGCTACTTCTAAGTTACTTATTTATAAATCTGTCAGACAAAAATGTGTGGTTTGTTCAAGAAAAGTTGTTTTTTAACCTGTAAGTATCACATATATTTACATTTCTCACAATTTAAGACAAAACAGAGGTTAAAAGTGTGGTCATACATCTTGTTAATGCCAATTTCCTCCTGCTAAAGTCAACTGAACATGCTATATTTTATCTAACTTTAAATATAGCAGTCTCACCAAATATCCCTTAAATTATCATTTAGAGAGTGACTGATTTCTTAGTTTCATGACTCTACCTAACTCTCAATATTTTTTCAGTGATCCATCCTCTTTACCCAGCTGATTGTTAAAGGGAAACTTAGCAAAAAAATGAAAATTTGATATTTTATTCTTCAAATAAAAAGAAATATAATTGCCTTTTGATGTTTTATTGTATTCTTTACCATTACGCTTCTAGAGTGGATTAAAGGTGATAAAATTTTGTGTATGGAGGTCGCCATATTGACAGTATTTTATCACGTGACTGCGTTTGTGACGTGATAAATGTAATTATCCAGTTAATATGATAAATAATCCAGTTTAAAAATATGTTTTCTGCTTTAGCTCTTTGAAGAATATATAAACTGTGGCGATGACTAATGACCGGCAGACAACATAAGATTACCAAATACGTCTTAATGTTTTAATGATCTCTGTTTTAATAAAAGTATTTTTAGACACAAATTTAAACATGTCTTTATTTAACTCGGATATAATTTACCTAAATAATAATTGTAATAAAAGTTATATTTATATGATTATTTTTTTATTTAAAATACAATTCCGTGGATAATTTTGCACGTCTTGAAACGGCAGTTGTACCTGGACGTAAAAATGTTACAGGTAAATCATTACTCGTTTATGAAGGGTAATTAACAGAATTAGCAGGTAAACAAACAGGATGTTTATTGCAATTACTAGATCATTTGACGCCGACTTTGAAGTATGAATATTCGGACTTTTTCAAAAGCTAACCAGATTAAAGGTTAATCATGTAATTCGAAATTAGAAAGGCACACCTCCTCCTGTCAAGACAGGTATGATTTGAATACACCGAAGTGTCAGAACACAGGATGTATATAAGATTTCGAATACCTTTAGATGCCACGTCAGAGGAAACGTAAAACTTACACGTTAACTCAAATATGCACAACATGTAAAAGTTTGGAAACTGTTACCCACACGCACAATAAATGTTACCGGTAATAATAATTAAAATAATAACAAAAATTATAATTATAAATGTACTAAACGTGAAGTGAAATTTTGATGCGCAAAAACCAGAGTATTTAAAACTAGAGTAAAAACACCTGTGAGCAATGCTCACCATTGATACCCCCCGCTTCACAATTACTTTGAAAATTCAGGTGTTCTTAATTATGAAATTGAAACTTTATCTAGTTAAACGTGAAGGCGAAATTGCAGATAATACATGTAACCCTCCCCAATCCCCCAAAGAATGGCATCCTCTATGTCAATGACAAAGTCCATGTTTTTCTATGGGAAACCTCCAATAATATTCTGATAAAAATGTTTAATATCCAATGCACAATGGCAATATGTGACCAAGATTCTGTATAAGTTTCAACAAATTCCATTCAGTGGTGTAGGAGGAATTGTAAATAAAAGATGGGTATCCCATTATGTCAATGACAAAGTCCATGTTTTTCTATGGGAAACCCCAAATATCATTCCGATCAAAATGTTAAATATCTCCTGCACAATGGCACTATGTGACATGGATTCTGTGTAAGTTTCAACAAATTCCATTCAGTGGTGTAGGAATGAGTTGCACATAAGAGATGGGTATCCCTTATGTCCATGACAAAGTCCATGTTTTTCTATGGGAAACCCCAAATATCGATCCGATCAAAATGGTTAATATCCAATGCACAATGGCACTATGTGACAAGCATTCTGTGTAAGTTTCATTAAATTCCATTCAGTGGTGTAGGAGGAGTTGCACATAAGAGATGAGGCCCCCCTTAGGTCAATGACAATGTCCATGTTTTTCTATGGGAAACCCCAAATATCCATCCGATCAAAATGTTTAATATCTCCTGCACAATGGCACTATGTGACAAGCATTCTGTGTAAGTTTCATTAAATTCCATTCAGTGGTGTAGGAGGAGTTGCACATAAGAGATAGGACCCCTTAGGTCAATGACAAAGTCCATGTTTTTCTATGGGAAACCCCAAATATCATTCCGATCAAAATGTTAAATATCTCCTGCACAATGGCACTATGAGACAAAGATTCTGTGTAAGTTTCATCAAATTCCTTTCAGTGGTGTAGGAGGAGTTGCAAATAATAGAAAGTGTAACGGACGGACGGACGGACGGACGGAAGGACGGACGGACGGAAGGACGGACGGACGGACACCATGAACACTATATACCCCCCGCTTTTCAAGCGGGGGGTATAAATATTACATTTAATGACCGTTATTTCTTAAATAGTCAACTTAGCAAATATTTTGTATGAAAAAGTTTATTTCAATAAGTTGCTTAATCTGATTTAGTTGAAAATATTAATACGAATAATTTTTATGGACTTTTTCCTATCAAAACTATGACTTTCTGTTTACTATTGTTGCTACTGTTGAACAAGTTTTAAGTAGAAGTCTTTAAATTGGTTAACTACTTGTTACACAAGTCGGTTTTTGATGCTTATATATAGATCAGGAATACGAAACGTAATCTTTCACAACCTTGTCTTATAGTACAACCTTCTGTTATTGACCGTGTCGCCTTATTATCATACGACGACTTTTAAGGTACTTGGATGTCTAGTATCGCCATCTAGTGACGAGATGGTGACAAGATGACGGACCTCCATAAGTGCATTTTTTACACGGTAAATTCCATGCAGAAACTTAACCACTGAAAATATAATAAAACATCAAGAAGCAAATGTGTTTCTTTTCAGTTGAAGAATAACATATCAAATTTTCATTTTTTCGTGAAGTTTCCCTTTAATATGATTGTATCCAGATTAAACCTGAAATACTGCTCACTAGATATTAAGCAACCATACAATCAATAAATCCATGTCTTCAGTTCTTTTTACAAATTTATCATAATTCATGCATACATTTTGAATGCAAACATTTGTAACTGATTAGGCTGGTAACAAAAATGTAATAATGACAAGTATGGTTACTTCTACATGTATTGATATGGTGTTGTTAATTTGTTTAAATAATGCCTTATGCTATTTTAGCAATTTCTGTTTAAAGATATTAATTTTTTTTATTATGGCTGAGGGGATAAAGCAAAATACCAACAAACTAGCAGTTTGACATTAAACTGAGGACACTTTTCTAAACTTAGACTCGAAAATACAATCTCAGTCTTAACATGAACCAGGAAATGTTTTAAAAATTTGACTTTTTTTCGAGTCTCGGTGGATAACAAGATTAAGCTAACATTCAATTTGAAGGACTGTTATTGTACTTGAAATGTTGGATTCAATGCTAATTAAATTCTGAAAACATTCAGAATGAATGTACTTTTATAGAAAGAAAAATAATATATAACATACTACTATAAAATACACCATGAAGGGTTAGACAAAACAGAGGGTATATTACTTACTGCTATCATAAATAGGGGAAGACAAAACTGACGGCAGAAGACGACTAAATAATCCATTCTCATCTCGGAGGTAGGCTTGGAAACACAATCTGACAACATTTAACTGCATGTCTTTAGCTTGTTTCTCTGCCTGATCTTTTGCTTGCTTTTTTTCTTCATCTGTATAATAAATATGAATATTTGTAAAATGTAACACAATTGCAGAATTTTTTTTAGTTTTGTATCATAGAAAAAACATCCATGGTAAACTGCCACTAGACTAAAACATCCAGTATCAAAAGTTTGTTAAATGTTATGAATATTTTGTATTTATATTATATATTTTGTGTTCATCATATCAGCAAAAACCTGGATGATCATAAATAAATAATTCTTCATTGTTGAATTACAAAACACTGGACAGATAATAATACATTACTGCTATAATATGAGATCAAATTTTGAATGTACGTCGTCTCCCTTAGTTTGTTATCCTGGGGCTGCACGGCTGCACGGTGTGTCGATCTTGGACATGTTCCAGATATACTGGTACACATATTGATAAACTTGTGGTTATAGACATGTTCCTAACAGGAATTAAACCATTCAATTATCAGCTTCTTTGAGCTTAAAAAAAACCCTTCAAATCTTTCTTACATTTCTATTATCTCTACAATCTCTATCATATTTAAGGGATATTTATGGGTTTGGAAAAAATCCCCAAGTCCTCCAAAAAACACTGATACACTTGTAATATGTTGGAAGCCATCTTATTACATCACAGTTCTGTCTGCTCTACCTCTGAAATTGGCACAGGAAGAACAAGTTCTGAACAGTGTTCCATTTTACTCTATTTGTGTCTGGAATGGTTCAACTGTGCAGAACCTCAATTTATGCAGCCCCAGTTGATTTGTTTTTTTCTTGTAACTTTGCTTTATAAGTTTATCCTTAAGAAATTGGTGGCATTTGCAAAAATCAGTATACTCACTGCAAGCTCTTGCAAACCCGATCAATCAAGAAATATAGACCACCTATGCAAGAGAGGCTGGAATATTGCTGCATAGGTAAGGAAAATTTATAATTTTGAAATTAAAATCGTCTCTTTTGTCTTAAATTCTTGTGCTAAGATGACCATTGGTGACATACTTTCATAGATATAAACTCTGTTAATATGAATGAACAAGAATCAAGACCATGCCACAAAACCAGGTTTTCAACAATAAATTTCAGTAGTAGGCTAAACGGAAACTGTTTTTCTTTTTTTAGTAACAGTGAACTTGACCTTGACCCGACTGGCCCCATATCCAATCCCAAGCTAGGTCTTCATGTAAGCTTGCTATATCCTAAGTTTCAGCAAGATTGGTTTATCCTAACTGAAGTTATTGACCAGAAACTGTATTTCTATTTTTAGTAACAGTGACCTTTACCTTGATCCAACTGGCATCAAATTCAGTCCCAAGATAGGTCTTTATGCAAGCTTACTATATCCAAAGTTTAATCAAGATTGTTTAATGCAAACTAAAGTTATTGACCAGAAATCCTCAGTATGACACCACCTACCTGCTCACCATACCCCAAACTAATAACCTGCAGCCATATTCTCAAAAAATCGTAGACGTAATTTTAAACGTAGTGTAAGTTTACGTCTGTTTTAATATTCTCAAAGATTCGTAGTTGTAAGTTACGTGGAAAATTGATCGTAAACTTACGTCTGCTCCTGAGCGCTCGTAAGTCCTAGGGTCCCTCATAATTTTGCAAAGAGCAGGGCTCACGCTGGGTCAAAATTATAGGGAGAAGTCACTTCTCTTTTGGGTGGCTGACAGGGAGAAGTGAGGATGGAACAGGGAGAAGTGGGTGGACAACAGGGAGAAGTTGCTTTATATGTCGCGAAAGCGTCCTGTTTACTTTGTATTTTTTAAAATAAGTTTTGGCATTTGTATTTTATTGTTTTATGTTTTTTTAAAGCAGTATAATTTATTGAGGATAAAGTATCAAAGATTTGATTAACTATTCAGTATACTTATTTCACACATTTTCAAAAATACATGTATTAAACATAACAATAAAAAAAGAATCAACTGTCACAAAAATGTTCATTAAAATAAATGTTTCTTTGTCATTGATACACTATTTGATTGATTTATAATGAAGTACTATTAGAACCAGAAGTAGAAAATTACATCATTGTGATACATAATATATTATGTAAAATTGTAAAATTCACTATTAAAAGTATTTAGACATATTTAACTTAAATTTGTTTAAAGTATGCGAAAATACTATTTTACTACGTTTCTATCATTGCCAAACTCATTTCACCACTATAAGCATAGTATATTTGCAATCTCCGGCGCCAAATTCATATCCGCTCCGGAAATTTTCAAAAGTTCTTGTGCTCTGATCTGGTTTCCGGTCATATTTTAAACCTACGCTTTATATACCAAATAAAAGTTAAAGGGTACCAGTTCAACTTTGGCGCGTAAACAAAATAAACATGACGCGGTATCAAAAATATGAAGATTTCTTACCAAAATGGAAATAAAATTTGAAAGGCGATGTTAGGCGATTCTACAAAATGAAAGGGCGACTTCACTTCGCCTTTGAAGATGATCGACGGCGAAGTGGGACCACGATTAGGCGACTTCTTCGCCCGAGTCGCCCTCCAACGCGAGCCCTGAAGAGAAATCGTTTTTCAAGCCATTCACTACTTAGCATCATTGATTTTGTTGCACGTGACATAGAACGACGAATAAAACTTTCAATATTTTGAAAAATGTGTTACTCATGGGGAATAACTCTTACAAAAATTTATAAATTTTAAAAGAAAGAAACAATAACCGAATTGATGAAAAAAACGTTCCGGAAATTAAATCTTTCCTATATGATTTGCGATTTTACATCACGCTGTTTTAATTATGTTAAAATGGGATTAGGTTATTTATTGCTTTATTATAACACGAAACTACTCGTTAATTTCTACACTGAAGAAACGCAACTTTAAAAAAGGTCTTGTTCCAAATTATGGTAAATTGACAGATTACTTTTTAAAACACATATTCAAATTATGCAACACATATCATTTATTTATTTATTTATTTATTTATTATTGTTTTTATATCACTTTAGCCAAATATAAATCCGTATTTCCTTCCACCAGTCAACTGTTTTGTGAGACTATGCAATTAAAAAACTGTAATAATTTAAGTACTTTGAGGTAATTATTTCCCTTTCAATACGTTTATTTCCAAAGTGAAAGAAGTAACTGAGCATGCGTGATAACGCTACATGCAAAACGTAAGATTTACGATTGCTATTTTACGTGCAAAACTGTGATTACTAAACGTAGAGTTACGACTATCTTATCTTTACACGTAAGTGTAAATTTACAATTTTTTGAGAATACGGCTGCAGGTTTTTAGGTGAAAACCTGGTTAAAAATAAAATCTCCAAACACAGAGCTACTTACCAGTAAGAAATGCTTCTACATTGAGGTTTCCAGCTTTGACCAGTTTATCCAGCTTCATAGCCTCTATAATTCTGTTTTCTATAACCTCCGATGACTTTTTCCTTGTCACATGCTGCACACATAGGTTAGCAAACCTTTAAAGAAAATAGATTATTTGAATTTGTTCTTTAAATTGAATATTATTGTTAATTTTGTGCAATCCCTTTTATTTAAATTACACAAAACATTAACAAAAACTCAAACACATTTTTGTTACCAGAAATTCTATTAAAAATGCATCACATCATGTAATTTGTTTTAACCTGTTTACATTTTTAACACTTAAAACTGACTTGTAGAACTTGACATTGTTTGAAAGCAATTTCGCATCAAACTGTGGCAAAACAGAACAGCCATTTTTATTGAAAGATTCAGAAGTCTTGTTGTTTCTGACAGATCAATAAAAGTATTATTTATCTTACGTGACATTGCTTTGTCCTGGTTTAACTTCAACTACACATGAGCCATCTGTACAATTCTTCCCCACCAATTTATGAGCATGAGGTCGAGGGACTGTTTCATCTGTCACCAAGGTTACAACAACTCTACTTGGACCATTGTAATTTCTTATCTACACAAAAAATTATTTCTTATTATTTCTTAATACATGCCAATTACCATAAGGCTAACAAAACGTCATCAAACGATACCAAGAAAATAATTTACTACGACAGACACACGTTTCGCAAGGTGCAGTTTTGAAAGTTTTTTAGGCTTGGATTCAGCTGTGTGAGAAAAAGAAGAAGACAAATTAGAATACAAAGGTAAACAAACGTATTCCTTCATTGAAGGACAAATGTAATGATGCAGTGAGCAAGCCAAAATAATAACATAAAGATATTTCACACTAGTATAGAAGTGTTCTCCCCAGGCCTTTTAAGCACTGTGGTAGCGTTGTGCTTTATTTTTTGCCACAGTGCTATTTGATCTACTGTGGTGGTTTAATTTCATGCCGGGATTGCTATCCAAAACAGTGACATTTGTGACTATTTCCTGTTGTTTATTCAACGGATTAAAGCTGTGGGCAATATATTCCGTTAATTAATGCCTCGGGGTATGTTTACCTGGACAGATGTAAACATAATCATGACATCAGGGATCGCTAGACCAATTGCCAGTTACTGTTAGATTCATTTATTAATACGTAACCAGATTGATTTCTTATCTAGACACTTGTAATGCAAAAATGTTAATAAATAAGGCAAATTAAGTAAAATTTTTAATGGTTTCCTTCATTTTATGTGGGTATTGTAATTGTGGAGTTTACACTAAATTTCCTTAAGTTCCCCTCAAAATTTGCATATGATGGTCACTGCGATTTATGACTTTGTTACCATAAGATATTTAGTACGTACCTTCTTGTAAATTTTATAATTCTGTTATTAGAGCAGAAATTAGCAATGAGTTATTAAACTATCTGTAATTAAATTGAGGTCCATCTGAATAAATCTGCATTAAAATGTATGCTGATAAATTATGACACAAAACACTGAAGCACATGTACATGTATTTTGTGTTCTTGGTGAATTATTTTTACCAGCTATCCAAACATTTTTAATACATTTCTTAACAAAATAAAAGAATTAATAGATAAATCTTGACTCCCTTTATTTAAATTTTACAGAAACTTATTGAAATCAATACTGTATCAAATGAGAAACTACACCCACCGTCCAACCAAGGGCATTAAGTTGTTGGTGTAGGACGTAAAAAAAAAAGTCCCCCAATCAATCAAATCACACCCAGTTACTTGTAAAAAATACCATAAAAAGCTATGTATAGTCCTCACCCCTTTCTTGGACCAGCAAATTGCGGAAAAATTCTTAAATGCATGTACAATCCGCGAAACGTCTCAAGATGAAGACATCCGAGTCCGACTTGGCAGCGCTTTTTTACAAGTTTGTAATTTAATATGTAATTTTTTCTCTTTTTAAATATCATTTATGTTTATACTTTTATTAATTTCTAGTGATTGTAATAAACAAGTGTGGACTGTGAGCACGCTCAGAAAGGGATACCCGCCACTTCGCTTCAAGTCCAATTATCTCCCCTGAATAATATCCGACAGCGACGAAAATTCTTCATGCACATCTACATATGATGTACTGCATGAAGTTTCATCAAAATTTGTCAAACGGTTTAGGAGGAGTTGCGCTTATGAGGCCTCGCACTGAATACTATATTTAAAAAGTCCAATTATCTCCCCTGAATAATATCCAACATCGACGAAAATTTACATTTACATTTAAATATGATGTACTTCCTTCATGTAAAGTTTCATCAAAATCTGTCAAGCGGTTTAGGAGGGGAAGCACTTACAAAGGATGTGGACAGACGGACAGACAGACAGACAGGGTGATTCCTATATACCCCCCAAAACAAGTTTGCAGGGGAATAATTAAACAAGTGTGGACACAGAAAAACGTATCGCCTGCATTCAGCATCAGTAACGAAAATAAATTTTGTCATAAGCATTACGTAAATAGCATTTAATATCAGCAGCTGCCTGTATACCAAATATTGTCACCATACCATGCATAGCTACAGAGGAACTGTCCTAATACAAAAACTTTAACGTAGTCGCTGGACTGTGAAATTGAGGTCAAGGTCAGGTGACACCTACCAGACAGTCATGTACTAGTCATCAGCAACCTATATACCAAATATTGTCATCCTACCATGCGTGGTTACAGAGGAACTGTCGTAACCCAAAAACTTTAACGTAGTCGCTGAACCGTGAAATTGAGGTCAAGGTCAGGTGACACCTACCAGACAGTCATGTACTAGTCATCAGCAACCTATATACCAAATATTGTCATCCTACCATGCGTGGTAACAGAGTAACTGCCGTAACCCAAAAACTTTAACGTAGTCACTGGACCATGAAATTGAGGTCAAGGTCAGGTGACACCTACCAGACAGTCATGTAGTAGTTATCAGCAACCTGTATACCAAATATTGTCATCCTACCATGCGTGGTAACAGAGTAACTGCCGTAACCCAAAAACTTTAATGTAATCACTGGACCATGAAATTGAGGTCAAGGTCAGGTGACACCTACCAGACAGTCATGTAGTAGTCATCAGCAACCTGCATACCAAATATTGTCATCCTACCATGCGTGGTTACAGAGGGAACTGTCATAACCCAAAAACTTTAACCTAGTCGCTGGACCATGAAATTGAGGTCAAGGTCAGGTGACACCTACCAGACAGTCATGTACTAGTCATCAGCAACCTGTATACATGTACCAAATATTGTCATCCTACCATGCGTGGTTACAGAGGAACTGTCGTAACCCAAAAACTTTAACGTAGTTGCTGGAACATGAAATTGAGGTCAAGGTCAGGTGACACCTACCAGACAGTCATGTACTAGTCATCAGCAACCTATATACCAAATATTGTCATCCTACCATGCGTGGTTACAGAGGAACTGTTGTAACCCAAAAACTTTAACGTAGTCGCTGGACCATGAAATTGAGGTCAAGGTCAGGTGACACCTACCAGACAGTCATGTACTAGTCATCAGCAACCTATATACCAAATATTGTCATCCTACCATACGTGGTTACAGAGGAACTGTCGTAACCCAAAAACTTTAACGTAGTCGCTGGACCGTGAAATTGAGGTCAAGGTCAGGTGACACCTACCAGACAGTCATGTACTAGTCATCAGCAACCTATACACCAAATATTGTCATCCTACCATGCATAGTTACACAGGAACAATCGTAACCCAAAAAAACAAAAACTTTAACGTAGTCGCTGGACCGTGAAATTGAGGTCAAGGTCAGGTGACTGACTGGCAAGTACTTAGCATAAGCTACCTCTGGACCAAATTTGATGGACCTAGGGCTTCGGCTTACAAATATATGAAGCTAGAAGTCAAGTGTTTACGCCGCCGCCGCTGGATTCCCATACATATGTCTTGCCTCCAGCGACTTTCGTCTCAGGCGAGACAATAAAAAATATTGCATTCTCATATCGTCTATTTTTTTCGTTGTTAAAACATATAATCACACATTTCGAAACCAAAACAATTTGTCAACTTTGATTCATCACCGAAAATAAAGAAAACAAAAAGATTACACATTTTATTTTAATCCCTGAATGATTGCAATTAAAACATGGATCTTCAAACACTTGAGGTTACATAACGACGCCATTTGCATTTTATGCAATACAGGTTACACATTCACTATTTTCGTATCCGTTTTAATTTTTATTCGTCCTTTATAATTAATATTATATTACTAAAAAAAATTTAAGTAAAAATTAATATCATAACAAGGTATGCATATGGATGTTTGTAAAAAATAATGTTAGAATGGTACGAAAATACTGCATATGACACAACAACAAAATGGCAACCCCCATTGACAATATTCAACCAGGTGAAAAAAACTATATCGAGTCTGCATTTACCTATCATCCGCACCATTTCTTTCCAACTAAGATTAAAAGAAAAAGACCGCAGACAATACGACCCTAATTACAGTAGTTACAGAATTTTTCAATGTGACAGTGTTGAACCGAGTCTAAAAAGTTAATTATGATAGAAATAATATTGGTTTTTAATTATACACTTATTAACTACATGTACATCAAATTGTTGAATAATACACTTAACTAAATACAAAAATGTAAGTATTTATAATAATAATGAGTAATACAAAAAAAATGGAAATGAGACAGGTGTCTATGGAACGCCAAATTAACATATATTCAATTAATTGTACCTATCTTCAAATAATTGAAGATTTCTTCAATTGAATTATACCTATCTTCAATTCAATTATAGATATCTTCAATTCAATTGTACCTAGGTACAATTCAATTGTACCTAGGTACAATTCAGCACAATTAAAGATATCTTCAATTCAATTGTACCTATCTTCAATTCAATTAAACCTATCTTCAATCGAATTGAACCTATCTTCAATTGAATTAAACCTATCTTCAATTGAATTTTACTCATTTGTATAATTGAATTGAAGATAGGTATAATTC
This sequence comes from Limnoperna fortunei, assembly GCA_944474755.1. Lineage (NCBI taxonomy): Eukaryota > Metazoa > Mollusca > Bivalvia > Mytilida > Modiolidae > Limnoperna > Limnoperna fortunei. The sequence goes on along the minus strand of OX104117.1, from coordinate 29,336,066 downwards.
AATTGAAGATAGGTGTAATTGAATTGAAGATATCTTCAAATGAATTCAAGATATCTTCAAATGAATTGGAGATATCTCCAAATGAATTATGGAGATGTTGGAATTAGACCTATCTTCAAGTGAATTAAAGATATCTTCAATTCAATTGAAGATAGGTACAATTGAATTATACCTAGGTGCAATTAAATTGCACCTAGGTATAATTCATTTGAAGATAGGTTCAATTGATATGAAGATATCTTTAATTATTTGAAGATAGGTACAATTGAATTGAAGATATCTTCAATTTATTTGAAGATATCTTCAAATGATTGAAGATATCTTCAATTATTTGAAGATAGGTACAATTAATTGAATATATGTTAATTTGGCGTTCCATAGGTGTCAAGACTATGCATGGCACATTGCTGCTGTAGTTTTAGTGTTGCTATTAGTGCCAAAGTTAATAGTAGCTTTGTATTTATATCTGTTATCATATGTATGCCAATAATTTTTAACAAACATAAATTGAGTAAAATATTAATACTATCTCATTTATTATTAAATTCGACAGTTACCCCTCTGTTAGATATACACATGCACACAAGCATTGATGCACGAAATGTATGACGCCACATGCTAAATTGGAGCCTTTTTAAAACACGACACCAGTGCTTTCCAAAATTCCTAGGGAGAACCCTGTATATTGTAAATTTGCTTAATTATTTTCAATTGTTATTAAGGAATTATAGATTATTTGCGTTTTTTTAAACGAGATGTGTTTTCTCGTCCATATCTCATCGAAGGGCGACAGCCCTGAGATGAGATGACGAGAAAATGCATCGAGTTTCAAAATACGTAAATAATCTGTTTATCGCTGTTTTGTAACATTGTGACGTCACAGTGTTTACCTAACGACGTCTTGACAGCGAGCTGAGATGGGCCTATCTCACGCTAGTAGAGTGAGATGGAATAATATCGCACACAAAGATCAAAGGAAAATACTACAAAATAGCGATAATAACAGATATCATTTGGCATAACATGATTTTCAGTATTGATAGTTTTAAACAGAAATTCTGTTAGCTGTACATGTATGTAATCTAAAATGACTTATTAAAGTCCTAACCTTGATAGCTGGAAAGGTTTTACGATATTTCTCACTTTTCTCTCCTTGTAAACCACCATGAGAGGGTCCCTCACATTCGTATCTAAATCGGAAACCTCTAGACTGGGGTTGTTCTACGACCTCTATGTATGGTTTACTGTCTGCAAGAAGCAAAAACTACTTTGTCAATAATTCATTCATCATTTCCTTCACTTATACTGTGTAGTATCAATTTATATGAAGAAAAACAATGTATCACTAGGACTAATGCTGATTTCATTGTCATATCCTGTTAGTTATTTTAAGATTTAGAAATGACATAAAAAAGGTAAAAAAAATCTTGAAAAATAGCTTGTAAACTTCACTGTGGTCAAGATTTATATCCTAAAGGTTAATTATGTCTTCAAAATTACCAAATTGGATGTGGACAAAATATGCAAGTCTTATCAACTTTTAAACTGATGATTGTTTGTTTGAAAAACCAGACATTGAGTAGGAAATTTTTCTTAACCCTGTAATTACTTAGTACATGATAAGGGTATGGAGCCACAATTTCCACATAAAGAATTCTGGGTATCCTACGTCAACCACAATCATCTCTGATACACACGTGGTTGACATTGTGAGAATTATCTCTCATGGCGTACAAACACAGTAAATGCAATGTAAAATTGTATCTAAAGTGTATAGATAGACTATATAAAAAGAAAAAAGATCTTGTGTATTATTTTACAAACATCATTCTTTGTTTACAAACGTTACAAGCAGACGACATATGTAATCCTGCCGTAAATCGGGAATGACGTGTGGTAGAGGTTATATCTGGGAACCAGTTATGTTCTCTGTGCCGGAGAGTGACGGAGATACTTAATATCAATGTTTTTAGTTATTAATTATTTTAAAAGACAACCCAAATAAGTTTTGAAAGGCCTAGAAATTAATCCTTTCCTTAAGGTACATGTACTTATTTGTAAAACAAATGTGACATAATTTTCTGACCTTCTCCTACAAGTCCATCATATATGATGTGGTCACCATTTACCATCTGTACATTATTTACCGAGTTGACAACCAAGAAATGTGGGACCACTACACTATTCTGGCTGTCCTCCGAGTTTGTAGTGTCACAATCACTCATTTTACAACCATCTGAAATGAACAAAATAATATTTATTGCACTGTCTTCCTGAATCAATATACTGCAAATCAGTGCATTTAATTGTTTTCCTTCCTCTGACATGTAGATTACAACATGTCTATACTAGTATATGCATAGAGTAAACAAATATTGTTTCTGATCCTGCGTTTGATTTTAAATAAAAATGCTCTTCTTCTTGGGGGTTTTAAACATCCTAAACTGATAACTTAATATCCTCAGTCGGACGGAAAAATGCTCTAAATGTTTTGTTACTATTAATATGGTCATTTTACATTTACATAGAAAATGGTAAGGCAAAAGTAGAAATTTGACATTTACTGTAGTATACAAGTTTATCATAACCGCCATAAGAAACTTTATAAATTTGGTAACATACTGAACTCAATGAATAAAATCTTTCACAACAATAAGGTTATCAAATATAAATAAAATGTTTACTAAAATGAAGAGAATCATCTAACAATACCCTCTGTTGACATAAACATATACATGTACTAGTACTTGTAAGTCACAGATAGAATTTTGTTGAGTACTAAGGAATTAAATTTAAACAAATCTGGTTTAAATAAAAAAAAATTAATTACTACTAGTATATATCATCTATTGCTTTCAGAGATACCCCTGTTCTACAACATCTGAGAGGTCTGAAGAGAAATATGGCAAGATCGAAGATACTGATAACATTTCAAGTTTATCATTTAACATTGCTGAGAAAAATGTGACAAAAATGGTTATTGAAATGCATACACTAACAAACATACCAAAAACAGTATACAACATAGCTCCTATCACATATGGGGAGGGGTGGTATAATAACTGTCCTAAGCTTCCACTTATAAAAAAACAATGAACAATCCAAAAATAGCATGTGCATTAACTTCAATACAATTTTAATCTTTTATGTGAAAGTTTAGAGATCTGGGTTTGAAACCCAAGGAGGATTTGATAACACGAAATAGGTACAGTAGTCCCCCTCTTATAAGACCACCCCATCTGAGTCATGAAAGTGGTCTTATAACGGGGGTGGTCTTTCTTGAGGGGATACCATTTATACAGGTCTATAGAGCTTGGTCGGTTGATTAGCAGCAAAAGCTGTGAAGTGATTAAGAATCACACAAAATAAGTATTTGTATTTTATTATTCAGTATAAATAAAAATACAAAGAATTCATGCAGTTTTTATCTGTTCAAAATGTTTAATGATAATTATAACAATTCCAAGTCTTCTTAACAGTGAATGTTTCCATTCCTGTTTCATCTGCATTATCGTTGTTTTTATCACTTTTATTGTCTGCCCAGGTTCCACTTCGTAGTTTATTAAGGTTCCGTCTAATTTGTATGTAAATTTCAAATGTACTACTAGTATCTTATGCAAATGTTCTACAAATGAAGTTTCTAAATCTGGAAAATAAGGGAAGAAAAGTGCCATAATAGCAGGTGCACAACTTTAACATATGTGCAACCTTTTTCTTAAGTTTCAGAAATCTGGCTTGAAACCTAGAAGCTGAATACGCAAAAAACTAGATATCAGTGAGATGGTACCCATCTCCGTGGGCCCTGCTGACCTTAAGGTCAAGGTCAACGGTCATCAACCATGGTATGCGACACATTGCCTTGATATTATCTACCCACATTCCAAATATCAAAAGCCTACATCAAAAAATAGTTACAACTCGGACATGAATTTGTCATTCAGAAAGCAAATAATGTGACCTTAAGGTCAAAGTTCAAGGTCATAGGTCAACAACCACTGTATGCGACACATTGCCTCAATACTATCTACCCACATTCTAAATATCAAAAGCCTACCTCAAAAGATAAAAAAAGTTACACCCCAGACATGAACTTGTCATACAGAAAGCAATAATGTGACCTCAAGGTCAAAGTTCAAGGTCAAAGGTTATCAACCATGGTTATGCGACACATTGCGTTGATATTATCTACCCACATTGCAAATATCAAAAGATAAAAAAGTTACAGCCCAGACACGATAAGTTCGGACGGACGATGGACGGACAGACTGATTACTATAAGACGTCCGTCACAAAGTGGCGGGGCCCTAATGATGCATGTTTCCTATTTTCCACCCGTCTGACTTCACCATATAATATATAACCCGATTCTGCACTTCCTGACATATAAGGACTGTGTTAAAAGTTTAAGTGCAGTAGAGGACATGGTTTTCCTCCAGAATAAAAATATATTCCTTAGTAATACCTGATGCATAAATGTCAACAACTGAGAAACAGCAGCCTAATCTAAAATATTATCATTTCTTTCTTTTGTTGTAACAAAACTTTACACAAAACATACCATTTTACCTGATGGAAGAAGACATTAACTCTGAAGACTACTAACCATGTGTACTTCTTTGATAAATCATTGCATTAATCTTATATATTTAACATGTACTAGTACATGTACATAATTAAAACAGGATGTAGTTTTGCTTATTTCACATGTAATTTAACCGTAACAACACAAATATACTAGTATATATATTAATGGTTCGATATTTTACACATTAAGTGAAAATGACAAAACACGTAATGAAAACTCAAATTGCTACATACAGTTAGGTAAGAAAAGTAGTTGATTGATCGTCTGTCGTGTGAATAACATCAATTTTATTACCAACTATAACATAACTGCAAAAACCTTTATTAATTACATTGTAAAATAATGTTTCATTAATTAGCATGGTCATAAATTTTACAATACTTGCTGAAAATAAAACATGTCTTGTTTAATATGATAAAAAAATAAATACCTTAAGCTGCCAACACAATAAAGACAAAAAGTGTTGACATGTACTAATACAATGAATTTACTGAAAAAAATAATGATTACACTTAGACTAAGGGCTGCAACTCTGAATTAATTCATGGGGGTTTCTCTGGCTTCCTCAACAATTAAAAGGGAACTCAATGTTACATGTATAGGTGAAAAAATGGTTAAAGTGGTGTTAAACACCATTCAGACAAAAAAAACCAACTGAATTCATAAAACAGAAAAGCTGTGAATCAAAACAATCTTTTTATTAATTTATGTTTGCTAACATTATAAACAAAGAACAATCTAATGAGGGAAAGGCATATCCTACCGTAATAGGACACATAAAACATGTAAATATCAAAATGTCTTTTTCCTGAAAAAGGAAAATTTTGAAATTATTTATATATACCTGCACTTATACTAGTATAACACACAATGAATTCTAATAAATTTTAATCCGATACATCTAATTTGTAATGTCATTTGACTAGTTGGTAACCTTAGGTGAAAAACAAAGAACCATTTATATTTCTACTGTCGTCATTTTATGGGAATGTAGAGTTAATTTACCCTGTCAATCAGCTTGAAATGAACTTCTGATATTTGCTATCTTAATTTAAAGGACATTAAAATATTTCTATGATGGTTGTTTAAAACTTATTTTAAAAAAAAAAGTCAAATACATGCATTACATGTATCTATTAGTTGAATTAAATTTACAATGTTTCAAATTATAATTTTTTCCCCTATGATTTCTTTCTTATCAAATTTGTTGTATTACAACATATCAATCCAAGTGGGAGATGAACAAGAGACACAGAGACTGTTTTCTTTAAATGTTTAAAGGCACTTTCTGCTACTGTTCAGCTATATTATATAGTTTCCGGTTTTATTGGGGGAGGAAACTGGAGTATCTGTCTGCTGTCAATTCCCTTCAATAATGAAGTAAACCAGACTATACCTAAAGTCAGTATCTAACTCACAACCCCCATGTTGACTGGTTGGTTATTAATAGTTGATCACTAATAATGTATATCTAAACTAATGGGCCACAGAAGCCCAAACTGTACATGTACTAGTATATAACTAGTACTAGTACCAACTATTGTTGTCATACATCTTACAGAAGAAAGACCTAATACAAACTGTGCCATTGGATTAAAATTGTAGACATAAGGCTGAAGCTTATAGGTATAAAACAAAGTGTCGATGTGCCAGCATTGGACACCCATGCATGTATGGCCTTTTAGCAACATTCATCACAGATAAAAACTATAAAAGGTATAAAACAAAGTGTCAATGTGCCAGCATTGGACACCCATGCATGTATGGCCTTTTAGTAACATTCATCACAAAGAAAAAAATTTTAAAAGGTACATGTAGAGCAAATCTTATAACACCAAAGAATGTCCTCAGGAACATTTTGACAAAAACACATACAAAATGTAAAAAAATCCAACCTTAATCATATTTAAAGTAAACATGTTCTTCAGTCATACCAATTAATATACCAGTACTTTTGTTGTTTAATGCCATATTAGCCTCCTGTTCTCTTAAATAATACATATTAAGATGTCTTTATACAATGTACTATTTATAGTAGAATATGGATGACATAAATGTTCAGTATAAAATAAAATGAATTTTAAGTCACTGAAATTTAAGTTTATTTCATTCCTTGAGGCTGAAAAACAGGATTTTGGCATTGTTTTTAAAAACAAAGATGTCAGATTTAAAGACACTGAAAATTTAATAAAGAGAATTGACTACACAGCCTGTATAGGCCAACATGGATTACATGTGGTGGCCATGTCAGCACTTCCTCTATTTCAATAATTTCATCTGGCCTTGTATTTTTTTATTTTAGCAAATCAGAAACAAGGATTAGTTGCCAAGTGTTTAATATTCATACTGTAGAATAAGGAATCATTTGCAATCTACAATGTAGATACTAGTAGACCTTCTACTTGTGGCTTTTGTCCGAAAGTTTTTATGGACAATCAGAATCCTCAAAGCTGCTATGACTTTAGTTTGATAATGATACGAATGTATATATATTATTAGCAATTTTAAAAGAGTTGTCTACACTTCAGCCTTTTAGTTTTAAATATGATCTTTCAAAACATGATTAAATATTTTCACCAAGTCCCAATTAGTCTTCTTTCTTTGTGGGTTTGACTTTTTTTCATAGACTTGACAATGAGTAACTTGATAAGGTGTCTAATTAGAGGTGGGCACTGCTAATTATACCTCTCGGTAGCACATAAGACCACCAATGGATTTTATTGGGTTCGGGCTACTCCTTTCTGTTTGCATGTTTTTGCTTTTTGTTTGTATATGCAAATCCCTTGCATTTGGCTCATGTTGTTTGGTGAGTTTCCATGCTTATTTTCTTCCAATCAATTTGGCATTGTACTCTGTTAGGACAAGATGTTTGTCGGCAAATCAGAAGCAAGGATTCCTCAAGGTTGCCGTGTATGACAGGCACAATTTAATTAGCATATAATAGAATTAGAAATAGTTTGCAACTAGTGGACCTTACAGGTACTAGAAGTTTCAATCTGAAATTTTTTTTTTTCAATTTCAGTCAATCATGAATCTCTCAAAGCCACATAAGTTTAATCAGGATATAATAACATGCATAATAAGAAATCTTTAGGAAAGACTCCTCATACTTCAATCCTTCGTAGTTACATGTACAATTAAGGTGGAATTTTAATCACAGTGAAGATAATCAAGATTTATAATTTTTCAGCAAATGAGCATACTATAATTTTATCGATTTTTTGGTTGTTTACATATAAATGCATGTATGGTTTTTTAAATGCAACTTTCAACATATTTTTCAACTACATGGTGTGGAGTTTTTTAAGAGGGTAGCAAAAGTACATTGTGCAAAAACCCAAATCTTTGGGCAGAAAACTGGCAATTCTCATTAGTTTAGAGTGGAGTTTAGCACACTCTGCCTGCAGTAAGTTGCTGTAAGTTTGGTTTTCTTATTTTCTTTTGCTTTGAATTATATCCTGTATTATTTTCATTATACGCTTTATTTACAAAGTAAAAATCAGACGGGACCAGCTTACACTGTGTGGCACGTAAACATGATAAACATGACGCAGAAACAAAAATATTAAGATTTCTTACCAGTATGGGAATAAAATTGAAAGGTGTCATCCTCTATTGTTCAGAATGAAATTTGTGGAAATGGATATGGATTGGCCCCAACAAAATCATCACAAATTTTATCGCCACCTGACCTGGACGATCGACAAGAAAAACTTTAGTCTTTATATATATAATTACTATGCAATAATTGTAGGTGCCTTGGGCGACTGATAACGTAAATCCCTGTAGGGATATAAAACAACGCACCAAAACAGACAATCGTAAAGAAAATTTTTTAATTTTGTTTGAATTTGAGTAAAAATTGTTTCAGTCAGGCCCATTTTTTTGGGGTCAGTCGGGGAAGGGCAAACAAAAATAATTTTTAATTTCGGCCTGGGCTGAATACTTAGAACAAAAATTACTACAATACTCATGACCAACCCCTTACCTGTTATTAGATACATTAATTAGATTAAATTACTGACAATACAATTCTATAATTATATATTTTTTTAAACCACAATTAATACTTGCTGCCATGCTGGTATACAACTAGAACTAATTTTCATTCCCGTATCATGCGCATGCACAATACTGGTATACAATGTACTAGTATTGCGATCGCCAAGTACAGGAGATCCAAAAACAGAATTATTTGTCTTCTTATAAGTAAACAATCAAAGGGAAGCAGAAAACATGGGCAATGATCATGGCCAATATAAATGGGGAGTAAAAAACACTTGCATGTGTTAAAATCTAATGTGGAACTCTGCTATTGCTTATGTTGATTTAGTATTCATGTCGTTATCATATATTTACTTCCTAAGTCAGCGTTTCAGAATAAATGTAAACAATAATACTCTAGAACGACAGACAGACAAGTTATTTATAGCATCACCATCATTATGGAAAAACCTTGGAATTGGGTGCACCAAGTCTGACGGATTTGACCAATAGGACTATCGAGATGCGGTTTTAACCTTACCAAAACTTTCTCAAAACCTTCTGAATTTCTTGCTAACTTGTGTGTTGATCGGAAAAACCCAGAATTTGTGTGTTTATGTCCGCATTAAAGCATATGGGAAAAACCAGCCTCGGGAATCCCCACGACCACTATCGATTGGTTAATAACAGTCACATGAACGTTTCGAGACTGTTCCTTGTAATAATACATCATACAGAAGGCACAAAATAAAAATAACGAATGAAGAACCAGTCAACTTCCTATCATATAAAAATGTCTCCATTAGTCTTGGAGCACTCACTCACTGTTAGGAATAACTACAATTATATAGACCTAAAGACTCAATTGCATTTTTATTGGATATTTGTTTAGGATGCCATATATGAATAGAATATGTTTATTAGCCAATCATGGGCCCATTAAGGGCAAAATGACAATACATAACAGCATTATGATTTAAACATGTATACACATATATTGCAAGTACAATTGAATTAGGAAAAAGATAAAAAAAAAAAAATAATAATAAAATAAATACAATAACAATAATGATGTCATCAGGATAACTTGTTTTGCTGGAGAGCTTAATACTAATTAGCACTGCTGTACTTGTGATGTTACCCCCTCCCCCCTTACTTTTTTAATTCAACGAAAATACATCAAAAACTTAAGTATAAATGATGAATTAATATTACAATTTGTGATAATAATTTCAGTATGTCCACAATTTAGGTCCACCTTGTCTCAGATCCACATCAGCAAGAATAGCAACTTCTATACATAATACGCACATATACATGTATACACATATATACACATCCATAAACATATATACACAAACACACATACATGTATACACATACACATGCATGGCCACTGATATGGAAATGGGACCAAGGGCTGATGCATAAGGACATGTTAAAAATATTACTTAGAATAATTTAGGTTACAATATTTCAGCAGAGCTCCACCTTGTCTCTTATCTAGAGGAATGAGCTTTATGGGTCATTCTTAGAGAAAAGAGACCAGGGCAAATGCAACTGGAGTTGGTGAATGAGTTCAAAATTTAAGTAACAAAATATTCATCACTATAAATATGTTTGAATCAATGATTATTGGATTTAAATCAACAGAGGTCCACCTTGTCCCTAGTCCACACTTGCAAGCTTAAGAAAATCACAAATGTGGAAAAGAGACCAAGGGCAGATGCAACTGCAAAAGGACTTGTTGAGATAGAATTAATGGTCAAGATCTATATGAGATCTTAACACTCACCATGGTCAAGTCCACATTATGAAAATGAACTTAATAGTTAAGACATAATTTTGTTAAAATTCCATTTTTCTAGTATCTTTCGTTGAGATCATACGTCAAACATTCACACATTTTCATTTATTTGAATTTGAATTCGCCCTTGTACTATCTCTGTAATGGAGGTACGTCGAAAATTATCTCAGGTATAAGAACTCTTTTCATGTTATCACAAAAAGAAACATGATAACCATACAAGTAAAAAAACACCACAAATAATTCTAAACTTTAAATACTATTGAAAACAAAAGAATCAACATTTTCGCATTTTTGTACAATAAAATAATCATATTTTGTTCGAAAAAGAATTCAAACAGAAAAAAACTGAATTCAATACCAAAATTTATTACTTTAAAAGCATATAGATACTTACTATAGATTGCACACGAACAAACTTAGCTGGTGAAACGTTGTTCAATATTTTGTTAATTTTGATCTTTTAATTGAGTGTTGTTAAATCGTAACGGTAAAAGGAACGTGAAAAAATTGTTATATAATATGAAAGTGTCCAAAATGATTGTGTGTTTATAATTAAAAAATACAGAAAAAATAAAGTAATCGTTTTCTCTTTTTAACATTTTCAAATATAAAGATTGCTAAGTTACGGAGGTTACCAACACTAAAAAATGACATAATTTTAAGACTTTCAAGCATCATTACATATTAAACAATAATACTTACATCTTTTAAGAACACCAAACATGACTATAAGTTATATGAAAACCGTCTGTAAACTACTGTCATATTCTATAATCTATGATCTCCTATCCCTCTCTTCGATAATGCTTGTTTCAGGATCTTCTTCTTCTTCTTCTTTCTGAGTTGGAACCGGATTCAATAGCAAACGTTCGAGGCTCCGCGAAAACTATGCGCGTTACCGGGCGACACAGTAGTCTTCAAAATAATAAAAGATGTATATACAGGTTAAAACTATGTACAGGCGGGCACTGTTCTAATATCCCTCCAATGTGCTTGCTGATATAACGTTGGTGGGCAGCCGATTCCAGTCCCTGATGGTTCTTGGGAAGAAGGAATTTCCATAGGTGTCTGTCCTGGTCCGTTCTTGGTATAATCGGTCTGTCCTTCTGGTTCTCCTGTCGCTTGGTCCTAAGAATTGGAGCTGATCTATGTCTAGAAGGCCATTCTTGATCTTATAAAGCATACACAGTCTGTTCTTTCTCCTTCTCTCTTCGAGGCTTTCCCATTCTAGTTTTTGGATCATGTTCGTGACACAGCCAGGTGTTCGGTCTGTGTAGTTGTTGCTCACGAATCGTGCTGCTCTTTTCTGCACTCTCTCAATGATCTCTACTTGTTTGCGGCTTGTGGGATCCCATAGAATGCTTGCATATTCCATAGTTGGTCTTACTATAGATGTGTATGCTGTTGCCTTTACATTCTTGGTGCAATCTTTAAGATTCCTCCTTATGAATCCTAGGGTTTTATTTCCTTTTGCGATGTTGTCAATGTGTCGATCCCATGTTAAGTTGTTTGATATGGTGACTCCTAGATATTTGCTGGCATCATGTACTTCTAGAGTGTGTCCGTGTAATGTATAGTTTGTAGATATTGGTCGCTTGTTCTTTGGTGTTATTCTGATGACCATACATTTCTTCGCATTAAAACTCATTTGCCATCTTTCTTCCCATTCATTAAGAGCTGTTAGGTCTAGTTGGAGTAGATTGCTGTCCGAATGATTGTTGGTGGTGCGGAAAAGAAGGCTGTCGTCAGCGAATAGTTTGGTTTCCGATGATTTTGCAGTTTCTGGCATGTCATTTATATATGTCAGAAATAACAGAGGACCTAAAACAGTGCCTTGAGGTACTCCTGATAAAACTGGTGCTTGTTCCGATTTTGCGGCTTCAAGTATGACTCTTTGGTTTCTTTTTTGTAAAAATGATCTTATCCAGCTGGATCCTAAATAGTCTAAATATTCCTCTCGATTTACCTGCATGAGGCTTGTGGTGCTTTCAAATGAACATCTAAAATATCAAATGTTTGTTAATCAAAGTTCTCCGAGTTCTTTTGGTCATTTTGGAAACAGGAAGACAAATATCGCGAATAAATAAGTCGCCATCATCGTTGTCAACTTCATGTATTAGACCAATGTACTATGTACTCATGCAGATCGCTGCTACCCAAGAACGTTTTGCTAGACAGACAGATACTAATTAAGGCCTTTCCCACTACAGTGGAAAGACCTTTTTTGTACTTCTTATGATTATTTTTTTTTCTGCCGCAGATGTCAAAAAGTGTCTTGACGTATCGCTTCGAAACTTGGCACACTTAACCGACACTACATGGACTCGACCTGAGTCGCCCTGCGAAACCGATCTATTTTTAGAAACGGGGTTATCTCCCCAAACACTATTTACCCTTGTTTTCAATTAAACTCTTAAACCGTAACCGATATCAAAATTCTAAGGTGTTGAAATTGTCACGTGACTCCTGACTATGAATAATCACGCAAAAAATTTTTTTTTCGATTAACTTCCTGGTTACGCGTTTTTGACGCGAAGTTTGTCGAAAACGCCAAAGTTGTTTGATTTCCACAAAACTTGGTTTCCAAGTAAATATGAGGGTCCTAATTACATTACCGGGATCTAAATTTTTATCGTTCCACCATTTCCAAAATGGCCGCCATTGAAATTTTCTATTCAATATAACTCAAAAACCAAAAAAAAAAAAATGAAGCAGACAATATATCAGAAAAATGTTCCTCTCATTGAGATCTACATTTGATATTAGGGTCGAAAACTGTGCGACAAACCGTTTTCGAGTTATGGCCCTTGACGCGTTTCGGCTAATCAGTTTTTTGCCGATAAATTTCAAACAGTCAGAGATAATATAGTAAAGATATGGTTTTTGTGACCATCATAACAAGCCCTTCGATTTAAGACCATAGTCAAATGGTTATGGGCAGCCATTTTCAAAATGGCCGACACCATAAACAGTTTTTTATAGAATAACACGTAAACGGTACAAAATTTAACTCACAGACTATACAAAAGTAAAAATGTTCGTCATATCGAAATATACAAAAAGTGTTTCATGTACGAAAACCTAAAACTTGTCGTTTTTTAGTTATTGCCCTTGATTCGTATTTTGAAAATGGTTTTTGGTTTATAACTTTTTAAACGTTACAGATATGGTTTATTTAAAAGAGAGTTACAAGACCTACAATTTGATCCCAAGAAGTACATGATTCGATTGAGTGGTTTCAAAATGGCGGCCGAAAAAATATCGTAAACTTTGTTATTTGACCAAATGTCAATAACTTTTAAACCGTTACAAATAATATAGTAAACATATAAGTTTTTTGTGACCGATATGTCAAGCCCTTCGAATTAAGACCAAAGTCGAACGATTATGGACAGCCATTTCAAAATGGCCGACACCGTAAACAGTTTTTATAAAATAACACTTAAACCGTACAAAATTGAAGCGGACAATACATGGGAAACTGAATTGGGATCACTAACTGAATTCAAATATCATATTTTATGACCGAAAGGGACATTTTGTTCATAGCAACCGATATCTAAAAGTCCTAAGCAACCATACATTTTCTGACTTGGAACCACTTGCTTTGTACACCAAAACCATAGTAACTGACCGTAAAGTCATTAGCAACGATATACCTAGCCATAACACTAACAAAATGGAGGGAAAGACCTCACATTTGTTCTCTGAACAAAAGCGTTTTAATTGTATGCTATATTGTGTTGTACAGCTTTATAAACTTATTGAGTTTCATAAATATTCAATGGTTTAAGTTACCATTTCGAACAATAACTTCTTTAAAAAATTATATAACCTCCGGTACGAATAAATATAGTAAATGTGCAAACCTTATATTATATTTTTATTAAATATTGTTAGAAAACACCAATTAGTTGTTGAATAATCATTTTAAAGATAGTTTTTATTCTTTTTTATTTAAAGTGTATTTTAAAAATAAAATATAAAACTGGTTCAATTTTCTAACTTCTGTTACGGTAATCTTAAAAGAATCTTGCATATATGAACGATACAGATCATATACAATATTCATACATTGTCAAAATTTAAAACTATATATATTAACGAACCTTAGAAACAGGTAGAAAATGTGAGGCTCTGCCTCTCCGTTACATCCTCAGTTGATCGCGAAATATTTCCTTTAACATTGCCTTAACCTGACGTGAAGGCTAATAACAGGTGTATACAAGTATTATGTATGCTATAAAATTTTATTTTGCTGATATGTCATCAAATCTTAAAATTGCAAATAGTATTAGAAATAATTGATTTCAACGAGATCATTGTTTAACTTGCCTAAAAATATACTACGATATCCAGAAATTTACTTATTGAAATATTGTCACATTTACATTTTTTCTAATATTGTGTAATACTGGTTAGGTATAACGGTGGTTGGGACCATGTGAAATTTCTAAATTCAAAATTAGGATTAAAGTTTAATTACATTTTCTTCTTCATGTTAAAGACGTACCAGGTCGCATAAATTAACTCGCATGAAAAAGAAATCGTTCCCACAGCAGCTGCTGTTTCTTTACAAACACTGTTACTTAGGTTAGGTTCTTATATGCGACATGATAATGTATGAATTTAAAAAAGTTGAAAATGTTTGCAAACGGTATGCCGCAATTTACTTCTGTGTTATTAGAATGGACATTTGATTTTGTATAAAAACAAGAAAAGATCTGGTTGTAACCATATCGGGGAAACTCAATTAAAGGATTAAAACAGGAAGTCATTTTGTATTGTAATATCTGATAAATATCCTATAATAAAAATAGAAATTGTGTAATTAATACTATAACCAACAATAACAGTAAAGAATAAAAAGCTTCGCCGAGCGCAGCATGATACGACCGAAACATGTTGAACCCTGTACGTTTGAGGCCCAATATGGAAAGTCAATTGCTTTGGACATATGCAGCCTATAGTGGACTTAAAAAGTATTTTGACACATGCATTCCTTGGTGGACTATCGACCCATATTTTCATAAGGAATCCATTATATTTTTTGTTCAAAAGTAGACAAAGCAGCCATGGAATATTAACGGTTTACATCACGAAAATTGTTTAATACACCATTAAAAACAGTAGCAAGAAATTTATTATTGTTGGACATATTTACAATGCGTTAATTATATAATTAAATTCAGATGAGAGCAGATTTAATGTGCATTTATGATAATAGTACGAAATATTTATTTGTTCAACACATTTACAATGGTTATGACACATAATCACGTGCACATAATGTAATGAATACAACAATATGATCGTTCACCTAGCCAGCTTGATCGCGTAAGAATATATGAACAGAATTATATTTTAATTCAGATGCAAAGAACAAAAGTATTACATTTCGAAATACAAAACATACTGTTTTTCACCTGAAAAATAATCAAAACAATATTACAGATAGAAATTACTTACTTCGGTAAATGTAAACATCGAACTATATTTTCGCGCAATACTTCAGTAAACCGTACCTGAAATTAGTTATAACCCCATGTGTGATACAATGCAATGATTTGAGTTATGAAAAAAACAGTGGCCATGAAAACAACGCGTTTTGATAAAACCTTGAAATCATGACATGCCAAACAATTGCTCTGATTCAAAATATGTCTTTCTGATATCAGGAGTATAATAAGTTGTCTCACCATACATACATTCAAATTTGAAATGCATTCATCAAAATATCAAAATATAAACCATCATCTACTGAAAGAAAAATACCCAACCAACAGATTTCCACAATGAAGCCACATCAAAATACTGCCATGTTCACACTTCCGGCCGTTTGCCGTTTAAATGTCAAAATTCACTGCTAGCAGTGGCTTCAATATTCAGACGTAAAAACAATAAAACATGAATTTATTTGTGCGTTTTACTTCTGCATGTGTGGGAGATTGTGGGCTACTCGTGTCTATTATTCAAACAGATAACGTTCTTTTACAGCTTATCACGTAAAAATAAATAGTCCATTTTACCACATAGGGGCCTCGGTGGCCGAGTGGTTAAAGTAGTTCTTCTTCTATTGATCAATGAAATTGCTGGTTCGAGTCTCACTGCGGGCAGGATGGCTCGACTGCAATCTTAATTTACAAGGATAGCTTTTCCTACCGGAGGTCCCGGTTTTTTCTCCTGTTACCCCGGCTTCCTCTCCCAAAAAAAGATGGACGCCATGATATAGCTGAAAAATTGCTGAAAGTGGCGTTAAACAACATTCAAACAAACAAAAATTCATTTCACCACAGCACAGGGGACTAGTCAGGACGACAGTTGAAGGCAGATAAGGCTGTCTGGTTTCAGAGCATGAATTAAGTTTTAATCATTCATTGTGACCCCAAAAATTATTAAATTACGATGTTCCGACGACATCGATCGCCTTTGCATGAAAACAAAGCTAGCGCAGTTGGTGGAACGCCTGGATATGACAGCTATGCAAGTGCAAGACTAGGCTTGTGACCAACAACACCAGTGGCTTAAACACTGACATTACAGTGATCAATTGTCAGAAAATGGAACACAGCTTTAAATACATGTACCTTGGAACTATTATGAAGGAACCCGAAAACCCGAAATAGAGCCAAGGATATAGAGCAGCACTGAAAAGATTAAAAAGATTTTAAAAGTATTTGGAATAAACAAACAAAATCTAACTAAGCTCACTATCACACTGGTGTGGACCTTGATCACCTCAATATTCCCATGATCGAGTGCGAGTCATGGGCTGTCATATCAGAGGTCAAGAAAGGATACAGTTAACAGAAATGAGGTTGACTTCAGAAGACTGCTTGTAATTTCTCACAGAAAGCACATTACGAACGAGGAAGTGAAAACGTAATTAAGCGAACTTTGTGGTGTCAATTTCATGTATGATACGCACTCCATCTGCAATATGCAGAACTGACAACTGAGTGCAGCAAATTTGTCTATGACCCCTGCACACACGGAATTTCCTCTTGTAACTATATATCTAAATGACATTCGTGACAACCTATGGTGAACTATTTGAAATCAACCCTATTACATTTTGTGTATACACATTTAAGAACCTTCCGACTTTGCACTTTCCTTCCCCATTGTGTCCTGTGAAACGGACTTTGAGTAAGATGAGTTTGAGTTAGCAACATTTTAACTTATTTGCGTAAGATATTTTTACTGACTATGTTCTTTGCTACGCCATAAATTGTCTTCCATTCTTTTTAGTAGTATCTTTGAGGCTCACTTACATAGAAAAGATTGGAGTGAATGTAGTACTTATCGAGTTTCGTTATAAACAAGAAACTTTATACATAATATAAAATTTTCATTAAATCTATCTATCTCCTGGTGTTGACCAGGGATTTTGCAATCAGCTTCTCTCGTTCTCTCAAAAGAAACAAATTAAGCAAATGCTTAATATGACGAAACTGAGAGGCCCCTGGACGGGCTTGGTAAGGGAGTGCAATAGAGACATTTTTTTTTATCGAACTGGTAAAAGAACTTGTCCAGCTTTATCATCTTTCAATCTTTGTTAATCTTGATAGACAGCTTGCATTATATTGCACTGTATATTAATAAATATTAAAATGAATTTCGGGTAGTTGTGCTTTTATTCTATTATTAAACTGTGAACCTCAGAATCCGCTGCCAGCAACTAGTTTGATATTTGATTGTCAAAATATCAAACCCCACTGCAAATTTCACCCCCATTCATTGGCACTATTAAATTCCCATTTGCATTTTAAGACATTTTAAGATTCCAATGTGAGAAATTCATAACACGCATTTTGTTGTCAGTAACCTACTTATAGTTATTTATACACTGTACCAGTTTTCCCGCCCCTACCCAATACTCCATACTATTCCAGTGGCAGTCAAAATTATGTTCGGGTAGCCTTATCCCTTTTCCCGTTTATTAATTGTATGTTAACTTGTCCACTTCCTGAATATAGCTGAAATGCTGCTCGCTGTACTTAAATCAAACATTCAATCAATCAGTTTGAGTGCATACCCAGACATGGCCCCAGCGAAGTCTTATTGAAAGTGAAGAAAATGAGGGTCTATTAAAAATGCTACGAACTTCTTTAAATAAAACTTTTATTTTTTTTAAATGTTTTACTTGTCATTTAAAAAGTGATGCATTTCATATGAACGCCATGACTGCCTTATGTATGAAAAGTTTACTGTATGTGGTGCTATAAACTTTATATGTGGTCAAGGGCATATTTCTTGATGCGTGTTGCTTTCGTCTATATATGTGGCGCTTGCGTCTTTATACGTAGGATTTTTGTCTCTTTATGTGGTGCTTTCGTCTTTATGAGGTACTTTTGACTATATGTATGGTGCTGTTGACTTTATATTTGGTGCTTATAACTTTATATATGGTGCATACATGTATGTCTTTATATGAGATGCTTTCGACTTTATATGTGGTGTTCATTATGTTATAATTTAGTTATATGGTTTGAATTTAAAGTTTATATGTTGATGCATGGGTCTTTATATATGATGGTTCCATTCGGAAGTTGCAACCCGGTATCAGCCCTGATGACGTTACTAAAGACGACGGGCTGATATCGAAGACGTTACAATTGACGACGGGATGAACGTCGTTGATATCAGTATTCCGTCAATGGTGACGTCGCCGATCAAAGAAAGTTATGTTGCATCAGGAAATGTATAGTTTTGAATGAATTAAAATCACAAAAACGATCTATAATTTTGTTTATAAATGAATTAAAATCACAAAAAAACAATCTATGTTCATGACAAGTTAAAGATTGTGGTTAAAATATGTGATAAATAGATTATGACATTCCATTGTTCAATATTGTTCTTTGTATCAGTCCTCGACCCTTATCAATCCTCGAGCGAAGCTCTCGGGCTTGGTATAGGCGTCTCGTGTTGATACTCGGGCCGATATGGCAAATTATCGCTATTTTGCAGTATTTTCCTTTGATCTTTGTGTGCGATATTATTCCATATCACTCTACTAGCTTGAGATGGGCCCATCTCAGCTCGCTGTCAAGACGTCGTTATGACGTCACAATGTTACAAAACAGTGATAAACAGATTATTTACGTCCCTTCGATGAGATATGAACGAGAAAACGCATCTCGTTTCAAAAAACGCAAATAACCTATAATGCTATGTAATAATTATAGATTATTTACGTTTTTTGAAACGAGATGCATTTTCTCGTCGTATCTCATCGAAGGGCGACAGCCCTGAGATGAGATGGAGAGAAAATGCATCGAGTTTCATAAAACGTAAATAATATGTTTATCGCTGTTTTTAACATTGTGACGTCACAGTGTTTACTTAACGACGTCTTGACAGCGAGCTGAGATGGGCCTATCTCACGCTAGTAGAGTGAGATGGAATAACATCGCACACAAAGAAATACTGCAAAATAGCGATAATTTGTCAGATTATTACATGGTATTTTTGATATAATATGTATTATTAGCCCAAGGCTCAAGGGCCAATATCAACCGAGGCATAATGCACATGATATCAAAAATGTCATGTAATGGTCTTTTTATCATATGCTTCAGCAGGGGAAAATGAAATCGACTTGGATATATCAAAATATTATCGACTTCTGGTACCGCTTTTCCTATGCCCCGAATTAGTTTCAAGTCATTTAAATATTATTTTCAGATCACTGACGGCTTGTTTCTTTTTGTGTGTAAGTTTTCATTGACTCAAAATAATTCGTCCAAAGTATTGTTCATCTCTGATGCATTCTTATCATGCATGTCGAATGCTGTATCGTTAGACGTCATATTTGTAAACAATTCAGAAATTTCCGATCTTTTATGGAAAGGCATGTGGTAACACTTACGGAAAAGCGTGTAATAACTTTCGGAAGCAGTTAATAACATTTTGATATCAGCCCGCTTTGCAAATGTGGTAAAATATAAAATTATTGCCCATTTATTCTTTATTATACAGTAAAAAATATAAGTTATTTACATGAAGTATATGATAATATATAAATATATAACTGTTCACATTACGTGTATTATTCTATTTGTTTGTTTGTTTGCTTAAATGATGTTTAACGCCACTTTCAGCAATTTTTAGCTATATAATGGCGTCCAGATTTTGGGTCGAGGAAGCCGTAGAACCCAGAGAAAACCACCGACCTTCAAGAGTAAAACTGGTGAATATTGTACATCTTGTAATAATATACTAAAAATTCAATAAATGAGCAATTTGTTGGCTGGTTTTGCGATTCTGGCCAAAGAAACAATAGTCATATATTTCTCTTTCGTTACTTTTATTTATGTGTGAAAACAGAACTACTAGTAAATTTCTAAAATCTACGTGTCTTATCATTTTAATTGCCTATATGTAGTAAAGCAATCTGGCTCGGCATGTGAGTAATTTTGAACCGTCCATATTTAAACACGTTGCTGTATGCCATTAACAAAGAAAGGAACTGTACATAAGATCACCTTGTTGTCTTGTATTTAAAACTATAACTAAGATGGGACTTGTTAGTTTATTGTTGTTTGAATGAGATTTGATGTTTTTATTGGGGGAGTAAGCCGCACAACCCGGTGAAACCCGGAACTTTCTACAGGAAAACTGGCAATTCTGCCTATTAAGATTGGAGTTGGGCAAACCATACCGCAGTGAAACTCGAACCTGCAACCTCAGTGTTGACAGGCTGGTGATCATTAACCATTTATCAAATTAATTTTGGTCATTAGACGTTATACTTTGTAACACTGTATTCGTATCTTATTAATCACTCCACAGAATACCCACTTGTTGATATCGACAACATCCCAATTGAATGAAATGACAGTAACATGTTAAGGATCAGGGAAGGCATTAGATATATGTTACTTAATCCCATTACCCCCTTTCTCTGCCCTACCATTACCCCCTCCATGCCCTTCGCCTACTATTCTCCTCCCTTTCATCTTCCTACCATTAACCCCTTCCATCACTTAAATAATCCTTTTCCTCCACAATTACCATTTTGCCCCCTCCAGTATCATTACCGCCTCCATGCCATCCTCCTACTATAACTCCCTCCCTGACAACCATTACCATTACCCTTTCATTGCCCTCCCCGACCATTACCTTCCTTCCCCTCCCACTTCCATGACCACCCTACCATTACACTCCTCCCTTTTCACTACCCCTTTCCTTCCCTCACCATCACCCTCCTCCCCTTTCACTACCCTTCCCTTCCCTCCCTTACCATTACCCACCTTCACTGCCTACCCTACCATTATCCCCTTGCCTTCCTTCCCTTCCCCTCCCTTACACTACCCTACCATTACGCACCTTCCCTGCCCTACACTTATCCCCTTGCCTTCCTTCCCTTCCCTCTCCTACCCTACCCTCCTTCCCTCTCATACCCTTTCACTCCCCCTTCCCTTCCTACCCACCATACCATTATCCCCTTACCTTCCTTGCCCCTACTACTATCCCTTCCCTTCGCTCAACTTGCCTCCCCACCCCTACCCTACCATTATCACCTTGCCTTCCTTCCCTTCCCCTCCCTTACACTACCCTACCATTACGCACCTTCCCTGCCCTACACTTATCCCCTTGCCTTCCTTCCCTTCCCTCCCCTACCCTACCCTCCTTCCCTCTCCTCCCCTTTCACTACACTTCCCTTCCTACCCACCATAACATTATCACCTTGCCTTCCTTGCCCCTACTACTATCCCTTCCCTTCGCTCAACTTGCCTCCCCACCCCTACCCTACCATTATCCACCTTCTCTGCCCTACCCTCATCCCCTTGCCTTCCTTCCCCTTCCCTTCCACCGAGGGGATGGAAACATTACCCCAATCAATGCACTCAACTACCCTACCTTCATGCTGAGCTAAACCATTTCCCCCTCACCCTGCACTTTTACTCACCCTTAAACCAAACCTTCTATGTTCCATCCACTCTTTTCCCAGCCTGATAAACCAACCTTCCTTGTTCCACCACCTTAACCTAACCATTCCAGTAACCCAACCCCAAGAAATAGAAAAAGGACATAGCTATAATTGGGCTTGAACCCTTGGTACAGGGTACCTGTTTTCCTATTGGCGCCTAGGGAAGGTGGGAGCAACCGTCAGCCCAGTGATCAGCACCTCCAAAAGGAAAATGGATTTAAAAAACAACAAAAAATATTACTATAAAGAACATTTATATTTCAGACTTACAGCTAACATTATCAAGATCTTTTTCAAAATACAAGTATGTGTTTACAGAGCGATGCAGTGACACTTTACTGCACATGTTTCATACAATGTATTTTTCCCACACTTAAATAATAATTGTTTAAATATCAACCTAAATTAATATTATAAACAAAATGTACAAAAATTCAATTAAAAACAAGAGTGGACAATTAAGGCTATATTATTTTCTAAACAAGATTGTGCCACTGGCAATATATAGAACTGTTAAGTAAGTGTTAATTAAATTGTAATCACCAATTACATGTATTCGTGTGGTAAAATGAAATCTTTTTTTTTATTAAGATGAATTATTTAAAGTAATTATATGAGTCAATGAAAAATTATGAACGATGGAGGGTAATCTGTAGAGGTTAAGTTTTATTATACCCCCGCTCGACAGAGTCGGGGGTATATAGTGGTCCTCATGTCCGTCCGTCCGTCCGTCCGTTCGTCCGTCCACATTTGGTTTCCGGATGATAATTCAAAAAGTTAACATCCGATTTGAATGAAACATTGGGATATTGTTATATATCAGGTTGGTAAGAAGCCTATCGATTTTGGGGGAAATCCGTCAAATTTCAAGGTCACAGTCCACGAAAAACTTTAGAAATTTTAACAAAAAAGTTGTTTCCGGACAATAACTCAAAAAGTTTACATCCGATTTGAATGAAACTTTGGGATATTGTCATATATTAGGTTGGTAAGAAGCCTATTGATTTTGGGGGAAATCCGTCAAATTTCAAGGTCACAGTTCACGAAAAACGTTAGAAATTTTAACATAAAAGTTGTTTCCGGACAATAACTCAAAAAGTTTGCATCCGATTTGAATGAAACTTTGGGATATTGTTATATATCAGGTTGGTAAAAAGCTTTTTGATTTTGGGGGAAATCCATCAAATTTCAAGGTCGCAGTCCACGATAAACGTTAGAAATTTTTACAAAAAAGTTGTTTCCGGATGATAACTCAAAAAGTTTGCATGTGATTTGAATGAAACTTTGGGATATTGCTATATATCAGGTTGGTAAGAAGCCTATTGATCTTGGGGGAAATCTGTCAAATTTCAAGGTCACAGTCCACGAAAAATGTTAGAAATTTTTACAAAAAGTTGTTTCCAGAAAATAACTCAAAAAGTTTTCATCCGATTTTAATGAAACTGTAAAATATTCTTATATATTTTGTTGGTAAGAAGCCAATTGATTTTGGTGGAAATCCATCCAATTTCAAGGTCACAATCCACGAAAAACGATAGAAATTTTCACAAAAGCGGGGGTATCAGCGATCGCTAGATCGACTTTGTCTAGTTTAATAGGCGAGTTTTTACAAAACCTTGACACTATAAACATGTAGCACGATCATGAGCATTTCTGAGGTTGGTTTAATATCCTATTCTTTAACATGTGTATTGCAGAAAATTACTTTTTACTGCTTCTATAAAAACTATTACTGCCATGTACACAGATGTAACTCTTTGAAAAGAATTGATTTAGCCCAACGAAAGGGCCTCTGCTATCCGCTATCTGGCGACGCGTTGAGCAGCTCTGTGGATCGAGCCACCGGAAACATTCCCAGTACTGAAACGAAATTGAATAACAATGTGAAGTCACACAGACACGGTAATTACAATTGTTTAGAGATTGTGTTTTAAAACACTTTGTGCTTATGTCTACGATGCTTCATTTTTGCTTGGTTTTCACCATGCTACAACTGATAAAAGTTATAAACATTTTATCATATACATAGTTATGCAATATTTCTATTCTTGTTTTAGCTACAAAATCATAATCTTTACATATTGCACAGTTTGGTACCCAATCTTAGCTGTACAACACCAGTTATTTCACTGAATGATATCAATAAAACTTTTTTGTCAAAAGAACATGTTTTTTTCAGACTGGTGTTAAGTAATAAACATAAAAATTCTGAAACATTAATTTATACAAATCACATAACTGTTTTACTTGGGTATGTTGATGAGAATACAAATTTACGAGGCAATGCCATTAAATTTTTATAGAGGAGTAAGCGTGTCCAAATGTTACCCCGTGTTTTTGATTCTAAGCTTTCTCGATACGGTCATCAGTATTAATTAACATTCATAAGGTTTATCTGCAGCTAAGACCATAAGAGCTGGTTACGCCACAGGGGCAACAAATTTTCTATCTGTCTTTTCCTTCGATGTAATTGTTTTATGAGTTGTGAAAGTATAAGAAAAGGAAAGGTCTTGTAAGAAGCCATTGAACACAAGGATTGTATGTTTTTGTTGTTTGATGGTGTTTAACGCCACTTTCAGCAATTTTTCAGCTATAACATGGCGTCCAGTTTTTATTGGGGAAGGAAGCCGGAGTACCCGGAGAAAACCCCCGACCTGCGGTAGGAAAAATGGCAATCCTTGTCATTTAAGATTGGAGTCGAGTACACCCTGCCTGCAGTGAGAGTCGAACCCGCAATCTCAGTGTTGACAGACCACGTGATCAATAGTAGACGAACTACCTTGACCACTCGGCCACCGAGGCCGAAGATTAATTTATACGCTAATGACTTACATAATACGAAAACGTGATTTTTGGACTGTTATTTATCGACATGAACGTATACAGTTTTACAATGCTTTGAATCTTCTCAATTTTCGGTTTCAATAAATTAAAGCAAAATATAATACTTGTTAAGAGTACACCGTGTCTTAAATGTTCTTACTAGTTCGCATCTCGGTCATGTGGCCTTTGTGACAGAATGGCAAAATCAAATGCTGAGACAGATTTCTTTACAAATTAAAAAAGATAAGACACGTCGATGTAAAAAAATATGCAATTAGTTCTGTTTTTATACTTAATCAAACTTAACGAAGGATAAATTTATAAAGAAGAGCAAAAGTTATAGAATATCCACTTTGTGTTTTACTCAAAAGCCAGTTAAACTAGCGAAGCGTATATTATGTCACTACATAAAGACGAAAACACCACATATATAGACAAAAGCAACAAACATAAATACATATATACCACATACATTTTACAAAGTTTATTTAGAGCACCGCATACAATAAACTTGTCATACATAAGGCAGTCATGGTGTTACATAACTTCATCCTATGGCGCTACACCCGCGTATATAAGTAAATGTTAATATAATACATTACATAATCTTACGCATAATATAGACGAAAAATAACACGGAATGCTCCTCACATAAAATCGTACGAATATTCTTTAAATCGAAAAAGTTGAATTATCTGGAAAGCATATGTACAGTCCGAAGGTTTTGCGTAAGCACTATTCATACTCATCAGTAAGGAATTCTCAGTACACGTTTGTGGAACAATTTATGGAGCTGGTAAAAATTTCTCCATATCAGAACCCTTGTGAGTATTCTCATATCTTTCAAAACCCCATTTTGTAATTGTTTGTTTGTTTGTTTGTTTAAATAGGGTTTTCGCCACTCGTTCGACAATTTTTTCGATAAAGGTTTTTAACGGCGTACAGTTTTTTTTTGTGTGGTCTAGCACTGATGGATACACATACCAAGTTTCACTAACAAGACTAATAGCTCTTACGGTATACAAGTGCTCTAGGTTTACATTTCAAAATGTCAAAGTCAAAAAGATGTTAATGCATCTATGCAAAGCTACACTACATACATGTATACCAAGTTTCATCAATCTAAGCCTTGTAAAGGAACAACTTCGTTTTGCTTCGCTGTTCAACTGCCGAGAAGTATAGAAAAAAACCACAAGGAGTAAATGGCGAAAAAAGTTAAGCTTTGAAATAAAATACGTTATACTTTAAACGATTCAGGTAGTTCTAATTGTGAGTGGAAATGTGTAACTCGTCGTTAAATCACATCAACTGTTAAACTGTACTCAACAAGTTTGACGCCCCCACCCCCCCCCCCCCCGATGGGAGATCAGAAAAAGATTATAGGCTTTTATTTATAATTACTTTATTATTACATTTTATTCCCAATTAAATGTAACATTTATTCTTAGACACAAGTTTCAAACGTTAAAGTCAAAACTGAACGATGCCGTAGCACACAGCATTCCAATATTGGTCTAAATTCCGCACCCCCTGGTCATAGTCCTGCTGTAGTCTAGTTATTCTCTCTGCTAGGTCCCTTCACTTTTTCTTCCGTTTCGGTGCCGTTTCTCCGTTGTCAGTAGCCTCCACAGTATTCTCCAGCGTGGCCTGTTGGTCCTTCAGACATCTGATGAATGTCCATAGTGAGGGGTGACGCACTGCCACAGCATTGTTCCACATTCTGTGATAGCCTGTGAAAAATATATGCTAATACACGTACTATTACACGTAACACTAAATACATGGAGCCGAAATAAACACGAAAATTTTCAACTTTATATTAAAATGTTGCTGCGGAAATTCCAACTGCCATGAGTTTTTATTTTTATTGGATGTTAGTTCAGGCAGAAGTTAGGCCATTGGGGTGAGAGTAACAAAACGTTTTTCACCAATTCTCGTGTATTCAGGACATTTTGTAATAACTAAAATAACAAGAAGCTGCTTAAAAAATATCGAAAGCCTAGAATAATAGAAGCTGAGAAATCTGTTACGAAAAAAAATGTAACGAACGCACGGACGGACGGACGCCCGGCATTTCTATGTCCCCGCTCCTAGTTGCGGCGGGGGACAATTACGGGACATTGCCACAAAATGGAGTGGGTCCGATTTTTACTATACAATAAACTTACTTTCAACGTAGTTATTTGTTCTGTTGTTTATGTCTCTGTCATAGACATTCCACATCTGGGGAGGGAACATTCCATTGGCGTGCAGGTAGTTGTTCTCAAAGAAGTCTAGGAAATCGGTCAACTCCTGAAAACGTCTACACAATCGAACAGTATTCCTAGATGTTCTCAGCAGTCGGAAATTCTGACGCACTACAGCCAGCGGTAGATATCCAATGGCCATCACCTTTCGAATGACTTTTTTTCAATTTTTGGTTCTGACGGAACTCTGTGGCTAAGCCTAAATTTTGCACTTTTCTCCACAAATTCTGGTTGAAATGGAAATAGCACCCGCTTATTTGTGCTCTCGGTAGTTCTGTCTCGACTGCCGTTATTATGGCTTGCTCAAAGTCGCACACAACTCTTCTAGGTCTCCATCTGTGGTTAGTAACTTCCCGAATTTTTTCCTTTAAAACTTGAAAGACGTGTCTGTAATCTGCAATTGTTCTACCAACCATCAGGCAGTTAACAAAACACAGAACACGATTTGTATACATTCCATGTATGGTAAAATACTGCTGATAAGGTCTTGGACATGTTCTAAAAGTCCCATCACAATAGATTTCGT
This sequence comes from Limnoperna fortunei, assembly GCA_944474755.1. NCBI lineage: Eukaryota > Metazoa > Mollusca > Bivalvia > Mytilida > Modiolidae > Limnoperna > Limnoperna fortunei. The sequence continues at coordinate 29,308,154 of OX104117.1, read as the reverse complement.
GGCCCTGTTGTAAGTTTTTCAAATTATCTTCAGTTGCATATATAAGGACTCCCCATTCATTGTCTTGGTACAAGAGAAATTTTTCTTCAGACCATGTTCGTTTCCACGTTCCGTGTATTGAAACATCATCTATTGTAAGCGGCACTTGAGGTACATGTTCTAGTCGGGCGCGGGTCATAGACGATCGGACTCTATGGAATTCCGGTAGGTGTTCAACATCTCCCCCTCCTCTAACGTAGTTTCTGGCAGCGTTATCATAAACACGCTTCAAGGGAACACTTGGATCCTGTCTGATGTTTTTGCGCAAAGTGTGAAGTATTTGTCCCGATCTATTACAATATCGTCCTCATCGTGGGTATGTTCATTTTCGGGCAGTACGCTAACACCGCCAATAGATACCCTGTCTATTTTTCTGATATTTAAACCCATTGTGTAGTAGGACTTTGCCTCCGCGGTTCCCCTCGATGATTCTCGTTGTCATTTTAAGATACGATACAACTTAGAGTTTTGGATCATTTATATATGCCATAGTCGTGGGAAGTTTTAGATGGCATGGGATGCCAATTTTCAAGGGATATTGACATTTCCGAAACACAAAATTCGTGAATGAAAAACGTTGTAAAAAACGTTGCTGAAGAAAATGTCAATTTTGATGACACGTTATGACATACTTGGCAGTAGTGAACGTCTACAGCGATTGGTCAAAATAACGTTCGATTTCGGTCACGTATCTGTAAATTAATTTACGTTTTACTTCATTTTAGATCTTTTATTTTTGTTTTTTTTACACGAAATAACGTACATGCATACATGTGTATAACAAAACTACACTACTGTTTTTAATAAAACAAAAAGACATGTAAATAATTTTTTCTGATTTCAAATAAAATGTGATGGAAAACAAATAAATATACATACTAGATGACTCTGGCGAGGTTGAGAATGAAATTCATTTTTTATTCAAATGCTCTTATTATGATCGTACAAATTTCAACAAAATTATCACAGAGCATTGCGTTTACTTTAACCCACTTGATTTATTTTTTTGTTTGAATGGTGTTTTAACGCCACTTTCAGCAATTTTTCAGCTATTTCATGGCGTCCAGTTTTTTTTTTTACAAGCAAAGTTACTTGGGTTATTATCATGGGAGAATGAATAGATTTTAACCCAATTATGTACCTTTATTACCTTGCTTATTTTATTGTTAATGGTACACCACTAAAGGTGTTATAGTTTGTTCTCCTTATGTTTTTTTTTGTTGATAGTGACTAATTATTTTTGTACTTTTATTTATTTTTTTTCACAAAAGGCATTGATGTTCTGCACTAGACTCGAGGTGGAATGCTCTCTGTTACGAAATGCAGATCTTCAATGTCCTACTCAACTATAACTTCGTAATCTTGCGATTCTGCATCAGTCACGAGGTGGTATACTCTTGCCCTCGAAATGTGACTTGAGTATATCCATAAGCACCGTCCCTTGGTGACTTGTATTATTGCAACTACAATTAATGCATTTAGTCCTATAATAAACAGAGAGCAAAAAAAAATATAAAAAATCTCTCATTCTCTAGATCTTCTGTTATAAAAGGAGAACCTCGCCAGGGTCATATATTAGCCAATTTTTTTTATTTATTAAATTTCTCTATGTTTGTCTTATTATAGATCTGTGAATGTACATGTATGTCATTAAACGAATCATGATTGTTACTTGTAATAGCCCCCTGTGGGACCTTGATTTTCTAATATTATCTTATATTGTTTTAACACAAGCGAGGTACAGTTGGGAAAAGCGGAGGGAAATGAAAACCGACTTGAGTTTCCGTCAATACGAGATTATGTTTCTGTGACATAATTTTTGAACTCCTTCATAGAATTTTATTAAACTTAGCACATTAAAGCCACATGTAATAGTCAATATGACATTCCCTTAGCTGAACAAAGGTTAATGTATTACAGACTTTATCAAAAAGGGGGCTTTGAACATTTTGTTGTTGTCATTTACAAGGTAAATGATACTCCTTCCTCATTATTTTCCCCACAGCACTGCATTAGAACGCCCTGTCAGATTGATTGATTGTTATTTGCTTTATATTCTGCAGTCACGTGATACTTCAGCCATAATCAACAAAAGTTTACAAGTATCAGCGGCGGATCCAGAGGGGATGTCCTGGGGTTGAATCCCATATATCCTTAGAAAGTTTTGTTATTTTCGGGCATATTTTCGGGACAATTCGCCTGGAACCCCACCTTTGAATTAATTCTGGATTCGCTCCTGATGACAGTACTCTACCTTACGTAAAAATTGGCACAGGATATACGATTGCCGTAATCGTAACCTGTGCCATATTGTTGGATCCTTTCATGTGGACCCTTTCGTATATCCGGTTATCTTTTACTCCAAAGACGTTGAGGGTGTCTATTACTCTGAGAAGAGGATGGATTTGGTTATCACAAGTAAAACAGGTGTCCAGTTAATTCTAGTTGTCGGACTATCGAACTGTCGGACTAACGAACTGTCGGACTATCGAACTGTCGGACTAACGAACTGTCGGACCAGCGAACTGTCGGACTAACGAACTGTCGGACCAGCGAACTGTCGGACTAACGAACTGTCGGACCAGTGACATAGACCCGATTTCTTGTTTGCTATTTTTTTTCTTGTCCTGAATATGGCTACTATAATGGAAGTACAGAAATCAACCAATTATCTGCAGTTTCACGTTACGACAAACAAACTTTTATTAAAAAAAATTTTTTTTAATAGGTTTTTCATTCAATATTTAAGGATCGTTAGCTGTGTACAGCGTTTGCTTTTTCTTCTTGTGTAGTTGCACACTGCAAAATTTTAACATTTTAGATACAGAGTTTTTCGCTTGTAATAAACACTCGGCCATTGATAGAAATAATTATAAGATATTTTTAATGCTAATATATTAGATGATTGCACCTACTTAATTTTTGTTACTTAAATTAAACAATAAGATGCGAGCTAATCATGTCATTAATAATTTATGACTATAGTCAACACAGTGGTGACCTAGTTATGTCCGAGGCGAGAGCAAGTATTGTAACCCGTGCCAACACGTTTTGTTGATAACTTTATTGTGTTATAATAATTGGGAACATACCTATTGTATTATTTTAAAGGATATGTTCACAATTTATTTATTATGGCATCTTTTTAACTTTATACTGCAATATTATTTTTCCTATAGGGGGAGGGGGGGCGGGGACCTGAAAACCGACCTATGAAATTAATTACTAGAATTACAATTTCGTTGTATTTTTCCACATGTGATGGCTGTTTTGTACTTGTGTTGTGTTTGTTTCACATGTAATAGTTGTTTTGTACTCACTCTTGTGTTTGTTTCACATGTAGTGGTTGTTTTGTACTTAGTGTTGTGTTTGTTTCTCATGTAGGGATTGTTTTGTACTTAGTCTTGTGTTTGTTTCACATGTAGTGGTTGTTTTGTACTTAGTGATGTGTTTGTTTCACATGTTGTTGTTGTATTGTACTTTAAGTGTTCTGTTTGTTTCACATGTAGTGGTTGTTTTGTACTTAGTGATGTGTTTGTTTCACATGTTGTTGTTGTTTTGTACTTAGTGATGTGTTTGTTTCACATGTTGTTATTGTTTTGTACTTAGTGTTGTGTTTGTGTCACATGTAGTGGTTGTTTTGTACTTAGTGATGTGTTTGTTTCACATTTAGTTGTTGTTTTGTACTTAGTGATGTGTTTGTTTCACATGTAGTGGTTGTTTTGTACTTAGTGATGTGTTTGTTTCACATGTTGTTGTTGTATTGTACTTAGTGTTCTGTTTGTTTCACATGTACTTGTTGTTTTGTACTTAGTGATGTGTTTGTTTCACATTTAGTTGCTGTTTTGTACTTAGTGATGTGTTTGTTTCACATGTAGTGGTTGTTTAGTACTTAGTGTTGTGTTTGTGTCACATGTAGTGGTTGTTTTGTACTTAGTGATGTGTTTGTTTCACATTTAGTTGTTGTTTTGTACTTAGTGATGTGTTTGTTTCACATGTAGTGGTTGTTTTGTACTTAGTGTTGTGTTTGTTTCACATGTAGTTGTCGTTTTGTACTTGGTCTTATGTTGGTTTAACATGTAGTTTTTGTTTTGTACATAGTGGTGTTGTGTTTGTTTCACATGTAGTGGTTGTTTTGTACTTAGTGTTGTGTTTGTTTCACATGTAGTGGTTGTTTTGTACTTAGTGATGTGTTTGTTTCTCATGTTGTGGTTGTTTTGTACTTGGTCTTGTGTTTGTTTAACATGTAGTGGTTGTTTTGTATTAAGTGTTGTACTTAGTGATGTGTTTGTTTCACATGTTGTTATTGTTTTGTACTTAGTGTTGTGTTTGTGTCACATGTAGTGGTTGTTTTGTACTTAGTGATGTGTTTGTTTCACATGTTGTTGTTGTTTTGTACTTAGTGATGTGTTTGTTTCACGTGTAGTGGCTGTTTTGTACTTAGTGGTGTTGTGTTTGTGTCACATGTAGTGGTTGTTTTGTACTTAGTGTTGTGTTTGTTTCTCATGTAGTGGTTGTTTTGTACTTAGTGTTGTGTTTGTGTCACATGTAGTGGTTGTTTTGTACTTAGTGTTGTGTTTGTGTCACATGTAGTGGTTGTTTTGTACTTAGTGTTGTGTTTGTTTCACATGTAGTGGTTGTTTTGTACTTAGTGTTGTGTTTGTGTCACATGTAGTGGTTGTTTTGTACATAGTGTTGTGTTTGTTTCACATGTAGTGCTTGTTTTGTACTTAGTGTTGTGTTTGTGTCACATGTAGTGGTTGTTTTGTATTGAGTGTTGTGTTTGTTTCACATGTAGTTTTTGTTTTGTACTTAGTGATGTGTTTGTTTCACATGTAGTGGTTGTTTTGTACTTAGTGTTGTGTTTGTGTCACATGTAGTGGTTGTTTTGTACATAGTGTTGTGTTTGTTTCACATGTAGTGCTTGTTTTGTACTTAGTGTTGTGTTTGTGTCACATGTAGTGGTTGTTTTGTATTGAGTGTTGTGTTTGTGTCACATGTAGTGGTTGTTTTGTACTTAGTGTTGTGTTTGTTTCTCATGTAGTGGTTGTTTTGTACTTAGTGTTGTGTTTGTGTCACATGTAGTGGTTGTTTTGTACTTAGTGTTGTGTTTGTGTCCCATGTAGTGGTTGTTTTGTACTTAGTGTTGTGTTTGTGTCACATGTAGTGGTTGTTTTGTACATAGTGTTGTGTTTGTTTCACATGTAGTGCTTGTTTTGTACTTAGTGTTGTGTTTGTGTCACATGAAGTGGTTGTTTTGTATTGAGTGTTGTGTTTGTTTCACATGTAGTTTTTGTTTTGTACTTAGTGATGTGTTTGTTTCACATGTTGTTATTGTTTTGTACTTAGTGTTGTGTTTGTGTCACATGTAGTGGTTGTTTTGTATTTAGTGTTGTGTTTGTTTCACATGTAGTGGTTGTTTTGTACTTAGTGATGTGTTTGTTTCACATGCAGTGCTTGTTTTGTAGTTATTGTTTTGTTTGTTTCACATGTAGTGGCTGTTTTGTATTTAGTGATGTGTTTGTTTCACATGTAGTGGCTGTTTTGTACTTAGTGATGTTGTGTTTGTTTCACATGAAGTGATTGTTTTGTACTTAGTGTTGTGTTTGTTTCACTTGTAGTGATTGTTTTGTACTTAGTGGTGTTGTTTTTGTTTCACATGTAGTTGTTGTTTTGTACTTATTGTTGTGTTTGTTTCACATGTAGTGGCTGTTTTGTACTTAGTGGTGTTATGTTTGTTTCACATGTAGTGGCTGTTTTGTACTTAGTGGTGTGTTTGTTTCACATGTAGTGATTGTTTTTGTTCTTAGTGTTGTGTTTTACATGTAGTGGTTGTTTTGTAATTAGTGTTGTGTTTTTTCACATGAAGTCGTTGTTTTGTACTTGGTGTTGTGTTTGTACACATATAGTTTTTGTTTTGTACTTAGTGTTGTGTTTGTTTCACAGGTAGTTGTTGTTTTGTAATTAGTGTTGTGTTTGTTTTACGTCAAGTCGTTGTTTTGTACGTGGTGTTGTGTTTGTACACATATAGTTTTTGTTTTGTACTTAGTCTGGTGTTTGTTTCACATGTAGTGGTTGTTTTGTATTGAGTGTTGTGTTTGTTTCACATGTAGTTTTTGTTTTGTACTTAGTGATGTGTTTGTTTCACATGTTGTTATTGTTTTGTACTTAGTGTTGTGTTTGTGTCACATGTAGTGGTTGTTTTGTACTTAGTGATGTGTTTGTTTCACATGTTGTTGTTGTTTTGTACTTAGTGTTGTGTTTGTGTCACATGTAGTGGTTGTTTTGTACTTAGTGATGTGTTTGTTTCACATGTTGTTGTTGTTTTGTACTTAGTGATGTGTTTGTTTCACATGTTGTTATTGTTTTGTACTTAGTGTTGTGTTTGTGTCACATGTAGTGGTTGTTTTGTACTTAGTGATGTGTTTGTTTCTCATGTAGTGGTTGTTTTGTACTTAGTGTTTTGTTTGTGTCACATTTAGTGGTTGTTTTGTACTTAGTGATGTGTTTGTTTCACATGTAGTGCTTGTTTTGTACTTATTGTTTTGTTTGTTTCACATGTAGGGATTGTTTTGTACTTAGTCTTGTGTTTGTTTCACATGTAGTGGTTGTTTTGTACTTAGTCTTGTGTTTGTTTCACATTTAGTGGCTGTTTTGTATTTAGTGATGTGTTTGTTTCACATGTAGTTGTTGTTTTGTACTTAGTGTTGTGTTTGTTTCTCGTGTAGTGGGGTTTTTTGTACTAAGTGTTGTGTTTGTTTCCCATGTAGTGGCTGTTTTGTACTTAGTGATGTAGTGTTTGTTTCACATGAAGTGATTGTTTTGTACTTAGTGTGGTGTTTGTTTCACTTGTAGTGATTGTTTTGTACTTAGTGGTGTTGTGTTTGTTCCACATGTAGTGATTGTTTTTGTACTTAGTGTTGTGTTTTACATGTAGTGGTTGTTTTGTAATTAGTGTTGTGTTTTTTCACATGAAGTCGTTGTTTTGTACTTGGTGTTGTGTTTGTACACATATAGTTTTTGTTTTGTACTTAGTGTTGTGTTTGTTTCACATGTAGTTGTTGTTTTGTACTTAGTGTTGTGTTTGTTTTACGTCAAGTCATTGTTTTGTACGTGGTGTTGTGTTTGTACAGATATAGTTTTTGTTTTGTACTTAGTCTGGTGTTTGTTTCACATATAGTTTTTGTTTGGTACTTAGTCTTGTGTTTGTTTCACATGTAGTGGTTGTTTTGTACTAAGTGATGTGTTTGTTTCACATGAAGTGGTTGTTTTGTACTTAGTGTTGTTTTTTTCACATGTAGTGTTTACTTTGTACTTAGTGTTGTGTTTGTTTCACATGTAGTGGTTGTTTTGTACTTAGAGGACCAACAAGATGTCGAAGGATAGCACCACAGGATCAACAGTAAAGCACAGAAACCGAATTTTCATCTCTATGTACTAATCGTTTCTACTGTAAAACGAAGCCCGTCTACTCCCTACCCAAGTGAAGATGGCGACAGAGGGAAAGCTACGAAGATACCAGAGGAGGACAGCAACTGCAATATCAACTATTTGCCTTGTGGGACCAGTACAAAGATGACCCGATCTCAGTTAACCAATTGTGGAAGAAGTGTGGCAAAATCTACGGTGGTCAATTGCAGTAAATACTTTATTCTAATTTATATTACGTTGTTGTTCATGTATTTGTAACTGTAAATTTCGTATTTCATTTGTGATGTTTAAATCTGATTGTAATAGGCAAAATATTTTAATATTGGGCGACTTGTCCGAAGGGCGAGTTGTCTTGGGGGCTACTTGACCTGATTCCCCATCTAAAGTAAATAGCTAGTTTTTTGTCTTTTTGACAGTTTTATCGGTGTTCAGTATTTTGTTATTGCCTTCATTTAAAGTAGTAAGTCACGTAGACTATTGAGCATCGGGGTTTCTAGTTGAGCCCTTGTGCTCGACTTCAATCGTAATTGACAAAAATGACCAGTTTCACGCAGAATTGTTTGGGGGTTACTGTGGCTACCTTCCCCAATAAAAAAAACTTATTGGAACAACACTGAAATACATTTTTAAAAAAATTTGTATACTGATCCGAGGTCTGGAGTTATGAAGAATTACATATGGAGGATGGGGCTGATACATCTCAGATATTTTTTATTAATGCTACAATGTCTGGTTTTTGGAATAGACTGGTTTGTGGTAATAAGGACAAAATAAGTTCATTTTGTATAAGTTGATCTATGAATTACATGTAGAATATTTATAGTTCCAAGTGTATTTATCAATTAGAAAAAAAACTTAATGATTGTGGAGTGTGGTAGGTCTGGCACAAGGTAAGTTAAGTTTATGTTACCAATTCAAGCAAACTAATCAGAAATTGAATGCAATTCCGCAAAATGTATCGTATTATTAAGACAGACTATGGTTTAGAATGTTTGTTTATTAGTTGACTCGTGGAGCTTTATGCCATTTTATGTTTAAATCACAAACTTCCAATAGGGAGAGAGAAGTATATATATATATATATATTCGTTTAAAAATATGTACAACAACATCTAGATACATAATTAAAGCGAAAACAAAGTTTTACACTTTAAAAAATTGCACAAATATTTCGCCTGACCAACAGGCTTCGTCAGTGTTTTTACAACGAATGACAATAACAGGTAAAAAGTTTTTGTGTATATATATATATATACAAGTCTAGAAGATTATGCAACGATACAAATGACGGTGTTTCTTGTCAAAAATTTAGACAAAGACTGACCAACGAATGGCCTTAGTCATTGAATGTCAATATAAATAAATGACGTAAACAAGTCATAACATATTGATCTTGAAATTTCTCATTTCGAACTTAACCCAAAATAGTTGCTTCACAAGTCCGCCAGCCGCGGACGTGCCGTGCTGTTACTTGGCTTTGCTCAAATATTCCAACAAGATGTAATCAAAATTACCAAGGTGACAAATTCATTACGCCAGACGCGCGTTTCGTCTACTTAAGACTCATCAGTGGCGTTTAACTCTAAATGCTTAAAGTATTTTTTCATTCGGTGATGGAATAATATAAGTCCACTGGGATCGTGTAAAAACACAATACAGGTAGTTCAAAATATATATATATGGGGAGGGGGTGGAGCAGAAGCTTGAGTTTGTGACCGATGTGATTTGGATCAATTAGTAGACGAGTACCATTATATATTTCAATGCAAGTTGTACCTCTGAGAGGTAAAGATTACTCACTTTAGCACTTACTAAGGGATCTAAAACTGTAAATTTTCATTCCTTGTTTAACTCTGAAATTCAAAATCGCTCAGTCATCTACAAGTTAGCTAAATTTTGCAACATTATATTATCCATTCTTGGATACACTGTATTGCCTCCCTTTTGCTGCTATTTCTAATTGAAACATATTTTTCGCCGTAATAGATTTCTATATTTGTTACATTATTTATTGTAATTATATGAACATCCCCGCTGAGTCTTGAATTAATAAAGAAACTTCAAATCATGAATTGGAACTAGTATGACCACTGTTACTAAAAATAGAACAACCCATAATTACATGATACCATTTACTTTTTTAGGCACTTGTTTCATATACGACTGAGTTTAATTTGGAAGTATTGTAATTCTGTTTAGTGAAAATTTATGATAAAAGACCTGGTGATAATTTCAATTTAAAACTATTCAATTGTCTTTTTATACCCCCGCTCGACAGAGTCGGTGGTATATATTGGTCCTCATATCTCTCCGTCCGTTCGTCCGTCCAAATTTGGTTTACGGATAATAATTCAAAAATCTTGCATCCGAATTGAATAAAACTATGGGATGTTGTTACATATAAGATTGGTAAGAAGCCTATCGATTTTGGGAGAAATCCATCAAATTTCAAGGTCGCATTCTACAAAAACGTTAAAAAAATTTTTAAAATGTTTCCGGATAATACTATTCACTATCCTTTGTACACATGTGGATAGTATAGGAAATGTTATTAATAAGATGGATCTAATTCAAAGGCACTTGTTTACTAGATCATCTTTTTCTAGTTTTTCAAGACAATGGGAGATAACTCAGTTTTACCAATGTGTCAAGTTACAAATATAGAATTCCTTAAATCTGAAAAGTATTTCTGTCCTGTGGAAATAGACACAATACAATGAGTGCTGAGATGTAAAGACAACTGTTGAAGTTCCTTTAAAAAGGCAATTGTGAAACATTCTTTTCAAGCTTTAAAAGTTGGAATTTTGTTCCATAGACTGTAAAATAGAGAACCAAATAATTTCTTTACACTTGAAAATGTAATATGTTTTAAATGTATTGTTTCAAAGTTGTTAAGTTGTTATTTGAAGACTGAAAATAAACTTGATCTCCTTGAGGAGTGTTGATTATGTTTCATTATTATTTGCCTTAGATTAAATCCCCTGTGTAAACATGAAGTCCTGCTGTTATCAAACACAGATATAGAAAGACTGATATGGACACTTCACTGTGAGATGTTACACATGATTGGGCAGGCCTTACTTGACCAGCAAAGACAGGAGAAATTTATAAAGATTACATGTAAGTATATGTGATTGTCACCCTACACTGATATAATATACTAAACATGTAAAAATATCTCAATGATATTATGTAAAGTATAAATTACTTGTAATTATTTCATCATTTAAAGGGTTAGAAAACATTAAAAAAATTTTTTTTCTCTCTACCTAAATGGCCTTAGAAAATTATAATAGGAAGATTAATAAACAATCATAAAAGACAAAGACCAAAAACTTACATACTACAGCTTTAAAAAGATATGTAGAATGAGTAAACTTTTAAAACATGCAATTTATTAACTACAGTTATTTCAAAATGATCATACATGTAGATGATACAGGTTAGTCCCTTAGAAATTAAGATTTTAATAACTGTTAATTTATAATTGTGTGATAAATATGGCTCCTGTATTGTAACCATCAACTTTATTATCTAATTTATATTGGCAGAACTTAATATAAATTTTATATATTTGAATTAATTGTAGAATTTAAACATAATAGTGTCAGTTTTTATTGCTCGTGTATTCATTGTCTAAAAATAAAATTAAACAGTGCTTATCAAAGTGTCAATAAGAGACAATAAATGTCATTTAAATTTGTTGATTTTTGTACAATTCTCCAACAGTCTCTGTCTGAATCATAACTGAGTTTATTTATTTGTACAAGTAGATAATATCAGACCTTTTATGTTTACAGTTCTTGTAAGTTCATGTCACCTTTCAGGTGAAATTTACATTGATTGACTTGGTGTACCTCCAAAGTAATATATGTTGAAGTTGGATAAAATATGAATGAACAAAATCAAAATAAGATTAAAAAATTAAACAAATGAAATGAAGTCAATATAAGAGATTTTGTAAACAAGAACAAGCATGTTTCTAAAAAACTAAAGTTTTAAAAAGCAGTTTGTTTACCTATATCTAGTGACTTCAGTGATGATATGACAACACAACTGTTAAAGGCACCATTCAAATAAAAACTTGACTATCAACTCTCAACAAATAGATGTACTAGTACAATTATGCTTTTTGTGAAAGTATTTGATTTATACAGTACAAACAAGCACTGAGTATAATTATAAAAGTAACACATTATAAACCTAGGGGCATCGGTGGCAGAGTGGTTAAGGTAGTTCGTCTACTATTGATCACATGGCCTGTCAACACTGAGATTGCAGGTTCAACTCTCATTGCAGGCAGAGTGTACTCGGCTCCAATCTTTATTGACAATTAAGGATTACCAGTTTGGTTTTAGTAAAATTTTTGACCAAACATTATGTTATTTCATTGAATAAAAATGATTTATGTTGGAAGGTGTAAAAATGTCTATTGTTCTTAAATTTAACACTTGTAAGTGCTTTTTTTCATTTACAACCAATAACTTATACATTTCATGGATGTATCAGTAGATGTCAGGAGAGTTTCAAAAGCTTTTTATTTTGTTCATGGCCATAATGTTTTAATCTAGTACTAAGAACATAGTTTGTGACCTTTATTTATTAATAAAAAAGCCATGTGATTGGTGGAAAGCACTTAAATTTCTCCAATTTTCACTTTTTCTAAGTAATTTCCTATTTAGTAATAGATGACCATCAGGCCTTTAATTCCTGTGAAACCATATTTCATCTAACACAACTGTTACAGTTAAGTCTTAAAATAGGAATAAATTTCATAATATTATAATATTCCTAGTTAAAATATTTCAGTTTTTATGTTATGTTTAAAATAAATACTTTATTTCTCAAAATACAATGATACAGAGAAATCTGTATGGAGCAAACAGCAATATCAGTCAACACCTACACATACAATTATAACTGATTGATCACTGTTTGCTCTATAAGTAGTTCTCTGTATCATTGTAGTTGGTTTACGAGGATACTAGCTTGTCTTTTGTTTATATTGAAGTTGCTGTTTCGACTGTGAGAGGTTGTGCTGGACTCCAATCTTAATTGACAAGGCTTGCCAGTTTTCCTGTCCATGCCCTTCAAATACAGGTTAAAATATTGTAGGATTAAACACTGGGTTTTAGGAAATTATCAATGTGTAAACTCCAGCGCCTCAATCACAAACTAAATAAAGTCCGAAGGACTTTATGTCAAGTTTGTGAGGGAGTCGCCGGAGTTTACACATTGATAATTTCCTAAAACACAGTGTTTAATCCTTGTAATTCTGTGAAATAACCGCTGCAATTTTTTAAACAGCAAAAACAGTTACAGAAACCCATCTAGACCTCAAAACGTACCTTGGCCGGAAAGCGTAGGGATATGCAAAACATAGTACCAAAGGAATTGCGGTTCTGTAGAATATTGATAGGAAAAAAACAAAATGAAACGCTAAAGTGTAGTTATATTATATTTTGTTTGAAATCTCAATCGATTTAATTGGAAATCATTGGGGCAGAGAAAACATTGCCCCCCCTCTCCCTGACGATACGCTAGGAGGACCCCATCTTGTTTACATTGGATACTATAAGTAGTCCGCTCAGAGGAAATATCGATATATAAATTATCTGAGAAGACGCCATTTAAGTGTTTTTATCCAATCAAAGCACTTTATATAAATAGATTACAGCATGAATAGAATTATTATATTATATCAAGCTAAAAAAAGGAGACTGACTGTTGTAGATAGAGATTCATTATATATATGTGTACCCTTTAATTGCAGGTTTGTGTATAGAAATTTATTAGATGAAATTTGGCTATAAAGGGAGACAAACAGTTGAAGACAAGCTATAAAAATATTAGATTGTTGGCTTACAGGACCATGTAAGCTTTTATCATTACTTAACATCAATATATCATTCATTTAGATGACTCCTTGTAGGAGTTATCACCCTTAGAAGACTATTTTTCTGATTCATTTTTATTTAAAAAAATACCTTTACTGTTGCTTATTCAATTTAAAGTTGAGTTAAGGTATCCGACCCATAATTGACCACGTGATCATATTTGGTGTCCCGGATGTCCATTGTTTGTCAATGGAGCAGACCTCGGTAATGTTCGGCAAACATCGGAAATACTATTTGAGCAACTAACTTTTTTCATCAAAACTGTTAACATTGACTCAAAATAAAAATATATATTTACTTTGTATTATTAATTAGTAATATATTGAGTAAATAAAGCTGCATTTCTTGGTCTAAAAATAAAATTAAACGGTGACTTCAATTATGGGTCGGATACCTTAATTCATCCTCAGGGTTTTTGTTTTTAAATTCATGATTTTTGTTACTGTTAACCAACCAACATGGTCACCATTGCTAAAAATGAGACACAGGGATAAAATTCAAGTAATTGGCTAATACAGGAACCTATAAAAACCTATAATTAGTAATACTTGTCCCAAGCTATTAGATAGAGTCAGTCTAATTACAATTAGCCCATGTGTGTTTACTCTTTACATTGTGCTGTGCTACACAACGTAAATACTAAATATGCATGGGCTATAATTTTAATTACCGTAGACTGAGATAAAGTGTCAAACAAGGGAGACAACAGTTAGAAATTGTCAATACAAAACAATACAAATAGGAGTTATTGCAGTTTAGTGAGTTGAAAACCATAACAGATAGAGAAAAACTGTAAACAACAAAATTGATAAAATCATACTTAAAAATTATATATGTATTAGAATTTCTAAAAGAGTAAAAAAAATATTAAGTTCTGTGACCTTTTGACCTTTTAGAGTATGGTTTTGTTTTACTAATTATTTTCAGTGTTTTAGAACTGATGCAGCTATTATTTTTAATGTGTTGATTTATGAAGTATCTTTGACAGTAATACACTTATAATGTGTGTTTAATGAGCCATTTCCTTTATAAATTTATTGTGTGTAATTTTGGTCAAGATAATTTCTGACTTTAATATACCAGGCATCTTTTTAATTAACTTCTTAAGTAAATATTAGGGTTGCCTGTTTACAGATAATTTGAACATTGTTGAACAATTTTCTGAAATTTGACACTACAATTAGAAGACAGTGACCATGATAACATGTGGGGTAAGAATTTTTTTATATTGAAATTGGAATTTTGTTTCCCATGATGAAAATGTATATTTATTTCTATTATCCAAAGGTATTTATGTGTGTAAAATTATAAATGACTGTTTCTGTGTGGTACAGGGACTAAATATGACACCATATTTAGGGGCTTTTCTTTCATCTTGTTTGAACAAATTGGAGGTGCTTTTCTAGTTAATTTTCATAAAATTACCCCAATTATGGAATATAAATCTAAATGTGGTGAGAATATGTCATTGTAGTTGTTAAATGAGATATAAAACTTTTTACACATGAAAATGGCTGTATTTCAATTCATTACAAGGAAGGAAGTTAAACTTAGATAACAAACATTTTATTAAGAAAACTTTATTTGAATTTGGCATAACAATCAACACAAGCTCTACAAAGCTTTTGACTGAGTAAGATTCTGATGATTATAACAATCTAGCTCTTTCCTGTATTAAATACATGTATAAACATTCTGAAGATCCCCCGTTTGTTTTATTTGCATAATGAATAAAAAAATATTAATTAAAAATAATAATCTTGATTTAGTTAGATTTTTTTGCCAAATTTTACAACCAGTTTTGTCTCACTTCCAAGAGGACCAGTGAAGAGGACATTGAAATAGGGTCACACTAGCCACGTTGGTCACTTAATACAAATTACATTGATATGAAATGCACTATGTATAGATTGAGGTCAGGTAAGACAAGTTAATGATTGTTAAGAGAGGTGGTTTCTGACAGCATTTTGAGAATGTTCTAATATATGACCAATTTGACTTCACACCATGATTTTGTCCAATGACCACATTGTTTGATGGATCCAGTCATGGTACCAGGGTTTTTGTTTGTTTGAATAGTGTTTTAACACCACTTCCAGCAATTTTTCAGCTATTTCATGGCGTCCAGTTTTTATTGGGGGAGGAAGCAGGAGTACCCGGAGAGAACCCCCACCTGCGGTAGGAAAACTGGCAATCCTTGTCAATTAAGATTGGTACCAGGGTAATTAAGATATACTAAGCAAGTACTTATAATCTGGTATTCTAATGTTTGATCTTGTGTCCATTTGGTGTATCCAGATGATCAAAGATTAGATACCATAATCATTAAAACTATCAATTAAAAGTCATGCTGTGACAGATCAAGAAAAATAATTTAATAAAACCTTAAAACTTCAGTAAATTTATGAAATCCTGAAATTTAATTTGATGCACATGTTCATTGAATACATTTGTAGAAACAGTCGTAAAAAGTTTCAAAGTTTCATTGGTGAATACACACTTTATGAAATATAAAAATTTATCTGCTTGTTTAGTGCCTTGTTAACAAAATTCTTCTGTACATGTTTTCAAAGTTGTACTTAAAACATACTGTTGGTGCTTCACATATAAACTGCCCTTTTTGTACTCATACAAATATGCTGCTTATCTATGTTAACATTTCCAACAAACATATGGCTATCTTTATTTTCTTCTATTATCTTTGACAAAAGTCAAACATATATTGCAGCATGATTTTACTCAACTAGCATTTATTTTAGAACATGGTTAGGTACATAATATGCAAGGAGGCCACATTTCAGAAACATTATTACTTGCAAGCCTGTGTCTCATTATACAGACCCAATATATTAAGTGTCAGAATAGTAAAAACTATTATGAAAAATAAATATTTATTCATGATATTACACGATGTACATAATCTTTTGATCTGAAGGCCAAAGAAAAGTTGATTATTTTGGCAAAGATAGATGTATGTGACCACAAAACTTGTCACCTGTATAATACAGGTAATTAGATAAAATCTTAGGTACAGGTTCTAATAGATAATAAGTGTAAAGGTGTATAATTAAGGTTAAATCATGCTTTATGTTTGATGTAACATCTATAATTCAATGTCACATAACTTCTGTCAAAATCTATCTGATAAAATTACTTTTAAGAATTTATTATTTTTTTGTAAGTTGATTTTTTTGTTCATAAAAGGTGTATGAGGTATCTACTAATAAGAGGAACAAGCAAAACATTAAGACCATTATGAACAAACCACTCGTTGGATGGGGATGGAGTTCTTTCATGTTCAGAAAGATTTTTCTCTCATTACCATTTTTTAATTTAACACAGAGCATACATATATATTCTACATACATATCACACCATGATTTTGTCCAATGACCACATTGTTTGATGGATCCAGTCATGGTACCAGGGTTTTTGTTTGTTTGAATAGTGTTTTAACACCACTTCCAGCAATTTTTCAGCTATTTCATGGCGTCCAGTTTTTATTGGGGGAGGAAGCAGGAGTACCCGGAGAGAACCCCCACCTGCGGTAGGAAAACTGGCAATCCTTGTCAATTAAGATTGGTACCAGGGTAATTAAGATATACTAAGCAAGTACTTATAATCTGGTATTCTAATGTTTGATCTTGTGTCCATTTGGTGTATCCAGATGATCAAAGATTAGATACCATAATCATTAAAACTATCAATTAAAAGTCATGCTGTGACAGATCAAGAAAAATAATTTAATAAAACCTTAAAACTTCAGTAAATTTATGAAATCCTGAAATTTAATTTGATGCACATGTTCATTGAATACATTTGTAGAAACAGTCGTAAAAAGTTTCAAAGTTTCATTGGTGAATACACACTTTATGAAATATAAAAATTTATCTGCTTGTTTAGTGCCTTGTTAACAAAATTCTTCTGTACATGTTTTCAAAGTTGTACTTAAAACATACTGTTGGTGCTTCACATATAAACTGCCCTTTTTGTACTCATACAAATATGCTGCTTATCTATGTTAACATTTCCAACAAACATATGGCTATCTTTATTTTCTTCTATTATCTTTGACAAAAGTCAAACATATATTGCAGCATGATTTTACTCAACTAGCATTTATTTTAGAACATGGTTAGGTACATAATATGCAAGGAGGCCACATTTCAGAAACATTATTACTTGCAAGCCTGTGTCTCATTATACAGACCCAATATATTAAGTGTCAGAATAGTAAAAACTATTATGAAAAATAAATATTTATTCATGATATTACACGATGTACATAATCTTTTGATCTGAAGGCCAAAGAAAAGTTGATTATTTTGGCAAAGATAGATGTATGTGACCACAAAACTTGTCACCTGTATAATACAGGTAATTAGATAAAATCTTAGGTACAGGTTCTAATAGATAATAAGTGTAAAGGTGTATAATTAAGGTTAAATCATGCTTTATGTTTGATGTAACATCTATAATTCAATGTCACATAACTTCTGTCAAAATCTATCTGATAAAATTACTTTTAAGAATTTATTATTTTTTTGTAAGTTGATTTTTTTGTTCATAAAAGGTGTATGAGGTATCTACTAATAAGAGGAACAAGCAAAACATTAAGACCATTATGAACAAACCACTCGTTGGATGGGGATGGAGTTCTTTCATGTTCAGAAAGATTTTTCTCTCATTACCATTTTTTAATTTAACACAGAGCATACATATATATTCTACATACATATCCCTAAACAAGAGATTTTAAGGCAGTAGAAAAAAAAACCACCTGCTAACTCACCACCCCCTTGCTGGGTCAAAATTGATACTGAAAAGTAACTTGTTTTAAGGGACCAACCATTTAACTTGCAGGGGGGGGGGGGCCTTGGTTTTTTCCTAAAAAAATATTTTGAAAATGATTTTTGATGAAAAAAATATTTTGGAAGCAGAGGGTATTAAAGAAAAAAAATATTCTGAAGAAGGATTTCTGCTATATCAAATAAAGCTAATAATGAAAAAAAAATTCTGTCGCTACCCCTCTGCGCAGAAAAAAAGTGTTCTTACCAAAACAAAAAACCAAGGCCCCCTTCAAGTTAAATGGTCTGTCCCTAACGAGGCTTAACAATAACTAAACTTAGATTAATATTTTTATCAAATATAAGCATCTGTTGCAACAAAGCTTGACAGGTCGTGTTATTAAAAAGGGTAAACGTTTTAATTATTATATTTTGCATTTCATTCTAAAATATTATAATGAAATGTACACACTTCATAAAATATTGTGTGAAAATATTTATTCACATTATTAAGAGCAGTAATAGAAAAAATTGTGACACTTAATTTTACAAAGGCAGACCAGTATGAAACACCCACAAATTTTAAATAGCAATTTATGTAAGAGATCAAAGGTAGTTAAATTTTATTCAGAATAAAATGTTATTAGACAGGTACAGTATTAATCCTGCAAAGTTACACAGACAAGGTGACACTTCTGTGACATGGGTCAACAGGTTATGGCATGTTATTTCAAATTAAAATAAATCCAACTGAGCAAGTGCATTGAGTTTAATTTATTGGGTTAAAAATATTTCTTTTTGAGGTTCATGATTTATATCATGGCAAAATTCTTTACATTACTTTCAGTTAAAAGTGGTCTAAAGAGAGGTCAGGTCAGAAGATTCATCTGTTCCCAAACTTGTTCATTAGCATTGTCAGACATGTCAGCACATGAATGACAAGATTTGAACATGCACTGCTTACAAATGTAATATCCTAGGAGAATAGAAGTCATGCTTAATTTCATGCCATGTTGAATTTGAGCATGCTGGATTGTTTCAAATTTGAGCAAATGTTGTCAAAAGTGTTTCAAAAAGAAATAACTATAAGATAATACTAGACTTGCCACATGTCCAGCTGAATAAATTTTTTAAATATTTTTCTGTGTGGAGAACTATCAAAGTTTTATATAAATATTTACAAATGTGAATAGTACAAGAAATATTAATGATTCTCAAAACAAATTAAATGGACTTGTGGCAAATCAAAGATTTTGCTTCCTTTGGTGTTTAATGTAACTTTATTGATGCTTTTAACATCAATCTTTCACTTCCTTTCTTGTTTTTGCTATGTCACTGTGTTGTATGCAGCGAAATAGCAAAAAGGGGGGAAGCAAGTGAAAGATTTAATTTTAATTAAATTGCTTTTGCCATAGTACTTTTAAATAAAGGCATAATTGGCATTAAATGTGGGATGAATGTGCAGAAATGTCTAATAAATGTGTACAATGCACAAATGTATCTAAAGACTGGAAACAAACTGTATTAGTCTTTCAAATTTAACCTTGGAGATTATACAACATGTACTTTAGATTTGTTCTTCTCAAGTTACTTAGTTCTTCCTAAAATTGTATAACATTAAAAGGACCTGAAATTTACTGTCTCATGCATAAGAAAGAAATTATACAACCAAGTACAATGTTGTGTTGTACCGAAAAAAAAATGGCTACAGGCAGTGATCAGGTTTCAGTAATAGAAAATATTAATTACTGGTCTACATGGAATCTATTTAAATGATCCTTAATTTCTCAATTTTTTTTTGCAAATATCTCATGATATAATTCATTTATGGTACATTAGTATGCAATGCATTGTACAACGTTGCTCTGATTTTTTTCAAATATTTTTGTTGTTGATCATTTTGATTTGATTTAGAGTAATTTTAAGAACTTTAAAAGATTCAGTTGGTTCAAGGATAATGAGTCAAAATAGAAAGTCTTTGATAATGGTATATATTAGATTGCATGTTTTAAACATGATCACACTGGATCTTCCAGAAATATGCACCCATTTCTGAAAATATGGCTCGATAAAAAAAAATTAACTTGCAATTACTGTATATCAGATTTGTATAGTATCACATATAAAAAATTAAAAGTGAAATTAAGTACACTAGTATACGAAGAAATTAGTTTCTCCTTAGTAAAGAAAAATGAAAAAAGGGATGCAATATTTGTCACTGCCAATTGAACTGTAAACAAAATTAATTGCAAAATAATGCCTTGTAATCTCCAAATATCTCACTGCTGAATTCACTAGTAGCATTTAGAATAAAATCTGAAGTATAAATTGAAGTTTAAAATTTCTTTTCAAACAATTTGTAAAAGAAAAAAGCTTTAAAATGATCATATAAAGAGACGAGAGGCCATATAATTTTACTTAAGTACACTAGAGTGATAAATGTGTGAAGTGTCCAGGTGTTCTTACAACAAAGTAGATCTTCATTATTGCTTTTAGTTGTAAATTGATCAAATTATTTATTTATTACTTTCCAAAGCAAAAGTAAAAACTATCAAACTAGTGTGGAACTTTTTTATTTTGTAGACATTTTAAACTTTTAAAGATATCAAATTTTAAGATCTATTATTGCATACAAATGTCAGCTTCCTCATGAATGAAATGCATTAAATAAATGATTGAATTTTATATTGCCAAATTACTATGAAAATAAATGTGTAGTTTTCAATCTTTATAAAAGGCACTTCTTCAACATTTTTAAAAAAGGTAAACTTTGTTGTTTTTTTTAATTGTCACAAGTGAATTGTACATGTATAGACAATTAATGAATTTTTTTTGTGTCTGAAAGTTATGCAGGTTAGGAATAAAACACTTAACTGCTTTTCATTATCACATTTTTGTTTGGACAGGCATACATAAGTAATCTATTTCATTACCTCGTTTACTTTTATCAATGCAGCATAGGGATGCCGAACCCTTTATTTTTAACCTCTTGTGCATTGCAGTCTTCTTGACCTTAGCATCATACAGAGACATTGAGATGTCCCTTTTGCAATGCAGTCTTCCTGCAGTAACTCAGGTGCACTTACATCAGTACAGACGCATAGTGATGTTTTCTCATGTTAAACCACTATGCCTTGCAATATTAAAACATTGAGTTTCTGTCATATGTCAATTAAATGAAACAATGTTAAAATAATGTTGTGATGTTTCAATCACATTGTAGTCTTATGTACCATATATAGACCCAATCTATTGGTGCCTTGTCAACTATCAGTCAGTTTCACCTTGGAATTTATAAATGTATCAAATATTGCACATTAGTAGTTTATATTTAGTTTTGTTAACATAATTAGTACCTATATTTACAAAATATGCAGTGTATCAATATGTCAGATATATTTTTGAATCATAGAGCAGGTGCCAAGTTACTGAATGGGTGTCTGGTCAAGGTCAAGTACTTCAACATTTTTTTTTAATACAGTACATTGTACATCATAACATGTATTTGAATTTTTACAAAGAAATAGAAAAAGACAGAAAATATATGCAAATTGGCATCTGGATGTAGCAAGGTTAAAAGATTCATTTACAGTGCAAATAGCAAGCAGAATTTAGCATGTCGCCTAGAGATCTAGACTGTGTGATTTATTTTGTGTAAAAATGCTTAAGAAACAGAATAAGATATTTAAATTTGATTAGAGAAAAAAGTAAATGTGTTAAATTGTTTCTTTTCCCAGCAACAGGGGAAAGGTGTAATTTTGTTGAGCTTGATTAATTTATATTTAAAATTTGGACACAATTACAAGAAAAACCTATTAAAGAAACACAGAAAGTGACTTTTGTTAATAACATTCTACCTAAAAGAGAATCAGGTGATATACAAAATTTATATATCAGACCATAGTTACAAAGCTATAACAAATCAATAAAACTCCTTAATTATTGCTCCTGTAGGCTACACATATTCAATTTTCTGTGGTTTAAATGTTGGATCTTTTGGAAATTGAAGGTACGTTTCGGATACATTGAACTTGGTACATTTTATGGAAATATAAATTATTAAAATTAAAGCAAAATTTAAATGTAGATTTAAAAAAAAAAATGTGTCAATTTAAATCAAAGATTGCAACCTTGAAAAAAATGTGTCAACTTAAATTTAAGATTACAAGCTAAAAAATTGTTACTGTTTTATGTTACATTTGGACAATGATACATGTACTACGATTTCTTATGGATTATTAGAGTTGGAACTATAGAATTGTTTGAGTTATCACATATATGGCCTTGTACTGGGGCTTGATCACACACCTCTACCCCAGTTCATGTACACACCCAGTAACATACCGGTCCCTGTTTGAAACGCATGTAAAACTAATAGTTATATTCTATTTAAAGCCAATACCAAATATATATGATATACTGTGTAAAACATGGCAAAGTCTATATAACATGCCTCTAAATGATATTGGTGTCTATGGTTTATATGGCATGTCATTCACATTTTGCCTTGTAGTATTATCTATATAAATATACAGAAAATATCAAATGTCTGACACAGATTGTGATGAGGGGTTTGTTTATAAAGTGCAATAATTATAAGGAAAAGACTTTCTGATGGCCTAATAATAAAACGGAACAATATGGCAACTTAAAAATTCTAATTAGCATGAATTCATGTATATTCTCTCAATTGCATTTAAAAACCTAAGATCTTTTGTGAGCAAAATGGATTAATAAAAAATATTTTGGTCTAACTTTATATAATGAACTTTATGTGTCAATGAATGGTTTTAATCCAAGCTTAGCTTGTGAAAAATAGTTTATATTAAAGTTTTGTACTAGGGTTACGAGTGCAAAATATTTTTAAAGAGGGGTTTAAATAGAGCACGAGATCACATGCTACAATGAACTTCAACCTTGGTTTGTGAATGAAAATCCAAATTGACCAGTATGATTTAGTTAAGGTTGACTTGATGCAGGATTTTAAATCTTTCATTACATTTTCTATTTTATCAGAACACTGAGGTTATGACACTGATAAGTGGAAGAATGGACAAACAGGCAGTGTGTAAATAGTTGATATAGCTGACCACACTGACCACATGGATTTTGAAATTTAAATGGATCAGATCAGACAAGACTCAGTATTCAGTATAAGGTAAGTTTAGTTGATTTTTGTTGTAGATTGGACTTATTGTATTTCTTCTGTCAAATTTGTTTAGTGACTATTTGAAAATGTGTCATTTATAGTTTTCTGAAACTATTACAAATTTAATAACATACAGAATAATGTTTTTTTTATGTTTCGTTTTAATCGTAGTGACACCAGATACTATTGGAATGTTATGATAAATAGTGAAAATGTCCAAGCAATGAAATTTGATATTTTGGTTATAATTATGTTTATATGAATAGCCCATATAATCAAAAATGAAACATTTTCATACAAAATTATATTTTCTTTCTGAAGAGTGACAATTTTTTGTGTAGTATACAAAGATAATTTCGTTTTCCCGAATACAACTGGGACCTTATATTTTAATTTAAAGAACAATTTCATATTAGGGTTAATACACTAATGATCGTGGCATTGATTCAACAGATACCAAAAGATGATCAAAAATTTGGTCAAAACTTCACATGTAAAAAGTATTGAGCTGGTTTTCCTATTACACTGACAAATATAGGCCAGTCGTCTCCTTACACTTAAGCCATAATATAGGTAAGGTTTCTTTTGACATAGACTGTAAGACTACATGTATAATAAGGTAGGTTCCCTCTGACTTAGACTGAAAGGCAAAAAAGACTAGAAATAAGCAGGATTTCTGCTGTTAAAAACTGAAATAAATATGCATTTAAATGAGATTGAACAGCAATAATGAATAGGTTTCCTTTTGAAATAGACTTAAATGTATAAAGACTAGAAATAACTGTTTTGTCTGACTGTTCAGGATCCCAGTGGGTAATCTTCAATACTGACTGTTCAGGCTCCCAGTGGGTACTCTTCAATACTGACTCTTCAGGCACCCAGTGGGTACTCTTCAATACTGACTCTTCAGGCTCCCAGTGGGTACTCTTCAATACTAACTGTTCAGGCTCCCAGTGGGTACTCTTCAATACTGACTATCCAGGTTACCATTAAGTTCCTCTGATGCCGACTTGACTGTTTAGGCTATATATATATGATGCTGACAGTCAGTTTCCTCTGACATAGCCACTTTGACTGTTCAGGCTACCAGCAGGTTTACTGTGATGCTGACTTAGCCACACTGACTATTCCTCTAATGCTTGCCTAGTTAATTAGGCTACCAGTAGGTTTTTTCTGATGCTTGCTGGGGAGAGTTTATGACATCCTACACTGACCACCTAATGCTGGTTGGACAGTCCTCTGATGCTGACACATCCATATATAAGTGCATGATAAATACAGTGAAACAAACCCCAGGAATTAAAAGAAAAAAAAACTGTTAAGTGCTTTATGAAATACAATATTTTTTTTCATCTGGCTGATTTCATATGACAATGGAAAAAAATTCAGAATAAGATTTGTTATAGATTGTTTTAGAAAATTCATTTTGCAAAACAGACAGCCATGGTAACAAAAGAACCTTTAATGAGCAGGTGCTCAGTACAAGTTACATCTTATTCAGTCAAAAGTCGATTAATTAATGTAGAATCTGGTGTGGTGGCATCCAAAATTACCTTGTAAACATACATATACTACTGGCTAGATACATTCAACCCTCTCTTAAACCATGCAGGAATTTGTCTTCAAAATTAAATTTACAAACAGATAATATGTTTTCCTTGTTTTATTTGATTTTTAATGGCTCTTTAGATCTCCTATTTGTAACTGTAATATAAGCATCTAGTGCTGGTATTTTTAAGAGTTTATTAATTCAGCTTATATTGCTAAAACTGTCACTGTGAAATTTATCATGAATATTCAGTAGACAATTTGCATATAAATTAATAATTAAAGTTATTTTCTGTAACATAATATGAATTTGTAATTGGTTTTGACCATGTACTTGCATAAAATTACAATATCGTAGTAAAATTGACTTTCAATGACCTTTTTTGTTGATCTTCATGTCAGACATGGTAATGTAGTACATGTATATGTATTTAGATGATATAACATCTTTAAAGTGTTACTACATGTATCTAAGACCAAATCATTCAGAACAACAGATTTGTTGAGAAGAGATTCAATTACATCTTTTGCTTTTAGTCAAGGACAGAAATTTCCATCTTTCAATGTCACAATGTGCATAAATCCTTAATTTCCTTGCCAAAAGAATTGTTGTCAGGCAACTTTTTAGACTATCACAGTTGTGATTGAATAATTAAGTGTGTTAGTATCACTTCAAGATTGTTCAGTTTGCCAAGGAGTTGCCTGTATTTACTATGGTTGCCTTTGCTAGGAGGTGCCTGTGGTATCTATGGTTTCCTTTGCTAGGAGGTGCCTGTGGTGTCTATGGTTTCCTTTGCTAGGAGGTGCCTGTGGTATCTATGGTTTCCTTTGCTAGGAGGTGCCTGTGGTATCTATGGTTTCCTTTGCTAGGAGGTGCCTGTGGTATCTATGGTTTCCTTTGCTAGGAGGTGCCTGTGGTGTCTATGGTTTCCTTTGCTAGGAGGTGCCTGTCATTACTATGTTTTCCTTTGGCAAGCAGGTGCATGTGGTTACTATGGTTTCATTTTCCAGTTATTATAAATAAGTTTCTGTGTTTCATTTCATTAAGTTTCATCTCATGCTCATGATTTGTCATGGTCTTGAGATTTTTTTTTTGGTTCTACTATGGTTTAATTGTCCAAATAAACTGTGATATTTTTTTAAAATGGTGTAAAACGTCTATTATTTATGTAAGGGCTATCATACTAACAAATATTTGCCAGTTCTTTTTTGTGAACATAATGCTTTTGACATGAAAATGAACTTTTCTTATTTTGTTTGTGTGTTGTTCATATGGTTTAACCATTGGATATCAATGATCCAATAAACATGGTTTAACCACCAAATTTCTTCTTTGAAGATATAATGAGATGAGAACCACATATTCACTATTGACCAGAACTATTTTGTAAACACCGGTCAAGCGGTCAAGCGTTGTGAATATTATATAAAAATTAAACATTTTCTTTACTATCCTCGTATCTACAAAGGCACATGTCAATAATATAGGAAATGTTGAAAGGAAACAAGTGGCTCTCTCATAGCTAACAAATTCAAAGGGATTTGTGGCAAGTCTTATTTACATGTGGACAGTTTAAGAAATAAGAAAGATGTTACTCTTATAGCAAAAAAAAAAAATCTCAAAGAGACATTGCAAGTTTTGTCTCTTGTATTTATAGATGAGGTTTTCACTCATCCTTATTGATGGAGTTGCGTTGATTTTTTATCAGTATTTCATATAGAATTAAATTTTTCAACTGTTTTTCACTTGTTACTTTATTTAGTTGTGGAAGTCAAATTATATAACTGTAGACTGATCAGGGTTCTCACCGGGTACTTTTGTTTGCTTCCTGTTACCATGGCATTTCCCTACAGTGGCCTAAAATCACTTTCAAACAAACATATATGAAAGTAAATGTTTCTTTGACATGGGGGAGTTTTTAACATTCTACACTGACAACCTAATGCCCTTGGTCGGAAGGTCAAAAAGGCTTCTTTAAATATGGTTGATTTTATATGTAAAAAAAATGAAGCATATCATTCAGTTTGTCATAAAGTATGAGGAATTAATGAGAACTAATTTTTAAGTTGAGCATTCCATTGTCCTGAGAAAAGATGATGTAAGTGAATCTCTGACAATTAATATCTAATTAAACATGAGTTTCCATGTCCTGTAAGACCTCTTATGCTAAGTATTTAACTTGTTATGTAATTTTCTTGACAAATTTTCACACAAATTGCATTTGCACTATATTATTGTATATCTGAGAATCGGCTAAATGGGACTTTTTTTTTTGCTCTATTTTAAGAAATTTACATATTTTCTTAATCTTTCATCTGTTTTTAATGCTTTTCTATATAATTTCTCATTACCATTGGATTCATGATCCATAGGCATATCACATATTATTCCATGTTTAAAGTCAGGTGGATTCATGATCCATAGGCATAACGCCATATCACATATTATTCCTTGTGTAATGTCAGGTGGATTCATGATCCATAGGCATAACCCCAAATCACATATTATTCTTTGTGTAAAGTCAGGTGGATTCATGATCCATAGGCATAACCCCATATCACATATTATTCCTTGTGTAAAGTCAGGTGGATTCATGATCCATAGGCATAACCCCAAATCACATATTATTCCTTGTGTAAAGTCAGGTGGATTCATGATCCATAGGCATAACCCCATATAACATATTATTCCTTGTGTAAAGTCAGGTGGATTCATGATCCATAGGCATAACCCCAAATCACATATTATTCCTTGTGCAAAGTCAGGTGGATTCATGATCCACAGGCATAACCCCAAATCACATATTATTCCTTGTGTAAAGTCAGGTGGATTCATGATCCATAGGCATAACCCCATATCACATATTATTCCTTGTGTAAAGTCAGGTGGATTCATGATCCATAGGCATAACCCCAAATCACATATTATTCCTTGTGTAAAGTCAGGTGGATTCATGATCCATAGGCATAACCCCATATCACATTTTTTTTTGTGAATACTGCAATTGACCTACAATGGCAATTATTAAACCTCACAGTTCTACTTTTGTTTTTTACAATTACACAATACTGTTGTATAACATTCCTTACAAGGATGGTATAAAGTGTAATTGCCCGTCTTTAGAACCGGTCAATATGATAATTGTTTTAACAGGGCTGTCGACGTTATATTTGCTGATATTTCAAATTTGCTAATTAGAAATAATTTTTTGATTTGTAATAAAGAAATTGATAGCAACTGTTAGTGATCTTTTATATACATACTTTTTTTTTCTCAGCTGTAAAGACTTGGATTGTCACTTTGTCTTATTAGGATAACTGAATTTATTTCTCTTTGATGTGAAAAATTGTCTTTTATTACAAACACTGAACTGCATTGAGACATAGAACAATTGTGTCCAACCCATAGCAAGTATGTAATGTTTGGAAGGATTTCAAGTTCCACAAAACATTTCAACGAAATAAAATATGCATCCCATTTGATAGAGACCACCCATATTTATGAAAACCTGACAGCTACCTATTAATTAGTCCTTATAATGAATACTTTACTATATAATTGTTTTTCTACCTCAAACAATTCGCAAAAATAAAAACTAACATTTTTAGAGGGGTCCCCTATATAATAATAAATGCACTCAATAATTTCACAATTCACAGTATCTTAAATCAGAAGAAAAAAATACTTGGGCCAATATTAAGTAATTGCAGATTAACCTGAATCAAGTCACAATAATATATTTTTACAAAAAGCTTACCAGTTATAATTATTTTTATAACCCCCCTCAACAAGAGTCAGGGGTATATAGTTCATTTGTCAATCGAAATTTTTTTTCCGGATGATATTCAAAAAGCTTGCATCAGATTTTAATGAAACTATTGGATATTATTACATATCAGGTATTAATGCTGGAGGATATCTGTCAAAGGTCAAGGTCACAATTAAAATAAAACATCAGAAATTTGTACAAGAGATGTTTCTGGACAATAACTCAAAAAGTGTGTACTTGATTTCAATGAAACTTTACCATATAGTTTCATATTAGGCAGATCAGAAGCCTATCGATTTTGGGCAAATCTGTCCAATGTCAAGGTCACAGTTCCAAAACATGTTAGAAAATTTAAGCAAAAATTAACCAAACAATAATTGAAAATTTGTGCATTTGATTTCAATAAAACTTTAGGATTTTATTACATAACCAGGTAGGTAAAAAGCATACTGATGCTGGAGGAATTCCATCAAATGTCAAGGTCACCAGTTAACAACAAGCTATAGAAATTTTTACAAAAAAAGTTTTTAAAAAATTTAAGCCGGTGTATCAGTGATCGCTAGATCAACTTTTTCCAGTTTTTTGTCCAATGACATAGCAGATTTTGATATTTTTCTTTATTATTCAATGTTCTCAAAATAAAGCGTTTCACACTGTTATATTTCTCTTTAAACTACACAACAATTTTGTATAGGGCAATACATAAATTATCTTTTCATTATTGGAAACAAAACATGTATTTGTAGACTCCATTTTAAAGCTCTGCGTTTTACAGTTTTGTGCTGACACCTATAACTAAGTACCAAGGGTGTATGAAAGTAAAGATTTTCTTATCAGAAGATAAATCTATTTCAATATTCAAAATTTCATGCTGATATCATTGTTTGTATTATATAATGCAGATTTTAGGAAGTAAGAAAAAGATTAACTGTCAGATAGCAGGAAGTTGTGTTTAATGCCAAATTAACGCTGTTGTCTGGTGCTAAATGAATAATACAGAGAAAGACAATCTGATTCATGTTTTGATAAAGAAATCTTTGATAGATGATAATGGTAAACATGTGCAGTTTATACTGATTGACAACATCCAAAGGTACAACCTAGTGTCTGTTAGGTACTGCTGACACATGTGGTAATCAGTTTATACTGATTGACAACATCCAAAACCTAGTGTCTGTTAGGTACTGCTGACACATGTGGTAATCAGTTTATACTGATTGACAACATCCAAAGGGTACTGCTGACACATGTGGTAATCAGTTTATACTGATTGACAACATCCAAAGGTACAACCTAGTGTCTGTTAGGTACTGCTGACACGATTGACAACATCCAAAGGTACAACCTAGTGTCTGTTAGGTACTGCTGACACATGTGGTAATCAGTTTATACTGATTGACAACATCCAAAGGTACAACCTAGTGTCTGTTAGGTACTGCTGACACATGTGGTAATCAGTTTATACTGATTGACAACATCCAAAGGTACAACCTAGTGTCTGTTAGGTACTGCTGACACATGTGGTAATCAGTTTATACTGATTGACAACATCCAAAGGTACAACCTAGTGTCTGTTAGGTACTGCTGACACGATTGACAACATCCAAAGGTACAACCTAGTGTCTGTTAGGTACTGCTGACACATGTGGTAATCAGTTTATACTGATTGACAACATCCAAAGGTACAACCTAGTGTCTGTTAGGTACTGCTGACACATGTGGTAATCAGTTTATACTGATTGACAACATCCAAAGGTACAACCTAGTGTCTGTTAGGTACTGCTGACACGATTGACAACATCCAAAGGTACAACCTAGTGTCTGTTAGGTACTGCTGACACATGTGGTAATCAGTTTATACTGATTGACAACATCCAAAGGTACAACCTAGTGTCTGTTAGGTACTGTTGACACGATTGACAACATCCAAAGGTACAACCTAGTGTCTGTTAGGTACTGCTGACACATGTGGGTAATCATTGTAGTTGTTTGTGTTTTATAATTTACCAATATAAAAACAGAGCACACATTTTGTATAGTGTGAAGTTTATTTGTCACTTGATTAAGCAACTGAAGGGGTTCATCAGACAAAACAATAAATACATTTGACCAAGAATATACATGTAGCTGTTCAGTAGCTGGAATTGACCACAAATGTAGCTGTTTAATAGCTGAAATTGACCACAAATGTAGCTGTTAAATAGCTGAAATTATCCCAATCCAATGACACATAATACAAGGAGAATGAGGTCTATGTCAGCCATGGAGAGAGCAACTATTTATCATAACCGTGTTAGTTGTCAGTATCCTTGGTTGGAAACATGAAATCCATTCCCTAGTTAAATGTGATCCACCAAGGTTTTTTTATGAGGATCTTCAGAATTCATATTTTGGACCATGCGGAGGGTTTTTTTTTTGGTACACATTTTATACAAGATAACACATTCTGGGGTATTGGTTTTCAGGAGAAGGTCTAAGATCAATAGTCAATAGTGATTTATGACAAATAATAAAGAGTGGTTTACAATGTTGATTGATAGATACAAAGTGATAGGTGGACTTGCTTAATCTATTGGCCATTTGTTTTGAAATGTAGAGAACTAACACAGGATTACTGCATGCTGTGTATGATTGATGTGAGGTATTTTTGAAAGTTATTTTAACAGATGGAGGTTGATGGATGGTATAACTTAAGTATGCAAAGTTAATTAAGACAAACACCTGAGACTTCCCTTTTAATCTTCAATCTGGTCATACATGACATCAGTGATCAACTGATTACTGTAAATAGATGGACACTGGATGGTAGTCAAATACCACATTCAGCATGTCTTACACATTCATGTACATTGTTTAAAAATATCAGTGTATTTGTACATGTACTATTTTACGAAAGAGAAAGAAAAGGGCCTGCTCCACTTTGATACCATATATTTATTTCATATACAGATGTACTAGATGAATAAAGCACATATATTTAAACAAATTTAAAAATTAATTATTTCAGTATAAACCCATTGAATGACCAGTTTTATAAATGAAAGAAGAATTAGTACATAATAACTGTTAAGCTTTCACTCAAGACTGTAAATTGAGGGTTCTCTTTCAATAAAACACTGACATAAACTAATACTTAACAACTGGAAACTGTGCAGTAAAAATTCATCCAAAATCATTCCCTGATAAACAATAATGAAATTGAAAAATTACCTCATGCAAAGATGACTTAATAATGTACCTATGTATATGTGTAATGGTAAAGCAATTTGTCCCTGAAAATGTGCCCAGCTAGGTCAGAACCTGGGACATCTCACATTGTAAGCTGCCCTGAAAATGTGCCCAGCTAGGTCAGAACCTGGGACATCTCACATTGTAAGCTGCCCTGAAAATGTGCCCAGCTAGGCCAGAACCTGGGACATCTCACATTGTAAGCTGCCCTGAAAATGTGCCCAGCTAGGTCAGAACCTTGGACATCTCACATTGTAAGCTGCCCTGAAAATGTGCCCAGCTAGGTCAGAACCTGGGACATCTCACATTGCTGCCCTGAAAATGTGCCCAGCTAGGCCAGAACCTGGGACATCTCACATTGCTGCCCTGAAAATGTACCTTAACCACTTGGCCACAGAGGCCCCTAGGACAATTGCCCCCCATCTGTCAATTTTCTTGGATAATTTAAAAAATAATAGTAAATAAGGAATATGGAATTTTCTTAGATAATTTTAAATAAAAATCATAAATAACTTTTTATATATACTCATTTATATTTGATTTCACTTAATTTTCTTTGATGATACTGTTAAAGGGTTAACTATTTATTTAAGAATTAAATAATTTACAATTGATTTCACTTTAACCTTCTTTGATGATAATTAACTATTTATTTGGGTGGCATCGTGGTTTCCAGTCATTGATTGGTTCTCATCATCCAAATATCTGGAACTTCCTTGGAAAACTGAAACGTCAACAGTCATTACACCAGGTACAACTAACCCAGATTCTAGCAGGTGACGTCATCCCACAGAGAAAAAAGTACCAAGATACTGCAAGCCGCCTATTAAACCTAGTACAGAACTATGCCAACAGACATGTAACGGACTTCTTGAGGGGTATTGCATACAACATTCACTTTTAGGACTTAGTGCTCAAGTGACATTAGTGCTGAACAAATATATTTAAATGATTGTTATCTCTGTAATATTTTTGTTTGCTTTACTTCTGTGTGTCATTAATAAAAACAAATTTTCATCTTATGTATTCTTTTATTTTTTAAAACATGACAAATATATGGGGGCAATTGTCCAATGGGGGGCAATTGTCCTAGGGGCAGTTGTCCTAGGGGGGCAATTGTCCAGGGGGCAGTTGTCCGGGGGCAATTGTCCAGGGGGCAGTTGTCCGGGGGGCAGTTGTCCTGCTCCCCTAATATCTATTTTGAGATATTCTCAAAATGGCAAAAGTTGTCCTGCATCCCTTTGTAATCATGTCCATATTTTACAATACACCATAACTAATCTGTTGATTATGAAAAAAGACAACCTAGAGAATTTATTTGTCTGTCCTGAAGACAGCTCAGCATGTAATGACTTTTGCACATGTAAATCAACTAATTTTACAGCTTTTGTTGGTTTTCTTCTTTTCATCTCCTGATTATAGGGTGTAGATTGATATATGGCATTTGTACCAACTTTCTGTTTTTTAAAAGATATTTGCTATCATGAGACCTTCTATTCATGCACAACAGCTGACTGTAGCCATATATATTATCTCCATTAATCACAAAATACATTGTGACTCCATGGATCAGACCAACTCTAATAGTTAAGTACCCATTACAAATCCTAAAGTGTTTAACTGGTAAAAAACAATTACGATACTATAGAAATATTTGTATTTGCAGGCTGTGACTTTCATGTGGATATAGTGTACTATGGAAGGTTAATTCAAAGTTTGGTGAGTAGAAATAATGTCAATTATTATTGTTTTGTAAAAGTGCAATATTTGAGATATATTCAAAGATCGTGATTACCTATAATTAGGTAAACTAAGACGATTCTTTAAAAGTGCAGTAAGATCTATAGATATATGTGAAGAATTATTTTTAACGGTATTATATTTTACTGTTTCTCTATTACCACAGAGGGTGCAGATTTAGTTTGTGGTTTCTCTTATGTTGGTGAAAGATATTTTAAATTTATCCCAACTTGAAATTGAAAGTGAATTCAGTTCTTGCCAAAAATAAATAAATATGGAAATGACAATTTAACAAATAAAAAACTAAAAGGTCAATTAATATATAGCATGATATATTGGTAAAAAAAAATGTAATTACATTCCAGACTGTATATGACATATACTGAACATTCTGGACTGTATAGGATTTGTTTGCAGACTGGTCTGTATAGGACTTACATACTGGACTGTATAGGACCTACATGCTGACTGGCTGTATGGGACTTACATACTGACTGGCTGTATAGGACTTATGTACTGACTGGCCTCGAGAAGCGGTATTGGGCCTCGAATAACTGTATTAGCCCTCGGTGTTGCCTCTGGCTAATACAGCTATCCTCAACCCATAAATACCACTTCCCTTGGACATTATACATGTCAAATATGAAAACACTCATTTAATAACACTATAGTATAGGACTAATTTACTGACTGGCTGTATAGGACATATACTGGGCTGTATAGGACTTAAATACTGACTGCCTGTTTAGGACTTATATACTGACTGGCTGTATAGATTCTATACAGCCAGTCAGTATATAAGTCCTATACTGCCCAGTCAGCATATAAGTCCTATACAGCCCAGTATATAAGTCCTATACAGCCCAGTATATAAGTCCTATACAGCCCAGTATATAAGTCCTATACTGCCCAGTCAGCATATAAGTCCTATACAGCCCAATATATAAGTCCTATACTGCCCAGTCAGCATATAAGTCCTATACAGCCCAGTATATAAGTCCTATACAGCCAGTCAGTATACAAGTCCTATACAGCCCAGTATAGTATAGAACTTATATACTGGGCTGTATAGGACTTGTATACTGACTGGCTGTATAGGACTTATATACTTACTGGCTGTATTGGACTTATATACTGACTGGCTGTATAGGATTTATATAGTGACTGGCTGTATAGGACTTGTATACTTATTGGCTGTATTGGACTTATATACTGGGCTGTATAGAACTTATATACTGAGCTGTATAGGACTTAAATACTGACTGCCTGTTTAGGACTTATATACTGACTGGCTGTATAGAACTTATATACTGGGCTGTATAGGACTTGTATACTGACTGGCTGCATAGAAC
This sequence comes from Limnoperna fortunei, assembly GCA_944474755.1. Lineage (NCBI taxonomy): Eukaryota > Metazoa > Mollusca > Bivalvia > Mytilida > Modiolidae > Limnoperna > Limnoperna fortunei. The sequence goes on along the minus strand of OX104117.1, from coordinate 29,273,213 downwards.
TTATATACTGGGCTGTATAGGACTTATATACTGACTGGGCAGTATAGGACTTATATACTGGGCTGTATAGGACTTATATACTGACTGCCTGTTTAGGACTTAAATACTGACTGGCTGTTTAGGACTTATATACTGACTGGCTGTATAGAACTTATATACTGGGCTGTATAGGACTAGACTTATATGCTGACTGGGCAGTATAGAACTTATATACTGGGCTGTATAGGACTTATATGCTGACTGGGCAGTATAGGACTTATATACTGGGCTGTATAGGACTTAAATACTGACTGCCTGTTTAGGACTTATATACTGACTGGCTGTATAGAACTTATATACTGGGCTGTATAGGACTTAAATACTGACTGGCTGTGTTGGACTTATATACTGGGCTGTATAGGACTTATATACTGGGCTGTATAGGACTTATATGCTGACTGGGCAGTATAGGACTTATATATTGGGCTGTATAGGACTTATATACTGGGCTGTATAGGACTTAAATACTGACTGGCTGTTTAGGACTTATATAATGACTGGTTGTTTAGGACTTATATACTGACTGGCTGTGTTGGACTTATATACTGGGCTGTATAGGACTTGTATACTGACTGGGCTGTATAAGACTTATATACTGACTAGGCTGTATAGGACAGAAAATGTTGCTAATCTCCCCACACTCAGTTTTTCATATATGAGTTGAAATAATCCTTAACATCTTAACACAGAAATTGGAACCTACATAATTTGCTCACTTTGTTCATGACATATTATTTTTTTGTTTCCATATTTTGTCCCGTATTAGATGGTTCTAAAAAAAAAAAGATAATCGAAAGTGTAGACATGCCAGGTGTTCCATGGTATAATTGTCTTGTTGCAACGAGTCCAATACTATTCACACTGTGTACTAATAGTTTAGTTTCTACCAAAGGTCAGGAATTTTCTCCAGGTACTACAGCTACCTCCCCGAATAAAAACTGGATACCATGATACAGCTAAAAAATTGCTGAAAGTGGCATTCAACATCATTCAATCAAACAAACAAAACTAATTGTGTAGTTGATAGCTTAATGAAGCTACAACAAACTATTAAAAAGGGACATGTGGCAATGTGGTGAGTTCATGGTTTACCACAAAGATAATTTTATCAACCATGTTGATAATCTACTTTGAAAAGTTTAATTAATGTGACCTTCATTAGATAGAATGTCTTTTGAAAGCTGTTTACAAGTATTGGTGTATGATGTACTTTTATGTTAACTATGCACTTCCTGGGATGAAGAAGATGACGATCATATTATACAATTTATTTAATTTGATTGTAAGCTAAAATATGATTGGACAATCAAATAGAGCAACACAGGTTATATGAAATAACTTCCATGGGTCACATGACCTATTCTTATGCCTTTAAAATTCAAATAGTTCCATAACATCAATTTTAACCATTAACATTGTAAAATTTTATCATTAAAATTAAAATATAAGAAATATTTCAATTTCTGAACAGGTTATCTGATATAACTTGTTCAAACATTTGAAATATGCTTTAAATATATATACATATGCAAGTTCTACTTGTAAAATATACTGTATGCAAGAAAAATTGTCCCAAAATGTTCAGTGTTACATGCATTTATAGTATATACTATGTATAGTATATACTGTGGTGCTTTAAACTTAGTTATTTATAGATAGAAACTTCAAAAAATAAAGATTACATAATTTTTTTCTGTCAAGATTTGTTAAATATAAAAAGCTACATATCAGTACTGATCAATTAAATGTCAAGAAGTATAAAAAAGACAGGTGACTATGTCAATGAAAATAAATGACTTGGGTTATTGTGACCTTTTTGTACAAAATTTATGAATGGAGCAATGGGATTGATATGAATATTGTGTGTTAGGGTGACAACCTAAGTTAAGGAGTGTTATCATGATCATCCGATTGATTGAAAGCTGTGATTGGTATCAATATATCACCTGATTCACCAGGTAACAACCCATTATAGGTGGAATCTTTGATACCACATAGGATAACCGATTTAAAGTGTAAAAAAATAATCCTAAAAGAGATTAAACTAATAAACTTAAAAACAGGCATTAATAAATATTGCTTATATTAGACTAGGTCTTACCTATTTTAACAGGTGTGTTCTCAGATATAATCCAGTAAGAAAACATGTAATAAGTAAGTGCAATTATATATTTCAGTAATCTTAATCTTGGGGTGTTCAAAACAAATTACCCTAGTACAGATTAAAATTTTTCTGTATTGCTAAATCAATGTGGATTTCTTGAGATTGTGTGTGTGTGTTTTCAACAAAGCCACAACTCAAAGTTGGCTAAATGTTCTTGTAAATCTTAAGCATAATCATTTTAAAAATTTACCCCTTGAAGACGTAAAAACTTGTTAGCACAATACCTAAATAGTTCCTCATCTTGTTCAATTAGCACTAGCTAACTAGTTTCTTGAAAGATTCAAACTGAAGTTATGAAGAAGCTTTATATTGACTATGTCTCATTAGGGATCAAAAAGCAGAATTTTTTATGTGCAATATGTTTAGAGTTATTCCCCTTGAAAATATAGAAAAAGAGTAAAATCTTTCTTGTTAACTAACTAAATGCTTTCTTAACAGATTCAAAGCAGTTATATACAAGGTTTATATAGACAATGTAAAGTTTGAACAAGCTGAATTCTGTGTACAAGATTGATTTGAGTTATGACTCTTGAAGAAAAAAAGTTATATGTAATTCCTAACTAACTATCAAAATAGTTATCTGGAAGATTTAAACTAAATTGACAAACATGAATAACTTTTGATAGAAAATATCTCACTCAACCTTAAAAAAACTAGAATCTATCATTTACTGTTCAGCACTCATTATTAAACTACTGGATTAAATTATACCTACAGCCTTGTTATTTGTAAATTTGGTCTACAAAATTACTACTGCATGCAAACAAAACAGCCATTTATCTTTGGTTAGCAATTAACAATCTTATCTCTTAAGGATATTGTTATTTCTTTAAGTCAACAAGAAACTTGAGAGAAATATAGCATCAGGACCTACAGGTGGTTTTTATTTTTCTGATTAAATTACTTTTGAAACTGTTTTGTTGTTCTTTTTTCTTCAAGCCAACTTTGTTAACTGGAAATTGATCTAAGGAACAAAGAAATTAATAACAAATTTAAACCTTTAACTATTACATAATGTTTTTGTTTGATCATGCTTTGTAAATAAGTCAATGCAAAAAAACATTCTTAAATCCTAACTTCAAGAGGTTTAAAATGGTAAACTAAAAGGTGTTGTGTGCTTCAAGGGAGATAACTTCAAAATGAAATGACTAAAATGGCAAGGTAGACAAGTGTATTGTATAAATAATTAAAATAAAAATATTAGAATACTGATAACATATTAGTATATATAATTATCTAGTTATGATGTTTATTAAATAAAATGTATACAGATTAAAATTTAAGGGGAGATAATTGTGAAAATAAATTTTAAAATGTTTTAAAATCTTCTTGACATGTGAATTTTTTTCAAATAGGAATATGTGTGTTTATGTTAATGTTTTGATTGATTTTTTTTTCTTTTGGTCACTGAATAATTAAACAGTTTGTTACATTGTTATGAGTTCTGAATATTTTTCTGTTGTTTAACATGTTTCTGTATTGGTGTATTATCTGTTAATTGATAAATAATGCAATCATAAGCACCTGCATTTAATTAATTACTGTTTTATATCAATCTATGCAATCTATATTACCTCCACATCTGAACAAGTATTTTTGTGAATACTTTAGGATACATGAATAATAATGGATTATTTACTTTTTCTTTATTAAGAATAGAATTAGTGACACAAATATGTAATTGACTGAAATGTGTTATATTTATATACTGCCGCATGTTGGAGAAATTGAGATTCTATCAAATATTTGTGATTAGATCAGGGTCATGGCAGTATAAAGCATGGCTTGTTGGCTGGTTGGTTTATAAATATCTGTCAGTGGTAAACAGGTTTCTTGTATCTTTTAAATAGTTTTTGGATCTTTTCTCTTATGACAGGTAACACATTTCTTACTTTTATGCATTTTTTGTTTGCATGGAATTTTCTTCTGCAAAAGAATGCAGTTATAATTGTATTTGATAGTCTTATATTCAAACACGTTTTGTCTGTATTTTAGTATCTGTGATGTAATTGTGTACAAATTGAAATGCATTAACAAGTTATAGCATTTAATTGCAGACTTTTAACAGTTATGACATCATAGTAAAAATGGTACGCTAATTAAAACATGTGCTTTGCTTCAACTCAGTTTTAGATGAATCAAGGGAAATATTTAGTTCAATACAAACAAACAAAAACTGTTCATTTTCGGCCACACATTAGACCAAAGGTATCTTGGAATTTTTTGCTATAAAAGAACAATCAACATTAAAAGTATCGATTTAAAATTTTGGCAATGATAAATGTTGGAGTCGGTGTACCTTGCTTAAATTTAGGCACAAACTTGCAGCCTAAGTGTTGACATGCTGGTGATCACTAGTCAATGACTTAAACATTTAATACCACTCAGCCACTTAGGCTCAAGTACAATTTGATATGTTATGTGAAATTTTGGAGTCAAGCTCTTTGAAATGAACTCTGAGACCATTTTTTTTTAATTTGAATTATGGACACTTCCATTAAAACATAATATGGCAAGTTCAAAGAAAATTCATTGACAAATTATTATCAGTGAATGTTGAACCCTTAAATATGTTTTAATATGTTGTAGAATAAAAAAACCAGCTTAAAGTTGTAAAAAGAAGAATTGACCCAAGTCAGTGTTATTAACCCAGCATACTTTGTATCTGTGTACATGTTTACCATGGAACAGGATGTACACCTGCTAGAATCATTAGCCCTACTACAGCTGTATTAACTGGATAATGTTTAATAAGTCAACATTTTAAGTGCACATTGACCTATTTTTTTATTCTTGAGAGAGGATTAATTTCATACTTCATATGTATAACTGCAGGATATAACAAATTATGATACTATATAGTACAAATATTTTGAAATCTAATTCTTATGATAAAGGAAATAATTTTTGTGAGATAAATTACTACTAGTAGTTTTTGAACAAAAATACCACAAACATAAAGATACACGTATGAGGTTAATTAAGAAGGGTCTTATTATAAAATTCATTTTCATTAAGTAGTTCCAAGTCCAAAAAAAAATTTGAATTGGACTTTGTCAAAAACTACAAATTGGATTGTGCTGAAAATTGAACCGGATTTTCCTTTTATGGTATTTAATAGCTGTACAAAGTTTAAATAAAATCTGTTGACGTGTTTTCAAGTTATTATCTGGAAACCACCTAGGCACGGACAGACGGACACTCATATCCATACAGAGGGTATCACATAATACCCCACCACTTTGTGCTGCGGGGTATAAAAAGGATTTATTTTGACTAAAATAAAAGCCAAGGAAGTAAGGATATAAAGAATATTTTTTAATTGCAGCCTTTATAATGTTGATAAATGTGCTTGATGCAAAAACCTATTCTTCTAAAAGTGTACTCGGGTTGCTCAATCCTTTGATAAAAACCAGACAAGATATAGCTTCAAAATTTCTGAAAACATCAAACCAAAAACCGTTGCTAAAAATTTTTCTCAATCAATGAGCTTCTTTTGAGCTTGATAAAAAAAAATTAAATTGAAGGACAACATAAGATCAACATTTCAAATATTTAATCTTGCATCAGATTAACTAAGGCTGACATCACTAGATGTTGTATCTGTTCTGGTTATAAAGCCTCCTTGTTTAACTAAGGCTGACATCATTACCAGACATCACTAGATATTTTGGTTATAAATCCAATACTTGGTTCACAGAGTATTTTCTTATTAATCTGCTAATCAAGTACCAACTGTTTTTCTGCCTTCATTAGTTGTTGAGGGAAATTCTATGTTTGTAATGAAATTTGATAAAAATGAAAAAAAGATAACATGTTTATCAGACTAATATAAACTTCCGTATGATGTAAGAAGACAGCTTAGTCTAAACAATGACAGACTACATGTGTCTTTGATTAGATTAATCACTTTGTTCTTTCTAAACATAAGTTAAATCTTTATAATGGTATTATGTCATTGATTTAACATTAAGTTAAAGCGTTTGCAGATTTTTGTATCTGAAGTATTATCTTAGTTCATGTTATCGCTAGGTTGATATTTACCAACTGAAAAACTCCACTGATGAAAAGCTACAATTAATAATGTGAAGTACAAACATTTCTGTTGGGAGTGTGCTAACAGTATACCTGTTATTTTTGTTTTAAAAAATTTCTCAACATGATGTGAGATTTGGCATATTATGATACAAATGGCAAAAATCATAACACGCTAAGGTAAGAACAAATATTATTTTGACAATTCTCTAGCTGGATTTTTTATGCTAACATGTATCACTCTGTATCAGTAAATTTGATTTCAAGGTCTCATGTTCATGATGTTAGAAATGTTGATCATACCGTGTCCTTCAATCTTTCTCGAAAGAAGATATATTGAGTGACTCATGCATGATAGTAAAACTTTTTTAGCAAGCTTTTCAAATAGGTTTTTGCATCCAGTTCTATTTATTGACATTTGAAAAATGTACTTTTCATCCTCCTTGCATGAGACATTTTGTAGAACTTGTTTACATAACAATGAACTGTGTTATACCCATGTAGTAGATTTTCTTTGAGTATAAAAGGGATAAATTGTATTTACTCCAAAATATTTTATGTTATCATGAAATACCAATATTTGCAAAATTCAAGTTATTTTACCTTTAAGTTTGTAAATTTTAAATAGCTATACAGTACCAAGTTAACCGAAATAATAGAATAATATAGTTAATTGTGAACACATTTATAAAAAATATATCAGTAAGCTTTTATTGTGTTCTTTTACCAGCATCAGATAAGGCAAAGTAATATATAAAACTAAGCTGTTTGATTAAAAATACTAGAAGATATTGATAAATACTGCTAATACCAGAATTGAAGATAGTACTGAACAATGGCATTGTGTGGTAATACTGGTATTAATTCGACCTAAAAATTGTCGTTCTGTGATAAATATTCTAAAGAATTCAGTAGACACTGCTGGTTTTAGTAGAATGGCAGATACCGCAAGATTTTAAAAAATATTTTTGCAATATGACTATGACTTAATGATTCTTAATTCATATATCTAAATTTCTGTCTGAAAAAAGGATTGTAAATAATGTTTTTCTTCAGTACTAGTTAAAACCAAGGGACACGGTGGTGCAATTGATTTTGAAGTCTGATTGATTGATTGATTGATTAATGGTGTTTAACGCCCGAGCAGCAATATTTCAGCTATATTCAGGCGATTTGAAGTCTGTGTGGCACCATTTTGTAGTCTTGTGGTATTTTTAACATTAAAGAAATGCCAAACAAATTCAAACATCTGCCTGTGTACACATAAGGAATATTATATACCATAGTAACACTGACAACTTTATCTGAGTATCAAAGTGTTTTTTAAGATGATCAATGACATTTCTTATGTATATGTCTTATTTTACTTTCAGGTTTTTTGTGCAGGGTAAATAGGATGAAAAATAAAGATGTAAATTTAATGAAGACAAGCCTTCTAAGAAATGAAGCTGATGCCACGAGTTCTTTTTCTGTTATTTCTCTTATCAGCTCTTACTATGCTGTTTGTGGCCAAATGTGGACTACATATAGACCTTGAATCCAACCAGTTTGGGTTACCAGATCACAACCATATAAAATCGAGAGAACTGTTTGGTGATGTTATTGAAGAGACTGAACGAAAATATCAAAACAAAATTGACGAACTTCAGGGAAAAATTTCTGCATTAGAAAAATCTATTAGGGATCAAAATGTAAAAATTCAGAATGTCTCATCATACAAATCTAGTCCATCTGAAATAATAATTGAAGGCGTTGGAGAGATTTCTTACGAGGTAAATGTATCCAGTGAAATGCAGCATTATTTTGAAGAAAAATTGAGGGCAGCTGAAATTCTTCATGGTGTCGAAATGAAAACAGAATATGAAGTTACACCGTTCAACCGATTTACATACAACCGTATATACCTGGTGGACCCAGGTCTAGGAAAGCGAGTTGTTGAAAAACCTATAGGTCAAAAAAGGAAAGATCTGCATGAAGTTATATCGTTTAGTGTAGATTTATTAAATAAGCAGAGACCAATCAATTCTAAACTTTATTCTTTCAGCGATTTTGTTGAAGGGATATATAGGGCCCACTCTACCTCAGGTACACAGTATGAACTATATTTTAGAAATATAGATTTTATAGAAGATAAAAGTAGATATTCCAAAGTGATTGTTATGAGACCATTTGGACCACTTCTGTCTGTATCCTCAACATCTGTCAATACTGGACAGGAATGGATCAACTTAATTCTTCCTCTTAAAAATCGCTTAGACTCATTTCTACAGTTTATGAATAGGTTTACTGATATTGTTATTTCTAAAGATAAAAGAGTGTTTTTGACAGTTGTATATTTTGGAACTGATGGACTTATGGAAGCGAAGAATATTATGTCATCTGTTTCTAAAAACACAGGATATAAACATTTTCGTCTTGTAAATTTAAATGAAAATTTCTCTCGAGGCCGAGGATTACAAGTTGGTGTCCAGAACTGGAAAAACGGTGATGTTATTCTATTTCTATGTGATGTTGACATAGTTTTTTCTCTTGAATTTTTAGAACGTTGTCGTCTCAACACTGAGAGAACCAAAAAAGTTTATTATCCAATTGTGTTCAGTCTATACAACCCCAAAGTTGTGTACACATTACAAGGTCACTCTATACCAGCAGAGAAAGACCAAATTATTATTTCAAAGCAAACTGGATTTTGGCGAGACTTTGGATATGGTATGACTTGTCAGTACAGATCTGATTTTCTCATGACAAAAGGATTTGACCAAAATTTTAATGGATGGGGTGGTGAGGATGTTGCACTTTATAAAAAATATGTTCGTAGTCACTACATGGTTATTAGAGCAACAGATCCGGGTATTTTTCATCTGTGGCATGAGAAATATTGTGACCCCCAACTGCCAATAGATCAATACCAAGGCTGTATTCGATCTAAAGCTTTATCAGAGGCCTCTCATGCTCAGCTTGGCTTTCTAGCATTTAAGGATGAGATAAGTAGACATAAAACTGACACCAGTACAACAAATCTCAGGAATAACAACACAGGTGGTGTATCATGACCAGACTTCAAGATCACAAACATGTTTTTACAGGTGGTATATCATGACCAGATTTCAAGATCACAAACATTTTTTTCATACAAAATTGTATTATTTCCTCTTACAAATGAAAGACATGTGGTTTTCTTAAACTTGTTAGTTGTATTAGCTTACTTATGTTTTTGGTAATATTATTATTTTTCCTAAAATTTAAGTTTTTCTTGTTTTCTGAAGTCAATGCCTGCTGAACAATTTGATATTCGAACCTGGATCTTTTAAGTAATTTTGTTGAGAAAAGCATTTTGAAGTGGTAAATATATAAAACAAATGTGTATCCACTTAAGTGAGAAATCATGTCCATTTAAAAACATTTATTTATTTTAAAATGTTTGTAATTAAAAATTTTAATTTGTTAACTAGTTCTTCTTAGTTTTTAGACAGATTATGTGTTTATTTTGTGTACAATTCTGGGTATAGTTATTCCGACCTGTCACAATCTGGGTTAATATCAAAACTTTATTTCTGCTATGAAGATTTACTTCCATTGTATGTGTATTGGCTTTGTAACATGGTAACTATATAGGGTATTGATTCAGTGAAGTAAAACAGACAGAAACAGAGTATGACCATTATTGATCTGTGTATTAAGAGACCAACCAATTCATGATGGTGACCATAGAGAATTGGATTATTTTAATCTGTCATGAATACCTCTTTAAGATGTAGTCTTGTTTTAAACAATCCTTTCTACAAAAAAATGCATGTAAGATGGACACACTTTTAGAATATCATAAATATACTGTAGGTATATATCACTTGTGTTTTACTGTCAGAAGCTCTAGACTAAACTAGTGGGTACATGTAACAGTCAGAGGTACTAGACTTTTAGTGGGTACATGTAACAGTTAGAGGTACTAGAATATTAGTGGGTACATGTAACAGTTAGAGGTACTAGACAACTAGTGGGTACATGTAACAGTCAGAGATACTAGACAACTATTGGGTACATGTAACAGTCAGAGGTACTAGACTATTATTGGGTACATGTAACAGTCAGAGATACTAGACAACTAGTGGGTACAAGTAACAGTCAGAGGTACTAGAATATTAGTTGGTACATGTAACAGTCAGAGGTACTAGACTTCTAGTAGGTACATGTAACAGTCAGAGATACTAGACTATTATTGGGTACATGTAACAGTCAGAGATACTAGACAACTAGTGGGTACAAGTAACAGTCAGAGGTACTAGAATATTAGTTGGTACATGTAACAGTCAGAGATACTAGACAACTAGTGGGTAGTTGTTACAGTCATATGTACTAGACTATAAGTGGGCAGATGTAACAGTTAACGGTACTAGACTTCTAGTAGGTACATGTAACAGTAAGAGGTACTAGACTTCTAGTGGGTACATGTAACAGTAAGAGGTACTAGACTTTTAGTGGGTACATGTAACAGTTAGAGGTACTAGACTTCTAGTGGGTACATGTAACAGTCAGAGGTACTAGACTATTAGTGGGTACATGTTACAGTCAGAGGTACCAGACTTCTAGTGGGTAAATGTAACAGTCAGAGGTACTAGACTATAAATGGGTACATGTAACAGTTAGAAGCACTAGACTATTAGTGGGTACATGTTACAGTCAGAGGTACCAGACTTCTAGTGGGTAAATGTAACAGTAAGAGGTACTAGACTATAAATGGGTACATGTAACAGTTAGAAGTACTAGACTCATAGTGGGTACATGTTACAGTCAGAGATACTAGACTATAAATGGGTACATGTAACAGTTAGAAGTACTAGACTCATAGTGGGTACATGTTACAGTCAGAGATACTAGACTATAAATGGGTACATGTAACAGTTAGAAGTACTAGACTCATAGTGGGTACATGTTACAGTCAGAGGTACCAGACTTCTAGTGGGTAAACGTAACAGTCAGAGGTACTAGACTATTTGTGGGCACATGTAACAGTTAGAGGTACCAGACTTCTAGTGGGTACATGTAACAGTCAGAGGTACTAGACTATAAATGGGTACATGTAACAGTTAGAAGTACTAGACTCATAGTGGGTACATGTTACAGTCAAGAGATACTAGACTATAAATGGGTACATGTAACAGTTAGAAGTACTAGACTCATAGTGGGTACATGTTACAGTCAGAGGTACCAGACTTCTAGTGGGTATATGTTACAGTCAGAGGTACTATACTATTTGTGGGCACATGTAACAGTTAGAGGTACTAGACTTTTAGTGGGTACATGTAACAGTAAGAGGTACTAGACTTTTAGTGGGTATATGTAACAGTAAGAGATACTAGACTTTTAGTGGGTATATGTAACAGTAAGAGATACTAGACTATTAGTGGGTATGTGGGTACATGTAACAGTAAGAGGTACTAGACTTTTAGTGGGTATATGTAACAGTAAGAGATACTAGACTTTTAGTGGGTATATGTAACAGTAAGAGGTACTAGACTATTAGTTGGTACATGTAACTGTCAGAGGTACTAGACTATTAGTGGGTACATGTAACAGTCAGAAGTACTAGAATATTAGTGGGTACATGTAACAGTCAGAGGTACTAGACTTTTAGTGGTTACATGTTACAGTCAAAGGTATTAGACTATTAGTGGGTATATGTTACAGTCAGATGTACTAGACTACTAGTGGCTACATGTTACCGTCAAATCAGAGGTACTAAATTAATAGTTGGTACAGAGGTACTTAACTACTAGCTAGTTGGGACTTGTAACATTCAGACGCACTAGACTACTGGTCGGTACACTTTACAGTCAGAAGTACTAGGCTACTGCTGGGTACATGCTACTATCAGAATTATAGTCTACTAGTGAGTCAGTAGATGTAACAGTCAAGGGTACTAGAGTTCTAGTAGTTACATGTAACACTCGGAGGCCCTAGACTCATAGTGGATACATATAAACAGTTTTACTAGACAAATAGCGATTACATGTTCATGTGACTTGTATAGCTGATTACTAATATATATCTAGAATACATGTTACGGTATTTGACCAATAATATCAAGGCTAAATATTACGATTTTAGTTTACATGGAGCATGTTCCTTAAATCTGGTGACGTAGTGTCATCGCTAACTTACTAGTCTCTCGTTCGTGATCTCGCGCTGATTTTGACCATAGGTAGGACGACGGTT
>OX104117.1:28003286-28060562 GCA_944474755.1 Limnoperna fortunei | reverse complement strand
CAACAGACAAATATGGCCGCTGTTACTAAAAATAGAACATCGGGTCAACACAGGTTTTTGATCATTATCTAAAAAATTATAATAGCTATAGAGAAAACCGTTACCTCAAATTAATCAGCACATTAAGGTCTACTATAGTTGCTTTTAGTGTGAAGTTGTGTATTGGCTTCTTGTAGGAGTTATTGCCCTTTATTGATGATTTTTGACAAAATTTTGGGTATTTACAATATAACCTGAAAACTATAGGAGGTAGAGTGAAACTGTAAAAGGCAAAAATGATCAACAATAAAAGCCCTACAATTCACTTGATTGGTCTGAAATTGTCAGATGACTCCTTATATGAGTTATTGCCTTTAAATGGTAATTTTTTTTATGAAATTTTCCGTTTTTGTCCTGTAACTTAAAAAACTATAGCAGCTAGATTGAAACTGTAAATTGCACAAATGATCAGCAATAAAGGCCCTACAATTCACTCGATTGGTCTGAAATTGTCAGACAACTCCTTAAATAAGTTATTGCCCATAAATGACAATTTTTTTATGAAATTTTCCGTTTTTGTCCTGTAACTTAAAAACTGTAGCAGCTTGAGTGACACTGTTAAACGCAAAAATGATCAGCAATACAAGCCCTACAAATTACTTTAGAGTTTGAAATTGTCAGATGACTCCTTATAGGAGTTATTGCCCTTAAATTGCAATTTTTTATGAAAATTTCCGTTTTTGTCCTGTAACTTAAAAACCATAACAGCTAGAGTGAAATAATAATTGCAAAAATGATCAGCAATAAAAGCCCTACAATTCACTTAATTGGTCTGAAATTGTCAGATGACTCCTTATAGGGGTTATTGCCCTTAAATGACAATTTTGTTATGAAATTTTCCATTTTTGTCCTGTAACTTGAAAACTATAGCAGCTAGATTAAAACTGTAAATAGCACAAATGATCAGCAATATAAGCTCTACAAATGATTGTTTAGTCCAAAATTGCATGATGACTTTATAGGAGTTATTGCCCTTTCATTATGAATTTGGACAAATGAACAGTTTTTGAATTATAAATTAGTTTATAACACACCTATTAGTAGAGTAAAACTGTAAATTTCTAAAAGTACCCTAAAGGACAATGCCTAAAAACCATTTAATTTTCAGATGGCACCTTATAGGAGTTATTGTATTTAACAAAAATTTTTGAAGAAATGTTTAGTTTTTGCACAGTAACTTAAAAGCTATAACAACTAGACTGAAACTGTTAATTTCAAAAATTTTAATAAAGTTGAAGTTATTTGGATTCCAGGTGAGCGAGTACATGCTCCTGGGAGCCTCTAGTTTCATATACGATGTTAACTTGTGATATAATACTGCATGACATTGTATTAAAATTGAAAAACATGTGAAATAAAAGCAAGTTTAAAACAAACAATCTACACTTACAGAAATGATCGTCATTTTAAATCACCTACAACATATTATGTATTCTCAAAATGTTGTAGATGTAATATAATTATACTTGTAAAATAAGTAAAATTCCAATCTAATTAAAATTAAATCTTTCACTTGCTCCCCTTTTTGTTGTTGGTCGCTGCGTTGCAGCGACCACAGCAAAAAAGGGGGGGGGGGGCAAGTGAAAGATTTAATTTTAATAAGAATGGTAAAATTCATACCTAAAAAAATGACATGATAACGATGTGCGGTTAACATAGTTAACTTACGCATTAAATGACACTGTTGATTTTTGAAGCTCGTGGCCTCGAAAATCCTTCATCAGGAAGACTTTACAGTTGTTATGCACATAAATACAGACCTTACCAGCTAATAACACAAACAGATGTTGGTACGTTTCCATAATCATGTCACACGTGTATTTCTTTATATTTCATGCCCTGTAATTCTGTACAAAAATATCACTATTCATTTACATTTCCGTCTACGTCAATTTTTGTTACAAAAATGTACCTAATAATGTACTTAATGTTAACTACACTAGGGCATATAATTTAAAAACAATTTGAATTTACTACTGATCTGATCTAATTTGTTACACACGAATACAACTACAATATGATAATATTAAAGAAAATATTCATCCATGATTGATAGTCATATACAAACAACCCGTGATACACAACTTAAAACATTTCGAAAAAGAGTAGGCTCATCGTAGCCGCTACAATTCAAAGGTTGTATTCTCCCAATCTAATTAAAATTAAATCTTTCACTTGCTCCCCCCTTTTTGTTATTGGTCGCTACACGCAGCGACCATAGCAAAAAGGGGGGAGCAAGTGAAAGATTTAATTTTAATTGGATTGGTATTCTCCGTCCCTATCAAGTGCATACTTTTCCCGTAACATTTGTTCGTTGATTATTGTTTGTAAACTTTCCCGCTGAAATACTGCTCCCTGTACGTTAATCAAACATTCATTCATTTAATCAATCAATCAATCAATCAAAACATAAATTGTTTACCAACGTTTCAATTCTGATGCAGTGAGTTTGAACCTTACTGCAGACAGGGTGTACTCGACTCGAACATTAATTGATAAGATTGTAAGTTTTCCCGATGTTTTCATCTGTTTTTTTATTAATACAACTGTTACCCGGTACATCAGTTACCGTAAATTTTACATTCAGAATGACAGGCGAAAGATATTTAAAGAGTTGAAATATCATATTTTTATTGCTATATAGTTAGATATATTCTGGTCTTAGAATTCTCTGCCGTCCAACGCTTATTTAGACTTTGATGGCAGCGTGGGACGTCAGAGATAGTAGACAAAACAGCGGATTTTGCGACACGGGTCTGAGTCGGCACATTTCATAATCTCCGGATGTTATTCAAAATTTTTGTGTGGTTCAAATATTTATAAATAGCTTCTATAGATATGTTTCTTTCTTCATCTTAACTTCAATATCAAATTTTACTTTTTTCTAAGCTCGTCTTCATCACAACCCTATCTTCCTACATTTACTTTCATTTTTAGTTAAGGAAAATCCTACTTTTAAGATTACAAGTCTGTTAAAATATGGCAATACATACAAGTATAATTGATAAATTACAGATTCTGGCCTCGGTGGCCAAGTGGTTAAGGTAGTTCGTCTACTATTCATCACGTGATCTGTCAACACCGAGATTGCTGTTTCGAGTCTCACTGTGGGCAGGGCCGCACTCGACTCAAATCTTTATGGACAAGGATCGCCAGTTTTCCTACCAAAGGTCGGGGTTTTCTCTTGGTACTCTGGTTTCCTCCTCAAATAAAAACTGTACGCCATGATATAGTAAAAATTGCTGAAAGTGGCGTTTAACAACATTCAACCAAATAAACAAACAATAACAGATTTTCTGTGGTTTTTTCCATCAAATTTAAATATACAGGTGCATTCATAATGCAGTTTTACTATCAAGCTGACATGTATAAAATTTAATAAGATCTCTTAAATCTACAAACGAACTTTTTTACCTGTCAAGTGCACCCTTTAAAACTGGACAGATGAGCGCTAATACACATACATGTAATTGATCGTTATGAGGAAATCCATCTCAGTCTTTAATAAAGATCAAACATTTATGCTGTCATAGGTAGTCTTTTCTTTTCTTGGATTTGACTTCTCCGTGCATATGACATAAATATCTCGGCGGGTGTCCAGTTGCAAAGTACTTACTCGTCAGTAGCACCATTGTGACCATAATTTTTATTGGGTTGACTTCATATTCATGTTCTGCTTTTGTGCGTGTGTATTTTTTTATTTTTTCTTTTTTTTCTTTCGTGTTTTGTATATTTGTAATTGTCTATTGACTTTCAGATCTTTTTGTTTGGTCAGATTCCTTGCTATTTTGAATCTTGTTTGCAAAAGTATTTTAATAACCTTTGATCTGCCATTTGTACACGGAAAATATTTGTGAATATTCGAAGCTTGTTCATCCGTGTTCAGAACTATCACGATTGTGGCTATTAAAACTCTGCCGAGTATTTGATATGTCCTTCAGGTTTATAAACATTACGTGAAAGGACAAAATGACAAAAAGACAAAAGGATATCCACTGGATAAAAGAGACGTGCACCGAAATTGTGAGTTTTTATTTGTAATTTTAAGCTTTGTTATAAGAACTGTCGCGTTATATATCATGTTCAATACTATTACTGTTTCTATGAGTGAATTTAGTCACAGTCAATTTTTCATTTCTAGTTTATGAGTATATGTGGATTGGCACGCTACTAGTCTATATCTTCATCGTACTGAATGACGCTACATTTAACATCTTAATTAATAAATGGAAAAGGCAAAACATTGTTTCTGGATTTTACGATAACAACGCCAAAAGGGAAGTTTGATCTTATGCTATGTTTCACAACCGTTACTATTTTAATGCAAACAAGTAGCCTCTCTATATACCTATTTTAATACATATAAGTGAGCGCTAAAGGAATATTAGAAGGTTTGTTTCAGGATACATTTCCCAATTCCTTAATTTAAAAATCACATTAGTCCTTGGTCTTGATGTAGGGTCAGAGTTTCAATTCAGTCGCGTTAGGCCCCTCTCCAAGCGTGTAGCTTATATCGCTAAAACAGGTTTATTTATTTATTTATTTATTTATTTATTTATTTATTTATTTATTTATTTATTTATTTATTTATTTATTTATTTATTTATTTATTTATTTATTTATTTATTTATTTATTTATTTATTTATTTATTTATTTATTTATTGATTGATTGATTGATTGATTGATTGATTGATTGATTTATTTATTTATTTATTTATTTATTTATTTATTATTTACGCCTACTTTCTATTCCCCCTAAAAAAACAAAACAAAAAAAACATGAAAAAACACCACCCCCACCCCATTTTTTTTTAAATTAGGATTTAGGATTTAGGGCGAAGGTAGTATCTCTCCACAATAAAATACATATTTTTACTATCAAATATTACTGTCAAAACCTGATGCACGCATCATTGTGACATTTTATCCCCCGGGCTTGAAATATATTTATGTTTTACACTTTTCTGATGTACGTCATAGTACAAGGATAATTGTAACAAGACGCATTTTGTAGAACAGTTGAAAATGGACCACTATTTAGCGCCTACAGATGACCACGAATCTGGTAATACGGATAAAATGACCAACTTCATTTCAGGTAAGTAAATTTGTATTCACTAAAACTACAGGTAACGAAACATTGTAACAAACTCATCGCCTTTTCTTCTTAAAGCAATAACACCGTACATGTGACTTGTAAACTTTAATTTTAGATGTTTTAACAGCCATATTATTACGCACAGAGTACATTTTTTCCGCCTACGATTTGACTGTAAGATTTTACGCGGAAATATTTGTACATAATGTTAGTTCAACACGTTTTTCTAAAATATTTTTTTTGTATAAATAAACAAGAGTTGTCTCTCCTTCAGCACATTAAGGGACTTGAAATTATAGACCTTCATTTGTATACCCCGCTCAACAAAGTGGGGGTGGTATGTAGTGGTCCTCACGTCCGTCCGTCCATCTAAATTTGGTTTCCGGATGATAATTCCAAAAGCTTACTTCCAATTGAAATGAAACTATTAGATATTGTATAACATCATTAAGCCTATCGATTTTGGGAAATCCGTCAAATATCAAGGTCACAGTAAAAAAGATAAATTTTTTTACAAAAAGGGAGTTCCCGAACAATAACTCAAATGGCTTGCATTTGATTTCAATAAATCTTTAGAATAAAGTTTCATATTCTGATATGGATCAGAAGCTTATCGATTTGGGGGAAATTCATCAAATTTCAAGGTCACAGTTGCATAAAAACGTTAGAAACTTTAAAACACACAAACAATGTTTCGGGACAATAACTCAAAAAGTTTGCATTCGATTTCAATGAAACTTTGGGATATAGTTTAATATTAGGTGGATCAAAAGCCTGTCGATTTTGATGGAAAACCATTAAATTTCAAGTTCACAGTTACCGGACAATAGCGCTGAATTGGTCTTCCTCGTATGGGGTATTACAAAAATGTACCTCGGGTACATAATTGTATACAAAAATGTACCTTAGGTACATACTTGTTTACAAAAATGTACCTCGCTGTTTGTTTTTGCGAAAAAATGTAAAAATAAGACCAATTCAGCGTAAGTGATCTCCATTTAGAACTATTTTATAAATATGTTCACGATCGTCACGAAAAATCAAAAACGTTTACTGCCAACAAGATTTCGATCTGGGATACCGTAAATGTATATAGGGTACAACTTCTCGCCAAAAATAAACGACGAGGTACATTTTTGTATACAAGTATGTACCAGGGGCGCATCCAGAAAATCGGGATGGGGGGTGGGGAAAAATTTGGGCAAGGGGTCTGGGGAAAGCATCGCCCTTGTAGGGGGAATAGGGCGAAGCCCCCCCCCCCCCCCCCCGAAGCTGGTGAGATTTAAGCAATTGAGAGAGTGTTGAGGACCACACATTTTAACATTTTAAACGCACTCTCGCTCGCTCTTTCTTATCTCTCTGTCTGTCCTCGTTTTCCCTTCTAAGAGGGGGTGAACGTTTGCATTTAATTTCAATGAAACTTTGGAATATAGTTTTATGTTATGTTGATCAGATAAGCCTATCGATTTTTGGGTAAATCCATCAAATTTCAAGGTCGCATTGGCCAAAAATGTTACATATCTGGTTGGTAATAAGCCTATTGATACTGGACGAATTCCGTCAAAGTTCAAGTTCACCAGTCATAAAAAAATGTTAGACATTGTTACAAAATAAGATCTGCAAATTTTAAGCTTGATCAACTTTTTTAGTTAAGAATGTTTTCAGTGCCTTAAAATTTTATTGCATTTTAAAAATGCACACTAAATTAAACCCGAGTGCACTATGGTGTCGATTAGGTTTGAGTTACTCACTCTCTGTGTTTTTGGTTTTCGTTTCGCGTTGTATATGTTTGTCCATATCCGATTTGTAATTGTACCGTGACTTTCGGCTCTCTTAGTTTTATGGCTATTTGTCTTTAACAAACACTGTACATATTTATAACCAGTTTGTCGACACAAAAATTGATGCTTTCAATCAACAAGAAAAAAAAAGACAACTATACACATAAACTAGACACTATGATATACCAAAAAAGCTGAAAATCTCAGACTATAAACATTTGGTCCAGAGGTTAAGTCAACATCTGTTTAAATATACAATCAATGCAAATTTATTTCTTGCTTGCAAATAAATCCTTAATATAGTAAAATGATGTGAAAAAACAACTCTTGTTTCCATATGAAATGTCAAACATTTTCTCAGCACAAAATGTAATGATTATTAGCCTGTATTGTAATAAGAATTGTTTTATTAATAGTTAGCATTGTTTCGGTTTTGTTATACCACCCGCTAGAAGGGGGGGAATACAGTGATGGGGGTGTCCGTCTGTTACACTTTCTCTTATTTGCAACTCCTCCTACATCACTGAATGGAATTTGATGGAACTTACACAGAATCCTTGTCACATAGTGCCATTGTGCAGGAGATATTTAGCATTTTGATCGGATTAATATTTGGGGTTTCCCATAGAAAAACATGGACTTAGGGGATACCCATCTCTTATGTGCAACTCCTCCTACACCACTGAATGGAATTTAATGAAACTTAAACAGAATGTTTGTCACATAGCGCCATGGTGCACCTGATATTTAACATTTTGATCGAAATGATATTTGGGTTTTCCCACAGAAAAAATGGACATTGCTATTCTTTGAGGTGGGGGAGTGATGGGGGTTCCCATGTTGTATCTGCAACTCTTCCTACACTAGATTAAGTTTCAAGTTCATAGTTTAATAACACATGTATTTTTGAAGAAATCCTGAAGCGGGGAGTATCAATGCTCACAGTTTTTTACTCTAGTTTCAATTTAAAATTGTGTTATATATATATATATTTACTAGAAAACCATGATAAGCTTGATGGTACATAATGTTTATCAGTTAGACAATTGCTTGTCACCCACAACACAAAGTCACAACTTTTTTCTGCATTATTGTATTTGAAGCATCTCGTAAAAAATTGTTGTTGTTTAAAAAAATTGTCATGATTTTGGCTTAATGATACAAAATGCAAGCAACTTGCCTATTACATACTTTACAAGTAAAATTTAAAAGATTTTGTAAATTTGTTAAACTAGTGGACACTGAAAGATTCTATCCTATGTACACTGTTGATTTTAAAAGAGCTGTACAGTACATTAGACTATTCTATAGTGGCAAGCAAAGTATAGCAATTTAACAGTTATCACAATATCATATCCCAATGTGATTTCAAATTTTGTGATTAATTAAGTTTTTAATTAGATAAACAATTTTTAAATATATAATACACAAAAACGATAAGGAAGAACATTTCTACTCATCAACCAGATTCTATAGACCAATTTTGACGTGAATACATCTATAAGGTTTTAAGATAATTTATGGACAAGAAAAATCAAACTAAGGTAGATTACTCAAGTTTATGTAAAAAGATTTGTCTTCTGCTCTGCATTCCCAATTACCACGATCTGTTCAAGCTCAAGTATGAAGTGAATATGACAAACTGTTTTGGAAAAATGCTTAGGACAAAACTATACGAACGGAAGATTTAACAAACAAGAAAAATAAAAGGGATTAAAAAAACAACTATCATAGGCAGAGTAATGGTTTTTATGCATGTCTGTTGCTCATCACTAGGTACCAATATACAAGTTTAAAGTGTATCAATCCAGCAGGGCAAGTCATTTTTAACAAACATAAGATAGACACTGAAAAATTAAGATAGAGTTATGGTTCTTGTAAAGTGCCCTCCTATTCCTTACGATCTATTTAATCTTTGAGTTTAAGTCAGCATGTTAAATGGTTTTTGAGATATACACCTGACAAAACTATGACTGGCGAAAGGTTCTACCGACAAGAAAAACAAATAAAAGAAAGATAACAAGTTTATTTATGTAGAATTATGCGTCTACTGCACTGCACTCCTATTTTTCATGATTTATTCAACCTCCAAGTTTGAGGTCACTATTTCATTGGGTTGGGAAGATATTCTTCCACATTTTGATGGACAGAAGGTTCTAAACACAAGAAAAATAAACAACATTTAGATTATCATAGGATGAGTAATGGTTTTTGTGAACTTTACTTATCACCAGGTACTTATATACCCAAGTTTGACATGAATACATCTAGCTGGTGTTAGGTTATTTTTCTGACAAGTAATGGTTTTTGTGAACTTTACTGATCACCAGGTACTCATATACCCAAGTTTGACATGAATACATCTAGCTGGTGTTAGGTTATTTTTCTGACAAGAAAAATAAACTAAGGGAGATGACTGCACAATTAACATACATGTAGATGTAGGTCGAGTTTTGTTTTTTTATTACTCACTAGGATCTATCCAACCTCAAAGTTGTAAGTCATTGGGTCAAACAATACTGAAGATATGCTCCTAACAAAACTATGATAAAGAGAAGTATGATGGACAGACAAAGAGAGGACTATATGATACACTCTATGGGGAGCATGATAAACACTAAATATTGCCTTGCTGATGGAGAGGATTGAAGCAGTTCATTGAAAGTACATGTACCACTAATCTGGTGTCATTTAAATCCATAAAGAAAGAAAGTCTTATCAGCCAGACATGTAAAAGCATAATACATATTGTTATGAATATTTTCTAATGTGGTAAACTATGAAAATACAGTGTTCAATCTAGGCTGCGCCATTGCGCCATTGCCGCATTTTTTTTCTATTTGGCGCAGTAGAAAACGTTCCGCGGGCCTCTCCGGGCGCACTTTATTAGATCGTCAAAATACGGAATTTCAATCCAGTCCCCGTACGGTACTGGTGTGTAGTCTGAATCTTTTGAGTGTTTAAAGTCACAAATACCAGTGAAAAATTTATCGTAGATTTTGACAACGATCATTTTCAAGAAATTGTCAAAATATGAAGCGAATTTCGTCATATTTCGCAGTCGTCGGCCGGGAAAAACGCCCAAAATCTTTGGCCAGCGGTAGTGATGAAACGGATGACAGCACAAGTGACGGCGTCGGTGACAAGGCTCAAGAAAAGTTGGCGGATCAGCCTCAATCGGCCGCGAACCCCAGTGCCCCACGCAAGCCTTTTCAAAAGACTTGGCTGACGGATTCTAAATATAAAGATTGGCTTTTGTATGATGAGGAGAAAAATCATATGACTTGTTCCTTTTGCATTAAAAGTAAGCGACAGAACCCCTTTACTGTTGGTTGTACAAATTACCGTACATCAACAGTATCTTGAAAGATGCCATCACTTTGTGTCTGTTGTGACTTGTCTTGAAATAAGTAGTATTACACGGATGGATCCTTAGTATCTCATACAAATTTTTAAACTTAACAGTGGCCCCCAAATCCCATCCAGGGCCCCCTTTGTGATCTTGCATGGGCCAGGCAGGCCCCCTGTGAAAAAATTCTAGATTGAACACTGAAAATAAATACGAATGCAAATTCAAAGAATTTGTTTATTCACACTCAGTTATCTGTGCACAATTTACAATCACTGCATTATTAGCTCACAATGAGAAGGAGTATACTTTACTGTTGTTATTGGCAAGACGCTACAGTATGTTATAGTATAATGATAATAGTATTGTGTACATAATAAAAATCCTGATATAATCTGTAATGAAATCGGACATGAAGATAACAAGATGACAATTATAAAGATGTTTAAATTTTTCAAGAGTTATTTCCCTTTGAACAGAAACCCTTTATAATGGACACACAGTCAGTAACATTAAACCAATTTTATCCAGATTTATAACTGTAAATATAAATTGCTTGTAGCATCTTGCCTGAACAGGTGTCTGAACGTGATTTATGAGAAAATGATCATCACAATAACAACGGACATACAACTAAAAAAAAAAATCAAAATTCAGCAGTCATTCCATTTAACTAGCATTCTGTATTGATGTATAACTCCTTACACAGGACAACTGCTTCTACCTAGATATTACACTGCAACAAGTTTTTCCTCAAATCAAAAATATTCTTTCACATAGCACCAATTGGTTGACAAGTTTGTACAGTTACATTCTACTGACTTTGTTCTCTTCTTGACAACATTTCACAGGTTTCACTTTCTTTGTCCTATTTGATTGGTAAATTGCAGAAACTGAACAATTTAATTGGAGGAAAATTTTAAAACTAATCAGAAACAAATACAACAACTTGTATGCAACAAAAAGTATAAACAAATTGGATCACAGAAAATGGTTACATTTGCCATTTGTTATAAAAATGAATGTTAAAAATCTGCACCACAAAACATGCTAATTTCATTAAAGCTACCCTTAAATTATAGAAATACAATGATACATATATTGTAAAATTATACCATAAATCTAGATCTGTGTAAAAGCATCTTATTAATATTATTGGAATGTTAGAAGATATGCCTGCCTTCTGAGCATGATTATTGTGTATATTAAACTGATAAGAATATAAATTTATATTCTGACCCTTTTTTTTTTAAATCTGCAGCTTTAATTGTTGTCAGTACTGAAATATTTTTTTTAATTAAAATGTTATTTAAAAAATAATTGATCATATAATTTAAGAATTTAACTACAAGAAGCAATTCATGAAAATTAATGACTTGCCAAGAATTACAAAAAATATATAAAATTTTAAGATTTCATCAACAATTATCTTTAAAAAAAGAAAAAGAAAAACAAATAAGACATTTATATTCACAAAAATAAAAGAAAGTGATCTTGTCCTCAGTTAAAAATTTAGGAGAATTAAACTGAAAACAAAACAGATTTTAAAGCAAAGCACAAAACACTATTTGTTCAAACAAATAAAATTAAAACTATTAGATTTAAAAAATTTAAATTTCATTTTGAACATAATATGATAACTGAACAGATACAATTTTACCTCTTCACAAGAGATCAAAATGAAAGACTGTTCTACAGTATTCAAACATTATCACAGTCCTATATATCAACAACACATTAATCACTCCAAAACAAAATTCATCCAATATGTTGACTTTACCATATGACTACATGATATGGTATTGTTTTACCAACAAAGCACTGTATTTATAGGAACTAATATCAATCCTGAGTTAAATTTTAGGTAATTTTGGAGCACTAACTACAGGGTTACTCTGCTCAAGTAATTTTCGTCCTTCTGTTTTGTAATCAAATGTACAGTCATGCGATTCTGCATAACGATGTGTAGCACAAAAATTATTTCCACACCTGTAAAATAATATACCTTAATAACAAGAATAATAAAAACAAAACAAAAATTATCTTTACATTTAAGAAATAATTCACAGAGGCTGTGGTTTATCATTGTTTTACAACAGGGTGACCATACAATGGGGTGTTGTATTATTTAGTCCCGAGGGACAGCGAGAGATAAAATAACATAAATGATCATCCATTTGTTAAATAATGATAAATCACAGCCTCCATGAATTATTTCTATTTTAATAAGACGATTACGGTACATTTAAGATATTTTTGTTCATATAGAAAACTTCATTTCCGCCATGAACTGGATGTTCCATCAATGTAACACAATATATTGCGACAAATAATTATAGCGTTTGTCGCTATTTACAAGATTAATACAGCATACATAAAAGCTTCCAGTGTAAGTTACAGTTTTGTAATTGTAACAGCCCTTTAAAACATGCACTCCTCATCACGTGCATCGTTGGAGACCCACGTCCGGCCACGTTCTCTTTTTGCTACCATTTTTTTTAATGAAAATTAGAGAATACCTACAAGCGTTTCCACCGATGCATCGCATGTTGCTCATACACACATTTTTTTTTACCAGAGTTGTTAGAATTACCTATAGAACACAGTAATAATGTCAAGGGGGAGGTGGGGCTGTGCATAAAAGAGCACTAACAAAGCTGGCCACTCTATTATGAGAAAGCCTCGATTTGAATTTGCCACTGACTGGTGTTTTTTCCCCAATGTGAATGAGATAAACTGATGCCACAGAAACTAAATCTAATACTTAATACCATAACTGTAGCTAACAAGCAGATGTAAAATTTACATGTATGTGTTTGATGCAAGGTACAGTGCTAATGACTAAAGGAAATAGGAATGTCATTCACTGTAAAACACTGACTTAGTAAACTTGTACCTACCTGCAGATATAACTTGTGGCTAAACCAGTTTTCTTTGCACAAACAAAACATCTTTTTGCAGCCTTCTTTTTAGATTTGACCGGTGGAAGTCGATGGGACGGAGACAATAAGCGGCCATCTCTACTGCTGGCAACACGTTGCAATCTGGCAGACTGAAAGACATTTGATTATGTTATTTTTAAATTCTATAATTATAAACCTGTTTAAACTAGTTTGTAACATAGTAGATAATAATATCAAATTACATCTTCAATGTCATGGAACAGTTGACATTATTATTACACTTGTCCAATAACATGTACATGTACTTACTTTGCCTTTTAATTGTATGAACAGTCAAAATGGACATGCATATATGGTGACAATAATAAAAAGAGGGACATATTTTAACAAATTTGTTTCTCCTTCCATACCCAGACTTGTTTCAAAGGTAGCCACATAAAATTAAAGAAAGGACATTTAGTTAGGCAGGATTTTTAATGTGGAAACATACTTGTTTCTTATTAGGCCCTTATTCTAAAGTCAAGCAGAATTATTAGATTTGAAAGGAGCACATTTAAATTATTAGAATATTTCACAGACCATATTGTTATCAATTTCATAATCAGTGAATTATGTGATGAGACTTGTGTTTACAGTATAAATACAGGAAAAATTATATCAGTTCTGTATCTTCTATATATAGATTTCTGGTTAATGGTAGAATTCTTCTAATGAATAACTAACTCTTAATTAACCAACTACCTGTGAATGTCAATGTTCATTTCAGACAATATTTATATAATAGTTGCTTATGTAGAGGGCATTGTCATTATATCTTGACTGCACAAGGGAGAGTGGTATTGCCTGAAACATTGATAATGCCCGAGCCAAAGGCGAGGGCATTATCAATGTTAAAGGCAATACCACTGTCCCGAGTGCTGTCAAGTATCATGACAATGCCAGCTATATAAGCAACTATTATATTTATTTTATTGAAGAATTAAGAAACCATGTGTTTAAGACTGTATTATGTATTTGTAGCTGCTTGCTGTATAATTTGAATGTTTGGCCTCATGATTTATCATTGTTATGGAT
This sequence comes from Limnoperna fortunei, assembly GCA_944474755.1. Classification (NCBI taxonomy): domain Eukaryota; kingdom Metazoa; phylum Mollusca; class Bivalvia; order Mytilida; family Modiolidae; genus Limnoperna; species Limnoperna fortunei. Next base: position 28,046,317 of record OX104117.1, on the reverse strand, counting down.
TTTTTTGGCTATACGCAGTTAGTTTTCTAAACTTTATGTCATTTTTTTCTCATTTGGGTTGTACATGTATATATATTTTTTCATAAATTAAAAATAAACAGTTTTATGTTGCTTGTTACTGGAGAGGGCATTACCACGACGTGATAACGCCCGTGGGCGTTATCACGGCGTGGTAATGCCCTCATGTCATATTACTGCAAATTAATTAATACCAGCTGACCTTGTTTTACCCAATTGAAACAAACATAATTTTACTGATATGAAATATTATAACAGTAATCAAGCAGCAATTAACAACAGTGTATATGTAAAACACAAGCTTTCTTCCTACAAATATTGTGTAAAGTCACACACGAGAACCTATTTAATATTAAACTTATTATTCTATATGTATGAAATAAAACCACAATATTTAAAGTTTAAAGGAAAAAATTCAGTGCAGGGAATAAACATTTAATTTGATGATAGAATATATAACCAACAGATATACTAAATGAAATAATCCAATGCCAACACTTTGATTATGTGAATACAGTGATAATTTTCACATTTACTTTAAACTATAGTACTAGTATTTAAATTACATGGGGAAAAAACCAAGGACAAATACATGTACATGTTGCATTCTTCTTTGTGGCTACATTGTTTGTTTAAACTAAAACCTTAATATGATTTAGTAGAACTGAGAGGGAAAGGAAGCACATTAGTGTAATGTATTACATCGAGGTAACAGTGTTTTCCTAGAATTACCTTGGTTTTGGACTAAAACACGAGGGGAAACCAACAACACTACCAATTTCCTTTTTTGTAATGACTCAAAATGTTAATTGTACAATGGACTCCAAAGACAGATATTGAATCAGACATTTACAATTTTGAAGGTCAATGACAGATGTCCAATGCTAATCTGAATTGCAGAGTAAGTATAGAGAATCTGGGGTTCTAGTCTTTTGAATGGTCACTCCTTTCAGTGAAATGTTACTTCCAGTTCAAAACCAAAAGTAACATATATTCCCACTTCATAAACATTGATTTTTAACACTATGAAAGCTTAGTTTCATGTAATTTTAACTACTTTAAAAATCCTTCAAAGACAGAAATGGTCCGATTTCCTTAAACAGGAAGTAGCTGAGCCATTGACCTGAAATAAAAAACCCACATGGGAGGCCATGCTGATGCTGCAACGTTCCCCATATTATAACCAGGATTTTCACAATTACTTAAAAAAACTATATTTAAAACCTACCACAAGTCTTCCTTCTGGAGTTGTAATTCTACCGTCTTGCACAGATGGACCTAAACTGTAATTACCCAATCTTGATTTACTGCCAGTAAAATTTCCAATACGGGAGGAACCTATTTTTTCAAGTGAAGCTTGACGTAAGAGTCCAGACATTGCTCTTGCTTCACTAGTACTTAAACTCTCTAGAGTAAATTCCTTTCTACGTTCTAGACCTTTGTATCTGGAAGAAGTAGTTGGTCTGCCGAATGTTTCTTGCAAACTTTCTAACATTAAATCTCTCGATGAAGTATTAGGGCGGCCAAGTACTTCTTTCAAATTTTCAATTGTGAGGTCATTTTTCAGTAATTGCTTTGTCTTCGATGTACTGGGTTTTGCAGTATCCTTTGAAGTTTCACTTTTAGTGTCTTTTTTACTAGCGGATCTAGTAACTGGCAGTGTTTCGTCTGTTTTTGTTTCACTGGAAGGATTTTCTAGTTCATTTGCTGAATTTTCAACTGGTTTTGACACAGTTTTTTCTGTAGCTTTTTCCAGTGATGAAGAATCTGTTTCTGATTTCTCATCCTTCTCTATATTATCAAGACTTGTCTCTTTGACATTTGAGTTTTCTTTAACACTCGACAATGTATGACTAAGACGACTTAAACATTCTGTATTATCCATGAGTTTTCGACTACGTGATGATTTGGCACTTCTAGTTTGTTCACCGAGAGCAGATATGGATTCATTAAAAGATAAGGCTTCTGACAAATTAGTCCTATCTTCTAAAGTTAGAGGAGAATGACGTGTGTGACCGACAGGTGGCAGACACAAGTTCCTATTTAAATGTCCTAGAGCTCGTCCAGAACCTGGAAGTTGTCGTAGTCTTGATGCATGACCAGTTGAGGGAGGTCTTGGTTTCTTTCTAGGCTGAAATGTACAAAATAGAGTTACTAACAAAAGATATTAAATTTTAATAAAAAACAAAATATTGGACATGTGTGCTGAAAATTGACTATCATAACCAATTCTTTTTAAATTGCTCTGGATTTTTTAAAATCATTACATTAGTTTTGTGAAGTTCATAAATAAAATGTTGTTTTTGGAAAAAAAAGAGTGACCCCAATGTCATTTATAATAAAAAAAAAATTACACCAAGAATAGCACGATACTTTTCAATACACAAAAACAGGCACTTGGGGGGCCTACATTTTCTTTAAAAAGTACACTGTTCGTGTGTCCGGGCAGGAATGAACTATTTATTTTGATAACTACCACATCCAACAAACTTCACTATGTTACATCATATTTTATTCAAAATTGGTGTTTTCTTCCAAATGAACAACATTTCTACCTTAGGTGGTATAGTCCAGGAGAGATCATTTTTCCCTACTAAGAGGGTTTTAATGTGGCTGTAACAAGACATTGTGTTACAAATTTCATGATTTTGTTTGTTTGAATGGGAATATACACCACTTTTAGCCACACACTGCCTTTAGTTCATGTTGGTGAAGGAATATCAGTGGCAACCCCCACACTTGATCCACATACGGATAGAGTCGAGCACACCTTGCTGAAATCAAACTCAAACTCAACATGTTAGTGATCAACAGTGGTAGCTAAATATGTGATAAAACTTAATTCAGCATTGCGTATGTTGGACAAGATCCAATGAATTGTTATGGTCATTTAAACCCTAATTATATGATAAGGGTTATGAATAATAAGAAATTAACAGCAACCATCATAGCTTGTAAAAGTATGTTACAACTTTAGTCTTGGATTTCATTATACATATAGCTCGTAATGGTTACACAAAATAAGGAATATTGAAAGTTCCCCTTAATAGAACACCTTGTAAGAGTTAAATCCTTCAGCTGATGACCTGATCATGTCAGCATACATGTTCTTATTGATAAATGGTAGACTTTGCTTTGTTGTCTATATAATACATAAAACATCCAGCTTTTTATTATGTCACACAGCGTTTTTGAACTTGTTCAAATGTTGGGGTCAGGATTACCCTCTAGAGCCAAATACAATTTTAAAGAGTAATTATTTTGATGCAGTTTTTATTACAAAAAACTATTATCAAACATTGGTGCCAAAGATAGTTAAGAATAATATTGCCTTAAATTACATTAGAGGGAGTGTAACATAATTTCTGCAAGTAATCAATTACCTGTATACTAGTATATATCTCCAACATAATGCATGAAATCTTTTTTGACAATATCATGCATTATATCTATATTATCTTTAAGATAAATAAACAACAAGAATTAACAAGAATACATTTTTTTTTTTGGGGGGGGGGGGGGGGGGAGGGGGGACAACTCTGAATGTGTTTTTTTTTCTTTAACAAAACTACACAAGTCTGTACTTATTTAACAGCCAAGAATAACCACAACTGTTGACAATTTAATTAATATCCAAAAACTAGTACAGATAGAACAAGTGTGGACTGTGAGCACGCTCACAAAGCAACACCCAAGTCAAGTCCAATTATCTCCCCTTAATGATATCCGAGGTCAATAAAAATCCTTCATGCACATCTACATATAATGTACTGCCTTTATGCTTAGTTTCATCAAGCGGTTTAGGAGTACAGTGCTTACAAGGGATGTTGACAGACGGACAGACAGACAGGGTGATTCCTATATACCCCCAAAAAAGTTTGCGGGGGGGGGGGGGGGGGGGGGGGGGGGTATGTGCCTGTCATATCACTGAGGTCTTCCAAAATCTTTTCTCTAGTTTTTTTAAAAAGACAATTGCAAAAATCGTATCTGTCACATTGCTACATTAACCAGCTGTGTAATAAAATTACTTTGTAACATCGGTTATGTTTCAAAAACAATTGTTCTTATTGCCGATTGACTATTTATGAGTGAAAAGTGTTGAATTTAGGGATCATATTGTTTCATGCAGACAAACATTGTCATAACCATTGAGAGATAAAGTACAAGGAATTGTTTAAGTAATGAACTGGTTACCATTAAACATTATCATTTTCCCTAGATAGCATCTCAAAGGATACAAAGATGTTAATATGACCATTATGACTTAGCTACATATGCTGATGGGTTGTATGTCTATTCACATATTTCGTAAATTATTTCCTACATCAAAATGACTCTTCTTGTTATTTTTTTGGGGTTGGTTACAAAATTATGTACGTAAAATTAGCACAAATGTGCAATTACCAAAACACTGATGTCATGACAATTTGAACAATTTAAATACCTTTTTAAGAGTTAGTTTTTCCATCTTTCCCCTGAGAGTTTTCATTTTCTCTTTCAGTTGTTCATTTTCTTCTACTTTCTCTTTAGGGGGAGTGTCATCATCTTCTTCTTCATCATTAAAATTATACATAGAGGCACCACTGAAAAAAACAACAAAATAACAAAATATTTCAGTATTTTCACTGAAATTAATTTATTCAACCCTTCTATCCATCAATTTTGTACTAAATTTAATTGAATGTATTTATATGCATTATGATTACACTCTACATGTATCTTACACTCTTTGTTATTAATTACACAATAGTACACAAGAAAAGTATTTAAAATATTTCAAACACACTTTTTTGATAACTTAAATATTACTTTTATTTAGTTCACAATTATATGAACACTAGCAGTTATTTGGTGCACTTATAACACAACTAAGAAATATTTCCTTATAAATTTCAATACTAAATGTTGGTTTCAAATTTGTCGTATTTCAGTTTCATTTCCTGGATTTTGCTCACTGATGAAAATATGTGTACAGGAGCTTTGTTCTTTATTAAGTATGTCACTTTTTCCAGGTTTTTGTTGCTCATTTTCTGTTTCTTATTTGATAAGATACATTCTTAAACTGAAAAAAACACCACCTTAAGTCATTGCAACACAAAATCAAACCATTTGTTTATTAAGTACACTCCATTTTATTTTGCAGCAAAAATACTTTAATTCTAATCAAACAGCTCATATATTTGAACTATAACCATTCCTAAATACTCTTTATTTTCTAAGCAAGAAAAACTGGTAAGCCATACAAATTAAAAAATTTTCCTTTAAATAAGAATGTACTTTATACTGCTACATCAGATATAAAAACTTGCAATTTCATCTACAATTATCCAACTTAAAATACAAAATTACGGCCACAAGCTTCATAGTTTTAAATTTAAGATCAAACTACGCAGTGTAAATGTTTACTCTATAATATTATTTTGCTCATTTCTTTATGTATTAAAAAAATGCTATTGTTTTATCCCCTGAACACTGTTTTTACTGTTTTTGGTTATCAGATATACTTTTAATTTGTTCCCACCTATCTGATTAACTAAACATGCAAACAGTAATCATTCTATTTACCTAAGAGACTCGGACAATGGAGTGAGTGTTCCATCTCCTCTGTCTACTACACGGAAGAAATTGAGCTGATCACCCTCCCTGAACACAAGTAAAGTCACCTGTCGGTTTCCAGGAACCTTCTCCCATATCTCATCACGATTAGCTTCAACATATTCAGCCATTTCCCTGAGTGTTGGATCTTCCATGGGAACTAAAGTGGTGTTTTATAATTAAACATTTTGCTGTAGACACATTTTTTAATTTGAACTAGTACTAGTATAAAGATTATGAATTTTTTATCATTTATTTTTATGATTTGTAATTGCAGGATTTTATTTTAAATTTTCTGCCATTACTCCTTTTAAATACTTGTAGTTTACAAGAAAAAATGTATCATGTATGCATCTTTTCTTTCATATTCAACAAAATTGTTTATATTATTGTAAAACTTTCACCAAGCCTACTGTGACATATAAATACATTTCACTTTACCTAGCATAGAAAGCCAAATTAATTTAGTAAAATTGAATTTTATTATAAACAAACAAATTTTCAGCTTACTTCGTCTAGTGTTTATGGGCCCTCCCCTCATTGCTAAGACTAGTTTTAATGTAGCGCCATCATGGATGCTGTAGTCGTGCAGACAATAGTCATCTTCTAGTTCCATAGACTGCCATATTAGATGCTGTTGAGCTATTGGTATACCTAAAATTGTAATAAATAATTTGAACAAGAATTGCAGAGGAACAAAAAAATTCAAAGATAATACTGTTTGGGTAAATTAGATGTACATGTACAATATATTAAGCAAGCTATCATAGTATAAACTATGGAAAGCAATCAAGGTCAAAATTAATACTTAAAATACATTCTAAATTTGTAATGACTTGATTCCACTTTCTAAATTGTGATTTCTTTTCTTCTTAAAGCTGATACACATATAATTCATTCCACTTTCAAACATCTACATTTTAAATTATAAATTTTTCATCTTTTTCTCCCATATCTAAACTCTGATTTCTCTATTTTAAACTTAGAGAATGCCAAGCTTCTTGCACGATAACGACCATTTTGTAGATTTCGAAAAATAGTATGCTCATCATAGCCTCTACAAAATGCTAAATTCTATGCCCCTACCCAAAACTCAATACTTTCCCCGTGGCAATCTAAATGGCTTCCCTGTGTCCCAGCCCACGCCCATTTTCCATTGATTAATTGTTTGTTAACTTGTTCTTGTCCTGAATATAGCTGAAATACTACTCACTGGACATGGAGCAGACATCCAATCAATCAATCTATATTAAATTTATATTTTTAAAATGCTAATCTTCAAGTTCTTGATCACTTAAGTGTTTTTCTGCTTACAAGTATTCCTAATTACATATTGCATAATGTAGAATTTAGAATGCAGAAGTATGGAGTTTCATCAATAATGATAAACAGTCCCAAATATATCAGATAATTTTTTACTTGAAATTTTTAAGGCTACATGCAGCTGTCAAAGACCTTTCGATTATATAAGTCTACTTTATTAAGTTTAATGATTTCACTTTTCACAAAACTTTTTGGCCTGAGGAAAATATACATGTAAATGCCGAAAATATACATGTACTAATGCCGTTTCTTTTCATAGCCACTGAGTGTATTTTTACCTGGATGCTGATATGACACATAATTTTCTATTCAATGTTTTTAAACTGCTCTTCAACCAGTTCGTACTCAATCTTGTTGGTTTGTAAGACAGGGTTTGTCAAATAAATCAAATATTGGTGTCATGTGTCTTTAGAACTTTTTCAAGTTTATTGTTACAATCGATTGTCAGCCTTAAACTTGACAGCTATTAACATATTTTAGATTTAGAAATTAGGGTAAACAAAACTCAGTGAAGAAAAAAACACGCCTGTTTTGAGATTCTTGTATGTCCGCATCATACACATTTAACATCCTTACTAAACTGCTTCCTTCTGTTTGTCATAATGTTTAATTGACCCTTGAAACCTACCTTCGAGCCTTTGAATTTTTGCCTTTACTGACATAATTGTTTCAAACGGCGACACCCTCAGCTCGAAAAATGTACCAGTAAGTGTTTCAATGTAAAGCTCCATGCTTCTAATAGTCTTTCTAACTGCCCATCAATGTTTTATTCTAACAGAATGGGATGTTTTATGACACACACCCCTCCCTCTCCCTCCATCTATCAACACCACCACTGCAAACTGAATGAATAATTTCCAAGGAATATCACGTTATGGCCATTTCCAGTTACACATTCATGCTTGTGAATAATCCCCTTAGGGTGTTTTTAATCCCTTTGAATGTTGTCAATTTCAGAACATCTGTTGTTTCTTTGTTTAACTTGAACTATTCTATGCTATTCCAACAAAATGGTGGACAAATTATTTCCGACACAGGAATTCGCGTAAAATTAGGTGCCCGTATGCTTGTAGTTACGGACAACATTTTGTCACGTGATGTCTATAATGAACTTGTGTAAATATGTGTTCACATTTTGATGACATTCTGCTCAAGTACATTTGCTTTAGACATGTGAAAAGATAAACAAGTATAATAATAATATTCGTATGGCGACAGCTGTTATTATCGTACGTACATGTGATGTGGTTTTTGCAAGTAAATGACATTCGGAGACTGAGACATATCTCTCTGCATTCACCGTATATCCAATACAGGGTCGAAACTGCATTTTTTTATGAATGAAATGTTAGTACACACGATGAATGAGCTAACATTTTCATTAGTAAAGAAATCAGTCGGTGACGCCTCGCTTGGAAAATAAAATGATATTTAGAGACTTTTGATTGAGCCATGACATATTCTATCTCTATTATAATACACTATCCCTGATTTAGCTCATTTTTTGAAAGGAACCTTGATACCCAAGTGGTAGTTCGTTGAGAACAAAAAAGCTGTGACTTTGGTCTGACTATTGTCATTGATATTGGCCATATCATGATATTCTTTGGAAATGATTAATATCTAGTTTGCAGCCAGTGGTGGTTTTAATTGATGGAGGGAGAGGGAGGGGTGTGGGTCATAAAATATTCCATTCTGTTAGCATAAAACATTGATGGGCATTTAGAAAACTATCAGTAGTTATAAATGTATCAAAGTTGATAATTTGTTATACAGCCAATATAGAGTGGTAAACAATTTAAAGGGTCAAATACAGATATAATGCCTTACTGTCACAGGTACCAGACAATTGGTACCCTGACGAGTCAGAATGTACAAATGTATGTCAGGATGTTTTGGACCGTATATCAGGATAATTCAGACTGTATGTCAGGACTATTAGGACTATGTCAATATTGTTTTAATATTACAAAGGGATAAAAGTAATAATAAATTTAAATAGAAAAAATAATTTAAAAAAATCAATTTCCTGATCTGCTAATTAGAATCATACAGGAAAAATGGAATCCAAATAAATTAATAAAATCATTGTTACCAAATGAAGCAATGAACCTAAACGACACTTAATTGTCTTTAATTTCTGTTAAACTTATTCAATTAATTGGTTTTATGTTTTTCAATTTAATATTGTAAAACAATTAGACTAAACTAGTTAAATGAGTTAAAGTATATATCTGAATCCAGCGGCTGCGGCATAAACACTTGACATTTTGCTTCATATCTTTGTAAGCTTAAGCCTTAGGTCCATCAAATTTGGTCCTGTGGTAACTGTTTATATGTACAAATATAATATATTTATAAAAAAAAACATGCAAAATTCGGCTGTTAAAAAATAACTGATCTTTTGATCTTGGTTAATTTGCAACAAAACCAGTCCACAAGAAGAATACATTATCATTATCTTTGTAAAATTAATTTCTTTATTCATTATAAAATGGTCCGAATTGTTCTGATATATGGGTTAAATAGTCGTAATATATGGTCAGAAAAGTCGTAATATACTATCCGAATTGTTTTTTGGGGCAGAATTGTCAGTCATATATTGTTACTATCAGGTCCATAGAATTTTGTACATGTAATGAACTGTGCGGTTCGAATGTTTAAAAGACGACTAGTTTTTAAAATTCCTGCAATTAATATTGTATTTCAGAATTTATTAAGGTTTATGAAATTTTGAAATAAACTAAATTACTATTATGTTGAAGATTTAATTATTAATTGTAAATATTACATCATAAAATTGTTTTTCTGGTATGCCGATTGCATTTTTATAAAATTTTATATTTTTGAAAACAAAAACTATTAGTTTACATTTATCATTGCCTTTTATGTATATTTAATTTGCTAACAGTCCTTAAGGAAGAAATATAAAACTGTTAATCAATGCAGAAATATTGTTCATTACAAGTTTTATAAGCCAGCATGGTGTGAAAACAATTATTTAATTACCTTGCAATCTCCAGACATTGCAAACAATATAATATAATGATTTAATTGGATCATATATTATTCAGCTTTTAAGATATAGTAATACTTTAAATGACTTGACAGAATTGCCAGTTTTACTTGCCTGAAGTGTTTTTGTCTTTTGTCTCCAGAAATAAACAGATGTTTCCACAATTAATAAATATATATGTAAATAACACACTGTCTTACCTTTAAAACAACTATGCCATTTTGAAAAATAAAGTAGAAAGAATTTCTGTTTTATTATTTGCTTATATTAACTTTAAAAGTATTTTTTATGAATACAATACTAATGTTTCCTTATAAGTTTCAAGAATAAACAGTTCATTTATCAGAGAATATCATATATACAGATATTAACATATTCTGAATTATTTATTGCTATATCTATCTAACTTTTAGCTAGGTTTTTCAAAATCTAAACTCACGAAGCATTATCAGATTCAGCTTCCAAACTGTTCTGAGCAATTCTATAGTTTTACGCTTTTTGCATGTTATTGGTAAATTTATGTATCTGTTTTAAATTAAAATTTTTGCTAAAATATCTGTTCTAAACAGTATATTAAAATGTACACTTTTATACAAATATTTTCATTTGTGAATAAAATCTGTTGTATTGTATTTTTGTAGACTGTCCCTGTGTATCTAAACTGATTTATAAAATTAATAATTACAGGAAAGAATGAAACCCCAAAAGATGGCAAAACAATGACAAAAGATTTGCATACAGAAACAAACATGCAGGAAAATGGTGTAATATACGAGGCTGACACTGCCAGCGAAGATCATGACACACCAAGGAAATGCCACAGAATAAGAACATGTTGCCATAGCTGTTGTTTGCCATGTAGAACAAAGTACCATCCATTACCAGAGAACCCTAGATGTTGGGACAGATTCAAGTTTGCATTTATGTGTCCTCCCCATGGGCTTGTAGCCAGATATTTGCAGTTTTTCTGTTTGTGTGTTATATCATACGCTGTACTGATTTCAGTATTTAAGGACTATGCATTACCTGGTGGAAACTTCTTTTCTCTTTTTGTACTGTTCTTTGGCTCCATGATTGGTGGATATTTGATATCTTTCCTGAAACTACCTCCATTGTTAGGTAAGACAATTTTTTTATTTATTAAAAGAATCTTGATTTATTAGATATTATTACATTTTCTAAAGGATATATACTAGTATGCTTGAAGTTAGTTGGAGGTAAAATGTAATTAATAAAAATGCTCAGTTACATGACTTTCTGTGGCAATAAGACTTGCTTATGTGCCATACAACCAAAGTTTATTATTCCAAAGTCTTAAGTTTTAAAAAGTTATTTGCTATGGCTAATAATTAATATTAAATTCGTTACAGGAATGCTATTAGTTGGGGCTCTGCTGAGAAATGTACCAGTTATTGATGTTGTTGGAAAGAATCTAGACCATACTTGGTCAGGGGCTTTAAGGTATATATCTGCTTTAATATTACTTTGTTTGTAAACCGTCAGTGGAATCCTGAAATATGACCTAGACTTGCTAGAAGGCTTTGTTCAATTCTTCCAAGACTGAGACAAATGTAGCTGTGAAGGAGATATAAAAATGTGAATTGTCTATCAGATGCACCACACTGTTTTTGAAATTCCACGTTTCTGACACATTAAAGGCTCTGCCATTCCTACTTTACTTGTGGAATTCAAACCAGTTGTCTTTGTGCTTGCCCTATTCCATGCTATGCAAACCTTCTGTATATTTTGTCCTTAAGCTTATCCTATGCCATGCTGTTAAAACATTTTGTCCTTAAACTATGCTATGCTGTTCAAACATTTTTTTTCCTTAGGCTTATCATATGCCATGCTGTTTAAATCTTTTGTTTGAGGTTTACACTATGCCATGCTGTTCAGCCCTTCTTTCCTTAGGCTTATCCTAATCATATTCTTATCTAAGCCCTTATTGCTTAAAGAGCAACCAATCGGTGATATGTTTATATATAGTATGGTTAGCTTTGTTTCAAGAAAGTTAGTATAGAATGTCAGAATGTCAGAGATAAGGAATCAGTAAAGTATACAAATACAGAGAGCAGATATTGAAGGGAATCAGAATAAGTTAATTATGACACTCTGTATGTCCTTCAAAAAGTTCTTTCACTCTAAAAAACTTTCTTATTCTGTCTAAATAATAACTCCAAAAAATGTACATATCAGACTTGTGTTATGTACATAGCATGTCAGGTATTTGGTTTTGTTTTCAGACAAATTGCCCTGACTGTCATTTTGATACGAGCAGGACTTGGACTTGATCCAGTAGCATTAAAGAAATTGTCTTTCACTGTTCTAAGATTAGCAGCCTCTCCATGCATTGTAGAGTGTGTTGCTGAAGCAATTGCGGCACATTTTCTATTGGGACTACCATGGGAGTGGGGGTTTATGCTAGGGTAAGTAAAACGGATGTATGTTGGAACTACTATAGCAGTAGGGATTAATGCTAGGGTAAGTTAAATGGATATATGTTGGAACTACTTTAGCAGTACTTGGGGATTAATACTAGAGTAAGTTAAATGGATGTATGTTGGAACTACTTTAGCAGTGGGGATTAATACTAGAGTAAGTTAAACGAATGTATGCTGGGACTACCTTAGCAGTGGGGATTTATGCTAGGATAAGTAAAATTGATGTATGCTGGGACTACCTTAGCAGTGGGGATTTATGCTAGAATAAGTAAAATTGATGTATGTTGGGACTACCATAGCAGTAGGGATTTATGTTAGAGTAAGTTATACAGTAGTTGTTTATATAGAAGGCATTGTCATGATATCTTTACTGCACAAGGGAGAGTGGTATTGCCTGAATCATGGATTATGCCTGAGCCAAAGCAATGTTGAAGGTAATGACACTGTCTGGAGTGCTGTCAAGTATCATGACAAAGCAACTATTATATTTATTTCATTGAAGAATTAAGAAAGGATGTGTTTGACTGTATCATTCTATTTGTAGCAGTTTGCTGTTTGATTTGAATGTAGGCCTCATGATATATTCTTCTGTATGAATATACAGTTTGTTTTCTAAACTTTATGTGACATGATGTTTTCTTTGTTTAGGTACATGTACATATATTTATTTATACAAATAAACAGTTTGTTACTGGAGAGGGCATTACCATAATGTTATGGGCATTATCATGGTGTGATGGGCATTATCATGGTGTGATAATGCCCATTATCATGTTGTGATAATGTCCTGGTGTCAAATTACTGCAGATTAATTAATACCAGCTGACCTTGTTTTATCCAATTAAAACAAACATAATTTTGCATATATGAAATAAATCATTTTCATTTGGGGTAAGTTAATAATAAATCCTTTATGTAAGGAATACCATCAGAGTGGGGATTTGTGCTAGGGTAAGTTACCTTTAAGGTATCTGGACCACACTTGACCACATGATAATAGCTGATGTCCTGGATGTCTATTAATATTTAATGTAATGTTTGACATACATCGGAAATACTATTTGAGTAACTTACCTTTTTTTGCTCATAACTATTATCTCAAAGTGAAACAATATATTTAATTTGTATCATTAATTAGCAGTACATTGATTAAATAAAGCTGACATTTCTTGGTTGAAAAATAAAATTAAATGTTAAGTCTTATTATGGGTTGGATGCCTTAAATCATTTTATGTAGCAGTAGGGATATATGCTAGTGTGAGTTATCTTAAGTCATGAAGTGTTTAGACTACCGTATGTAGGGGGATTTATGTTAAAGTAAGATAAACCCTTTATGTTGCAATTACCATGGAACTGGGATTTATGCTACTGTAAGTTTAATGTTATTTTGCCTTTCTTGATTACCATCAGTAAATCTGTTAATTTACTTGTTGTCATATTTCCAGTATATTTATTAGATGCATGTACATATTCTCAGTCTCTTGTAAATAGGCCTATCTAATACAAGTCATGATAATTTGAAATTTGACTGAATGAGAAAATAATGTGCACGGTTTATAATCATTTTTAAAATTATAATACATGAAACTCAGCTAGTTTTAAATCTTTAATAGTTTCTGCTGACAAGGCAATTCCATATTCCACATATAACTGCTTTTCAGATGAAATAGAACAATAATTTGAATTGTTAAAAAAAGAAAACACAAAAAAGGTCATCCTTTTACATCAGTGTTAAAATGAAAGCTAGACTTTTCTGATCAAATAATTTAATATGTTTGTACACACGATTTAACAATTGATACAAGGGTCATTTTGTAATAGTGAGGGTTGTTTGTATGACTCTGTGAATGACCTACAGCATGATGAATATAAGGTGTTATTGTCAATTTAGAATATTTTGTTTACTTAGTTTAATGTCCTATTCAATGTCAATATTTGCTTTTTAGATATACATGTATGTACAGAACCTAACTAGCTTATATTACATGTATGTAACGGGGATATCGGTCAACTATCTCGGAGTATGTTAAATCTCAGTAAGGGACCAGATTTCACAAGATTAATTGTATCATTAATGTAGTGATGGGGGTTTATTATGTAATGAAGCCTGAAAGAGCTAACTACAAGAAAATTTACTGTTGTCTGTTTGTTCAAGCCTTCCTTATAGTAAAATTAAGACTTGTACACAGATTTAAATTCTTATAAAAGTGTTGTATGATCTCAGTCATGTAATTAAAAAAATACATGTATCTAGAATGTTATTAAATGTATGAATAGATCTATATATTCTAAAAAGCATAATTCCTTATGAATCGCTGTGACTCTTCTTCATTTTATGTAAATGACCCCTTTTATAGTTTTAAACAATCATCCATATTGTAGCTGCTACAAAAGCCACTCTCTGTCCCTATACCCAAAACACTGTACTTGTCCAATAGTGGCCAAATTTTTCCAGCCTTTTGTTCCATTCCATTTTTCACAAATGATCTTAACATGATTCTTGACCAGAATATAGTTCAGATATTGTTTGCTGGATGTTACGCAACCATTCTGTCAGTTGCATTGTATTGCAGTATCATTTACTTCTTAGTGGTACAAGTTATTAAGTTTTCATTTTTCATACATCTTCCATAAATAATGTATTGCTTTAAAAAACTGATATCATGGTGAATGAGGTAGTCTGCTTACTTTAATATTGAATTTATTTAAAGAATATTTAAAAATTTATCGAGGCAGGTTTATTGCTGTATCATCTTTTAAAAATATAAACAACAAAGCTTTCTTTGATTTTGTTTTTACATTTATATATTAAACAGTCATTTGGCACCATTCCACAAGATGTTAAGATGATATAGTATCTGTGTAAGAGAAAAAATTACGTTTTAGATTTAAAAGTCTATTTTTAATATCTTTGTAGATTTTTATTAAGGTAACTGTCCTAGTGGTCTTTAAATATCTAAATATAATATATTAATAAGTATATAAAATGTTAAAATTTTTGATCTGATGAAATTGAATCATTGTCTTTTTTATGGAACAGACCTCGATAATGTTCGGAAAACATCGGAAATACTATTTGAGTAACTAACTTTTTTTGCTCAGAACTGTTTACATTAACTCTAATTAAAACAATATATATTTAATTTGTTTTATTAATTAGCAATACATTGATTTAATAAAGCTGTACTTCTTGGTACAACAATGCAATCAAACGGTGACTTCAATTATGGGTCGGATACCTTAAGAATCCTTGAGCTTCAGTGGGAAAACCTGCATTTCTTGTCAATTATAGTTAGAGTCAAGTACACCTTGCTTGATATAAGAGTCTATTGTTGACCACTGGAGAAGTCCGTGTTGCCTTACAGAAAAATAATATTGAGATAATGTATTTAATTTAATTGTGTATTGCAAGTAACCATGGTAATGATGAAGATAGAAAATGATTGTCATTTCACAACCTCAACATAAGATATGATTTATCTGTACCCCTGTAGCTTAACTTTAATTTATTACCAGTACTGTTAAGTCATTTTAAAGTGATATACTAGTCTGTATGTAAAACTCAATTCTTAAATTGTAAAATAAACTGTATTGAAATATTTATGCACATCTGTTTCATAAGAGGTCACTATTTGAAAAGATTTAAAATTTACAATTTGGCCAATGCAGAGAATATCTTAAAACATGTAAATGAGACTGTTATATAACTATTTATTGTATTATTGGAATCTTTTAGGTCAACAACAACAGTATATCATTTTGTTTGCTTTGAATTGTTTACTGCTGGTGGTATACTGAACAATATATATCTGGCAATCTATGGAGTCAGTGTTAGTTGTATATAAAGTCCTGCTGGTGATATGTGGCTTTGGAATAGTTTTACAATATTCTAGATAACAGATTTGTTTGTTTTTAAGGAATTGGGTATAGATACCACTTTCAGCAAGTTAAGGTCTTCATTTTGTGGTGATCAGTTTTAATTGTGATTGGAGATGGGCTTACAGACAATGTAATGGTATTGTATTACAGCTCCCAGAAAGAAGTAGCAGTGTTTTTGTAATAAAAGAAGCAGATTTTTTATTGTTTTTCAATTTAATTACGGTTCGTATGTCTAGCCAGCAAAAGTTGGGGGGCATATAGATAGTCCGTTTTTCTTCAGTTTGTTCATTTGTCTGTCCTACCTCATGTTTATCTTTTGTGTTGAAGCTTTTTTAATGAAGATTACTTCACATGTTCATTGAAATAAAAGAATTTTGAAAAGATTTGTTACATTTAAATTTCAGGTAATCTCCTACTCTGAAACATATTTTACAATTGTAACCAAACTTTGTAGGAATTCTCCATAGATCACATCCTTTAAGGTATCAGCAGATCAGCGGACGCACTATAGTGATCAGTCCATCCATCCAAAGCTAGTTGTGTCCGAGCTACAATATTTTTTATCTTTTGAGGTAGGCTTTTGATGGTATGTAGAAAATATCAAGGCAATGTGTCACATATCATGGTTGATGACCTTTGACCTTGACCTCAAGGTGGGGGGCCCACAGACATGGGTACCATCTCACTGATATCTAGTTTTGCATCTTAATCCCCTGTCCAATATGGAAACATATTTTCATTGTTTTAAAAACATTTGCACAATGCTTTAATAAATCAGATTTCTTTTTTACCAGGTTTGTCCTTGCAGCAGTGTCACCAGCAGTTGTTGTCCCATCGCTCCTCAGTCTCGCTGACAGGGGGTTTGGACTAAATAAAGGGATACCCACCTTAGTGATAGCAGCAGCTAGTATAGATGATGTTATAGCTATTACTGGTTTTGGTGTAGTTTTGGGTATTTCATTCTCTACAGGTTAGTCTTTAAGCATTTCTATTTTTAGGTTGACATGAAAGTGGACTCCGTACTTGTCGGTCTTGTTCATGTTTAGTTTTAACTTCCAAGGTATCATTACACACCATAATTTGTAAGATTACAAGAGAGGTGAATTTGCTTTGAAAAGAGCTAGCTATCCAGTGTTATAGTAAGCAGTTATTTTGAGCTGGCTATGTGTTAGAACAAATAAAATAATGAAAACTATTTACTAGAAATCTGGTGACATTTAAAATAAGACTGTAATGATAATAAAAATAGAAAAGTTTTATTTAGTATTTAAAAAAGTGGATTAAGTTTATAATTCATTCTGTTCCATTCAAACTAAAATGTCTATGAATGTTTTTAGTATGACAAGAAAGGCCAGATAAAAATATTGATTGGATGAAAATGATAGTTGAAATTTCAAAGCTAAGAATATTGTATGACACTCTAAACTAATCAGGCCAGGATAATGTTACTTAAGGACCATATAGATCTAAAGACCCAGGCATCTGCTCCCATTGGTAATTTTCAGAATATTGTTTAAATTGATGGAAGGCCAATATTTTTATTTTGAAATCACTTAAATAAGTATTTCATTAGAACACTTGCTGACATTTTTAAATAGCCCTTTATATGCTTGTAAACACTGCTTCTCACTCAGATTCACCAATAGTTCAATTTAGGAAGTTACGGCCCTTGAAAATGTTGAAATTAGGCTCTCTTAAGTTGGACATTTCATGGTGAATTGTATAAAATTCTGAACATTATATTAATACTTAGAATTTGAAATTGTAAATAATATATCAGTAGAAGGTCAAAAAGATCATTCAAAATGTTCCATGTAGCAGAAGACATGATGACATTTAGAGTTCTGCTGTACTTTGGGTAGGTCAACAGTCATTAGACAGCCCATATATTTAATTTAAATGACTCACCATTTATTAGGGCACTTAGTGCTAATATTTTCTTTTAGAGTCTTCTAGACTTGAATGAAATACTTTGTTTAATTGCATCAGACTTGAAGATGTGATCAGTTTTAATTAAAGGCTCCAATGGATTACAAAGAAGATTACGAAAATGGGTCCTATTGTTCCTTAACAGATAAATGTTTTAATCAATATTTATGTCCCATTAAACATATAGTTGACACCTGATACTGACTGACCTTTGAGTTATCTTGTTTTATAAAGATCATCAAACTTTTACTTGTATGAATCAATTTAATTAAAACTTGATTGGTTTGATTGTTCGGTAGATAAAGTGTTTATTTCTACCACCAGAGGTTTCTGTTGATTTTATGTTGACGATATACCAAATCTGTTTTGGAAAGGTAGCTTCAGCTATCTTGATAAATGGTTATTTTATACATTGAAATATAAATTAAGTATTTAATCTTTTCTTGTTTGTGTGTGTTAAACTTAGTAGACCCAAATTCAAGGACAAACTGGAAGTCTGATAGACTTCATCTGTACATAATCTGGGTCTCCATATATTTTTTACGTAAATCATCTGTATAATCATACATTGGTACATAGTTCCACACACAATTTTGAGCTTTCAGACAGTTGAACAGATGCAACATGAATCACAACTGAAACATATGATCACAATAATTTATTTTAAAAATATAATTTTTTTTTGGTTTTTTATTTGGAAAATGTGGGTCAAAGCTACATGTATGTGACACATCATCTTAGTCTACTAGGGATGAGTATCACAGAGTAACGTGGTGCCATAAGAGTCTGCCATATCACAATATGTATCGTGATATATTGTTGGGATTAACCTGAGCATACAAATGCATTCAAAGTTGTTCAAGTTAACCATTAGTTTAATGGGTGGATTAGTGGTTAACCATTAGTTTAATGGGTGGATTAGTGGTTAACCATTAGTTTAATGGGTGGATTAGTGGTTAACCTTTAGTTTAATGGGTTGATTAGTGGTTAACCATTAGTTTAATGGGTGGATTAGTGGTTAACCATTAGTTTAATGGGTGGATTAGTGGTTAATGGTTAGTTTAATGGGTGGATTAGTGGTTAACCATTAGTTTAATGGGTGGATTAGTGGTAACCTTGTGTGTACTGTTTGTGGATTAATGGTACTCTGTGTGGATTTGACTAATGCTCATATGTAAAGTAGTACACAAGTATAACAAACCTTTGTGAAAAGTTCTGGCCCAGGTCAAGCTGAAAACCAGAAATAATTAGATTTTGAGGTCAAGGTCAAGGTAAAATGTGGGTCATGATTTCCCACAACACATGTGTCATGAAGTGGTGTACCAACATGACATATGTCATGTGTAGTGTAAAGACAAGAAAGTTCTGGCATTAACATAGGTTTTTGGAGAGAGGGAGTAAAAATAAGAATTCAGAAATTTTCTCTAGGTTGAAGATGAGACAAGGACTTGTCACAAAACATTCTGTCAGATGTTGTTTTGGCCATTATAATTGTAGTTACATCTTTATTATCAACATTTCATGTATACTATCCACTTGTCCACATAAGTAGAGAGTAAAAGTCAATGTTGATGATGAAGGAACTTGTGGCAAATCTAGGTGGGACAAAATTACTCTTGGTTTCATTAAATCAGCAAATGCTTTAATATGTCGACCGAGGAAACATTCTGTCAGATGTCGTTTATATATCGACAAAGGGAAACATTCTGTCAGATGTTGTTTATTTATCCACAGAGGAAACATTCTGTCAGATCTTGTTTATATTAACAGAGGAAACATTCTGTCAGATGTTGTTTATTTATCCACAGAGGAAACATTCTGTCAGATCTTGTTTATATCCACAGAGGAAACATTCTGTCAGATGTTGTTTATATCAACAGAGGAAACATTCTGTCAGATGTTGTTTATATCGACATAGGAAACACTGTGTCAGATTTTGTATATATTGACAGAGGAAACATTCTGTCAGATGTTGTATATATCCACAGAGGAAACATTCTGTCAGATGTTGTTTATATCGACAGAGGAAACATTCTGTCAGATGTTGTTTATATCGACAGAGGAAACATTCTGTCAGATGTTGTTTATATTAACAGAGGAAACATTCTGTCAGATGTTGTTTATATCGACAGAGGAAACATTCTGTCAGATGTTGTTTATATCGACAGAGGAAACATTCTGTCAGATGTTGTTTATATTGACAGAGGAAACATTCTGTCAGATGTTGTATATATCCACAGAGGAAACATTCTGTCAGATGTTGTTTATATCGACAGAGGAAACATTCTGTCAGATGTTGTTTATATCGACAGAGGAAACATTGTCATATGTTGTATATATTGACAGAGGAAACATTCTGTCAGATGTTGTTTATATCGACAGAGGAAACATTCTGTCAGATGTTGTTTATATTAACAGAGGAAACATTCTGTCAGATGTTGTTTATATCGACAGAGGAAACATTCTGTCAGATGTTGTTTATATCGACAGAGGAAACATTGTCATATGTTGTATATATTGACAGAGGAAACATTCTGTCAGATGTTGTTTATATCGACAGAGGAAACATTATGTCAGATGTTGTTTATATTAACAGAGGAAACATTCTGTCAGATGTTGTTTATATCGACAGAGGAAACATTCTGTCAGATGTTGTTTATATCGACAGAGGAAACATTCTGTCAGATGTTGTTTATATCGACAGAGGAAACATTCTGTCATATGTTGTATATATTGACAGAGGAAACATTCTGTCAGATGTTGTATATATCCACAGAGGAAACATTCTGTCAGATGTTGTTTATATCGACAGAGGAAACATTGTCATATGTTGTATATATTGACAGAGGAAACATTGTCATATGTTGTTTATATCGACAGAGGAAACATTCTGTCAGATGTTGTTTATATTCACAGAGGAAACATTCTGTCAGATGTTGTTTATATCGACAGAGGAAACATTCTGTCAGATGTTGTTTATATCGACAGAGGAAACATTCTGTCAGATGTTGTTTATATCGACAGAGGAAACATTGTGTCAGATGTTGGATATATTGACAGTGGAAACATTCTGTCAGATGTTGTTTATATCGACAAGGAAACATTCTGTCAGATGTTGTTTATATCGACAGAGGAAACATTCTGTCAGATGTTGTATATATCGACAGAGGAAACATTCTGTAAGATGTTGTTTATATCGACAGAGGAAACATTCTGTCAGATGTTGTATATATCGACAGAGGAAACATTCTGTCAGATGTTGTTTATATCGACAAGGAAACATTCTGTCATATGTTGTATATATTGACAGAGGAAACATTCTGTCAGATGTTGTATATATCCACAGAGGAAACATTCTGTCAGATGTTGTTTATATCGACAGAGGAAACATTGTCATATGTTGTATATATTGACAGAGGAAACATTGTCATATGTTGTTTATATCGACAGAGGAAACATTCTGTCATATGTTGGATATATTGACAGAGGAAACATTCTGTCAGATGTTGTTTATATTCACAGAGGAAATATTCTGTCAGATGTTGTTTATATCGACAGAGGAAACATTCTGTCAGATGTTGTTTATATCGACAGAGGAAACATTCTGTCAGATGTTGTTTATATCGACAGAGGAAACATTGTGTCAGATGTTGTATATATTGACAGAGGAAACATTCTGTCAGATGTTGTTTATATTCACAGAGGAAACATTCTGTCAGATGTTGTTTATATCGACAAGGAAACATTCTGTCAGATGTTGTTTATATCGACAGAGGAAACATTCTGTCAGATGTTGTATATATCGACAGAGGAAACATTCTGTAAGATGTTGTTTATATCGACAGAGGAAACATTGTCATATGTTGTATATATCGACATAGGAAACATTGTGTCAGATTTTGTATATATCGACAGAGGAAATGTTCTGTCAGATGTTGTTTATATCGACAGAGGAAACATTGTCATATGTTGTATATATCGACATAGGAAACATTGTGTCAGATTTTGTATATATCGACAGAGGAAATGTTCTGTCAGATGTTGTTTATATTAACAGAGGAAACATTCTGTCAGATGTTGTTTATATCGACAGAGGAAACATTCTGTCAGATGTTGTTTATATCGACAGAGGAAACATTGTGTCAGATGTTGGATATATTGACAGAGGAAACATTCTGTCAGATGTTGTTTATATCGACAAGGAAACATTCTGTCAGATGTTGTTTATATCGACAGAGGAAATGTTCTGTAAGATGTTGTTTATTTATCCACAGAGGAAACATTCTGTCAGATGTTGTTTATATCGACAGAGGAAACATTCTGTCAGATGTTGTATATATCGACAGAGGAAACATTCTGTCAGATGTTGTTTATATTCACAGAGGAAACATTCTGTCAGATGTTGTTTATATTGACAGAGGAAACATTCTGTAAGATGTTGTTTATATCGACAGAGGAAACATTCTGTCAGATGTTGTTTATATCGACAGAGGAAACATTCTGTCAGATGTTGTTTATATCGACAGAGGAAACATTGTCATATGTTGTATATATCGACATAGGAAACATTGTGTCAGATTTTGTATATATCGACAGAGGAAATGTTCTGTCAGATGTTGTTTATATTAACAGAGGAAACATTCTGTCAGATGTTGTTTATATCGACAGAGGAAACATTCTGTCAGATGTTGTTTATATCGACAGAGGAAACATTGTGTCAGATGTTGGATATATTGACAGAGGAAACATTCTGTCAGATGTTGTTTATATCGACAAGGAAACATTCTGTCAGATGTTGTTTATATCGACAGAGGAAATGTTCTGTCAGATGTTGTTTATTTATCCACAGAGGAAACATTCTGTCAGATGTTGTTTATATCGACAGAGGAAACATTCTGTCAGATGTTGTATATATCGACAGAGGAAACATTCTGTCAGATGTTGTTTATATTCACAGAGGAAACATTCTGTCAGATGTTGTTTATATTGACAGAGGAAACATTCTGTAAGATGTTGTTTATATCGACAGAGGAAACATTCTGTCAGATGTTGTTTATATCGACAGAGGAAACATTCTGTCAGATGTTGTTTATTTATCCACAGAGGAAACATTCTGTCAGATGTTGTTTATATCGACAGAGGAAACATTCTGTCAGATGTTGTATATATCGACAGAGGAAACATTCTGTAAGATGTTGTTTATATCGACAGAGGAAACATTCTGTCAGATGTTGTATATATCGACAGAGGAAACATTCTGTCAGATGTTGTTTATATCGACAAGGAAACATTCTGTCAGATGTTGTTTATATCGACAGAGGAAACATTCTGTCAGATGTTGTATATATTGACAGAGGAAACATTCTGTCAGATGTTGTTTATATCGACAAGGAAACATTCTGTCAGATGTTGTTTATATCGACAGAGGAAACATTCTGTCAGATTTTGTATATATTGACAGAGGAAACATTCTGTCAGATGTTGTTTATAACGACAAGGAAACATTCTGTCAGATGTTGTTTATATCGACAGAGGAAACATTCTGTCAGATGTTGTATATATTGACAGAGGAAACATTCTGTCAGATGTTGTTTATATCGACAAGGAAACATTCTGTCAGATGTTGTTTATATCGACAGAGGAAACATTCTGTCAGATGTTGTTTATATCGACAGAGGAAACATTCTGTCAGATGTTGTTTATATCGACAGAGGAAACATTCTGTCAGATGTTGTTTATATCGACAGAGGAAACATTCTGTCAGATGTTGTATATATCGACAGAGGAAACATTCTGTAAGATGTTGTTTATATCGACAGAGGAAACATTCTGTCTGATGTTGTTTATATCGACAGAGGAAACATTGTCATATGTTGTATATATTGACAGAGGAAACATTCTGTCAGATGTTGTTTATATTAACAGAGGAAACATTCTGTCAGATGTTGTTTATATCGACAGAGGAAACATTCTGTCAGATGTTGTTTATATTAACAGAGGAAACATTCTGTCAGATGTTGTTTATATCGACAAGGAAACATTCTGTCAGATGTTGTTTATATCGACAGAGGAAACATTCTGTCAGATGTTGTTTATATTAACAGAGGAAACATTCTGTCAGATGTTGTTTATATCGACAAGGAAACATTCTGTCAGATGTTGTTTATATCGACAAAGGAAACATTCTGTCTGATGTTGTTTATATCGACAGAGGAAACATTGTCATATGTTGTATATATTGACAGAGGAAACATTCTGTCAGATGTTGTTTATATTAACAGAGGAAACATTCTGTCAGATGTTGTTTATATCGACAGAGGAAACATTCTGTCAGATGTTGTTTATATCGACAGAGGAAACATTCTGTCAGATGTTGTTTATATCGACAGAGGAAACATTGTGTCAGATGTTGGATATATTGACAGAGGAAACATTCTGTCAGATGTTGTTTATATCGACAAGGAAACATTCTGTCAGATGTTGTATATATCGACAGAGGAAACATTGTGTCAGATGTTGTATATATTGACAGAGGAAACATTCTGTCAGATGTTGTATATATCGACAGAGGAAACATTCTGTCAGATGTTGTTTATATCGACAGAGGAAACATTCTGTCATATGTTGTATATATTGACAGAGGAAACATTCTGTCAGATGTTGTATATATCCACAGAGGAAACATTCTGTCAGATGTTGTTTATATCGACAGAGGAAACATTGTCATATGTTGTATATATTGACAGAGGAAACATTGTCATATGTTGTTTATATCGACAGAGGAAACATTCTGTCATATGTTGGATATATTGACAGAGGAAACATTCTGTCAGATGTTGTTTATATCGACAGAGGAAACATTGTCATATGTTGTATATATTGACAGAGGAAACATTCTGTCAGATGTTGTTTATATTCTCAGAGAAAACATTTTGTCATATGTTGTATATATCGACAGAGGAAATGTTCTGTCAGATGTTGTTTATATCGACAGAGGAAATGTTCTGTCAGATGTTGTTTATATCGACAGAGGAAATGTTCTGTCAGATGTTGTTTATATCCACAGAGGAAACATTCTGTCAGATGTTGTTTATATCGACAGAGGAAATGTTCTGTCAGATGTTGTTTATATCGACAGAGGAAATGTTCTGTCAGATGTTGTTTATATCGACAGAGGAAATGTTTTGTCAGATGTTGTTTATATCGACAGAGGAAATGTTCTGTCAGATGTTTTTTATATCCACAGAGGAAACATTCTGTCAGATGTTGTTTATATCGACAGAGGAAACATTCTGTCAGATGTTGTTTATATCGACAGAGGAAACATTGTCATATGTTGTATATATTGACAGAGGAAACATTGTCATATGTTGTTTTTATCGACAGAGGAAACATTCTGTCATATGTTGGATATATTGACAGAGGAAACATTGTCATATGTTGTTTATATCGACAGAGGAAACATTCTGTCAGATGTTGTTTATATCGACAGAGGAAACATTGTCATATGTTGTTTATGTCGACCGAGGAAACATTCTGTCAGATGTTGTTTATATCGACAGAGGAAACATTCTGTCAGATGTTGTTTATATCGACAGAGGAAACATTGTCATATGTTGTATATATTGACAGAGGAAACATTCTGTCAGATGTTGTTTATATCGACAAGGAAACATTCTGTCATATGTTGTTTATATTCTCAGAGAAAACATTCTGTCATATGTTGTATATATTGACAGAGGAAACATTCTGTCATATGTTGTATATATTGACAGAGGAAACATTCTGTCAGATGTTGTTTATATTCTCAGAGAAAACATTCTGTCATATGTTGTATATATTGACAGAGGAAATGTTCTGTCAGATGTTGTTTATATCGACAGAGGAAACATTCTGTCAGATGTTGTATATATCGACAGAGGAAACATTCTGTCAGATGTTGTTTATATCGACAGAGGAAACATTCTGTCAGATGTTTAGACTTGCATTAGTCTTGATTATGGATTTATAATAATTTCAACATAATCGCAATTTATGATTTATAAGCCTAAGTGAAAAATCAAATTAGGTGGAAAATGCCCATTTAAAACTGCTTGGTCATTGTAAATTTACAATTATGTATGAATATGATTTCTGCTTTGTCATTAGATTCTGTATTATTACTGAAATAACAATTGATTATTATTATTGATTATCAGAGGTTAAATGCCTGCATCGCCAACTTGAATTTCACATTAATAGTACTGTTCTTTGGTTTATTCTCGTGTTGGGGTTTGGTTTAATGGTATATGGTTTTAGATATTGAGGTTTGGGGAGACAATAAGAAATAACATCTATTGCATCTATTTATACCATGCGTTGAAGAGGGGGGTATACTGTTTGACCCTTGTTCGATTGTCAGTAAAAAAAAAATTTCGTCACAGTTCTCTAAGGAACTGACTAGCATGCAGAAGCCTGATATTTTGCTTAGTTCTTTATCCTCTAGTACCATATGGCGATTTCATGCTCCTTGGTCTTCTACTTCCTGTTTACCAAATACTTTTTGGTGGTGTATCAGATTCACTTGTTTTTTTTTTAATTTAATGAATTCCTCTGATAATTCATCCTTTGACCTTGAAATTCGCATTTTCCATGACTTATTATAGAATGTTCACCTCTTTTCTTTCGTGTTTTCAATTTGTTTTTTTAAATGGTGTAAAGATAAAAATGTTTTTGAGCAAAATGTTTTAAAATTTGGCATATACATGTAGGTAATTTGAATAATTGGATTTTAATATATTTGATTGTTTACAATAAGATAGACCTTTTAATCATGGTGATCTACATCTGTTAAGTGATGTGTTTTGAAGTATTGTTGTTCAAATTCTATTTGCTGTGCCATTGAAAGAACATATTGAATTCTGAGCAGACCAAACAGTGCAGACGAATCCAGATATCAATAGAGCAATCAGGTCTACCAGAGGTTAAGTTTCAGCCTGTGGTTCCCTCCAGATATCAAATATTTCTTAACTGATGATAGCTGCAGTCATAAAAAAAATAAGTAAATAAATTAAATTTACACTTCAATACAGCTAAACATTTTCAAGGAAAGATATTAAATCCAATTTGATAAAATCTCCAAATTTTCAAATCAATGCTTCAGGAAAAGTTATCACACTTCCATCTTTTCTTACCTTAAGTCTGTGGACAATGTCAGACATTTCTCTATGTAGAATTACAATGGAAAATGCTTCCATTTGCATTTACAGTTAAGACAACCTTGACCTATAGACCAAAAATATGGTATTATACATTATATTGTGTAGTTGTATTTTGAGTGCAGTTAAATCAGTTAAGTAAAAGTAGGTATTTACTAAATAATATTAAGGCAATTGAATCTTCAACAACATTATTATTAACCAATAAGAAAGATCTTTTAACAAATTTTAATTTAAATTTGTGGATGGCATTGTGAGCTATATAGATCCTTCTTCTTTGTCACTCATAGATTGATTTGAGTATATGCCAGAATCTAAACAATGACTTGTTTGCCAGCGTATAACATAAAATTCAGAACTTTGTTTACAAACAAATCTCTCATCCGTGGTACATAATATGATGACAAGGTTTCTGCAAAAACTCCCACAGCTTCTATATATAGGTGAAGAATAAGGAACGGAGTTGATTTCATTGTACAGTTGTCAGATTTATCATTATATCATGATCAATAGAATGAACCCCACTTAGTCATTGTCTCTGGAAACTTTGGGCTACAGAGGTAATCCATGTAGGTAAATATAAATAATCTTTCCTGTACCGTGATCAGAAGGTAGATCAAATATACAGGTTGTATAGATGAATAGAATTTAAAGGTAGATTGAAATTAAATATGACTGTGAAATAGATTACAATAAAAGGACTTTTTAAATGATCAATTTCATGCTTTTTGTATTACCTGCTGTGAATACTGATGAGAGTGTGTGTACTTCTATCAGCAGTCAGTCATATGTATACTGATGAGAGTGTGTGTACTTCTATCAGCAGTCAGTCATATGTATACTGATGAGAGTGTGTGTACTTCTATCAGCAGTCAGTCATATGTATACTGATGAGAGTGTGTGTACTTATATCAGCAGTCAGTCATATGTATACTGATGAGAGTGTGTGTACTTCTATCAGCAGTCAGTCATATGTCTTAAACCATCAACTTTTAAAGACAAGTTCAATTTACTGTATTTATTATGACACATTAAATAATTGGAAATTAGTAAAGTAATGGATTGATCTTCTGGTTGTAATAATGTTGACAAATAGTGCTTGTTTGTTTGTTTGTTTGTTTTTTAATGGGGTTTAATGCCACTTTCAGCCATTTTTATACCCCTGCTTCAAAGAAGTTTTACCCTTGTCTGTCTGTTTGTTTGTCCATTCTTCTGTCCCTCCATCCGTCCATAACACAAATTTCTGTTGCAGTTTCCTAAGCAACCATTGGATGGAGAAGCCTGATATATTGGATATTGCTTTATCCTGTAGAACCATAGTACATGTATATAGCGATTTCATGCTCCTTATTCATCTACTTTCTGTTTACCTAATACTTAGATTTTTACACAGAGTTGACAAACATGCAAAATTGCTGTCAGGTTTTTAAGCAACTATGGCATGCAGAAGCCTTTCATTTTGCATACTAGGATTGCTTTATCCTATAGTACCATATAGTGTATTGGGATTTTATGTTCCTTGGTCATCTACTTCCTGTTTACAGAATACTTATAAAAGTCATATTTGTGAAAGTGGAGGGTATCACTTGTGAGCATTAGCTCACAGTCTACGCTTGTTTGCTATGTCATGGCATCCTGTTTTTATTGGGTGGCAAAGCCAGAGTACCAGTGAAAACCCTGACATTCAGTAAGAAACTTGCAATCCAGATCAGTTAACATTTAGTTGAGTTCAGTTTGCCTATCAACACTTAGATTGTAAATTTAAATCTCACTGCGGGCAGGGTGACAAGGATTGCCATTTTTCTTATCGCAGGTCAATTGTTTTTGCCTGCTACTATGGCATCCTCCCCCAATAAAAACTAAATTCTGATGTAGCTGAAAAATTGATGAAAGTGGCTTAAACTCCATTCAAACAAACAAGATCATGCTGCCTGCTTGAACCCCCAACCTCAGTGTTGACTGGCACAGGATTAAGTAGATTACTACCTTACTCACTGAGGCCCCTGCAAAAAACATCACAAGACATGTTATCTTTTAATAAACGGTTAATTTAAATGTCTTACAAGAACCGGTATTACAGGTTTGAATGTATAAATTGTATAAAAGCATGTTTTTATTAAGTATTTCCATTTCTAAACATGTTTTACATTGGCACATAGAAAATAGATAAGCTTATAAGTTTGTGTCATTTGATAGGATCTTTCTTTCATATAATTGCCATGCTTATATTGATTATTAGAATGCATTCCAATAAAAATTAAAAAAAAAAAACATTGCAATTTACGAGACCATTGATTTCATTTTTGATGTCTAATCAATACAGCATATTATTAAATGCTAGGTATTTTAAATATTATGGAGATCTTAAAAGAATTGTTAGTTTTAAATAAAACAGTAAACATATTACTGCATAAAGTTCATGATCAGTCAATTCAGATGAGTGAATTTAATTGAATGTTGAAATCCAGGGGGTGAAATCTGACTAATTATTTTAAAATCCTTCTTATACTACATGACAATTAAGGCATATTTATCAAAAGAAGAATTAAATTAATGTGTGAAAGAAGAAGTCACACACAGAGAGATTCTACCCATGGAGTTAACTGGGATTACCTGAGTAAGTGCAGCAGAATTAAGGTTAATGATTGTTATCCTCACAAATATTACATAATATTTTTTTTAAGTGTAGGACAAAAATATAATTTTAAGGATTTTTTAGTACAGCACCTTTAAACAGTTTCATGTCTTCAATTTTTGTCGAGGGGAAAACCTGAGTGCCTGTGTGGACCCTTAACTTCAACAGAAAACTGTCGATCCTTGTCAATTTAAGATCACACCGAGTCGATCACAGCTTGCCCAAAGTCAGTGTCTTACTCATAAACCCCAGTGTTGACATGCCAGTTATCTAGACCACTATGCCACTGAGGACCCACAAAAATATATTATCTTCTGATTAAAAGTGGTATTTCATTCAATAACAAACTTTACCTTTTCTGAATGAACAATATTCGAGGGGGTATTTAAAATTATATATTTTTTTGTCAAATAGGTATTTCCTTGATGCTAGTTATGTTTGTCATGAGCAATCTGAGAAGTAAACAGTCCAATGTTTATGTCAAAGTCAAAACCAATTCCACTCAGAAATGCACTAAGTATCAAAAGGGTCTTAAATTATATATTTCTTTTATGTGCACCATGAGTTCTATCATCCTTTGTTTCAAAGAGAACCTGGAATTTTTTACCTTGATCTAAAATATAACAAGCGAAAGGATGAAAATGCCTTTTTCAGGTCTTTATATTTTAAACACCTCCTGCAGAGAAAAATCAATACATTTATTGCCTTTTTTGTTTTTTATCCATTTAAATATGCAAGGTAAATTTTGTGTTAAACAAGGAACAACTGAACGATTTTGTTGAATTATCAGGGAAAATGTGATTTTGTCACGGTTTTATTTGCTAATGGTGTTTTGTTCTAGAATGTGTGCTAAGCATTGTGAACTAAATTTGTATGCAATATGTGATATAATTTGAGAATTCTCAAATAAGATTTGACATTTAGTATCATTCATTGTTTGATTTGTAATTTTTATGGAATTTAATTTGAACATATTTCAATAAAAATACAGAATAAAATATCCAGTTACCTCCCTTTGAGAATCTTTGTTTAGATAGTTCCAAAGACACGTGGTTAAGTTAAATAAATGGAAATTAATAGATTTGTTGTTTGTTTAAGCTATGAGTTATTAGGTTTGAATTAAAAAAAAAAATCACCACCATGTTTGGTTCTCACCAGGTGTGCATTCAAACTATGTTATCTTATAAGTCTCAGATCGGCTGATTCCACTACATATTGTACATTTGCTCTTGGACAGACATATTCACCGTGTACCATTACTGTCTTTTTTATGCATTGATTTAGCTGCAATATTGCTTTATACTTGCCTGAAATAAAACACATGCACGTACTGGTATATCTTAACATAAAATTGTCAAATTAATTTACATGATTAAAGTTGAACATTGAATTCATGTTTGGCAGGAAAATTGGTATCTGCTGCTTTAGAATTACTGGGTACCCCCTTTTCTCTCCAGTAATTGCTCTCTTAAATTTGAAAACAAATTTGTACATGTTTTCTTTAAAAAAAACAGTATTACATACCAGTGTTTACAAATAAGAAGTAACAAAGAGATCAAGGAAAGAAGTCATTCAATGAAATACTTTTTGATTGTTTAGTTCAAACAACAAATTTAATTCGGTGGATTGAAATTAGTTCAATAGGAAGATAATCTTTTAATTTCTTACGGCAAACAATTTTTGACAGTTAGAAATTGATTTTGTGTGCCTCAATAATGATTACATACATGAAAAAAGTGTTATAATAATGCCATATTGAAGTAGCCTTAGTGAGTTAAGCTTATTAAAACTAGACTATGGTATAGGTTTTTAATTGTAAGGTTATTATTCAGTATTGTGTATGACCTTAGATCTCATTATGCAAATATGATGAATCTTTTATATAACACACAAGATTATTATGCAATAATGGTGAATCTTTTGTATAACAGAAGGGATCAGAAGGGTTAAATTAAAGTATTAGATTTCTATATGTCTTCAACTGTGTTTTTCAATATAGAATAAAAAACCTACAGAAAAAAAATTGAAGGGAGGTAACTTAAAATATTATTCAAAAATCCTTGTTAAAATTAAATATCGGAAAATTAGTACAATGTAGTATGATACCTAAAAAGAGTTTGCAGCCTGATTAAGTATACCAGTTACACAGGGTACCAGTTCATTCCGTGTAATCTGGTATTCTAATCAGTACAGGTCCTCATAATATTGCTGTAAGTGGCACTTACATCTACTAAGTGCAAACAAATCTGATTGGTCTGTGTACATTTGGAATTTGCTATAACCTTCAAATATATGTGGATTGACAATTCAATAATATAACTTTGTCCTAAAACCTTGGACTGGAAAAAGAATAGAACATGATAAAACTAAGCAATTACCATAAAACAAAATATACTTAACAAACTACATCAATAAAGATACTGTGAAACCCAGCTAAACTATACCTTGAATACATTAGAATTCAATGTAAAATATACAGAAACTTTTAGTCACAGGTTTTCAAATTATTTAAATTGTATCTGACAAAATGTAATACCTATCACATTTACTCTTCCATAGCCCTAACTATTCCAATGCTATAACCTTTCAGTACTCTAACTCTTCTAATGTTCCAAACCTTCTAATGATCTAACTTTTCCACTGCTTTAACTCTTTTCAGTGCTCCAAACCTTCCAGTGCTCTAGCTCTTCAAATGCTCAAACTTTTCCAATGCTCCAACATTCCAGTGCTCTAACTATTCCAATGTTCAAGCTTTTCCAATGCTACAGTAATCAAATGCTATAACTCTCCAAAATGCTCCAACCCTTCCAAGGCTCCAACTTTGCAGTGTACTAATTCTTCCATTGTTTAAACATTTCCAACGTTTCCATTTACAATTCTCAAACTCTTATAAAACCCCTCCAATGCTTTAATTTTTCAATGCTTTTAATTATTCCAATGTTCCAACATTCCAGTTCTAACTCTTCCTATGCCCTAACCCTTCCAGTTCTCAAATCCTTCCAATGCCTTAACCCTTCCAGTTCTCTAATCCTTCCAATGCCCTAACCCTTCCAGTTCTCTTATCCTTCCAGTGCACTAATCCTTCCATTGCTCTAACACTTTCAATGCCCTAACTCTTCCAATGCCCTAGCCGTTCCAGTTCTCTAATCCTTCCAGTGCCCTAACACTTCCAATGCCCTAACCCTTCCAGTTCTCTAATCCTTCCAATGCCCTAACCCTTCCAGTTCTCTTATCCTTCCAGTGCACTAATCCTTCCATTGCTCTAACACTTTTAAAGCCCTAACTCTTCCAATGCCCTAACCCTTCCAGTTCTCTAATCCTTCCAGTGCCCTAACACTTCCAATGCCCTAACCCTTCCAGTTCTCTAATCCTTCCAATGCCTTAACCCTTCCAGTTCTCTAATCCTTCCAATGCCCTTACCCTTCCAGTTCTCTTATCCTTCCAGTGCACTAATCCTTCCATTGCTCTAACACTTTCAATGCCCTAACTCTTCCAATGCCCTAACCCTTCCAGTTCTCTAATCCTTCCAGTGCCCTAACACTTCCAATGCCCTAACCCTTCCAGTTCTCTAATCCTTCCAATGCCCTAACCCTTCCAGTTCTCTTATCCTTCCAGTGCACTAATCCTTCCATTGCTCTAACACTTTTAAAGCCCTAACTCTTCCAATGCCCTAACCCTTCCAGTTCTCTAATCCTTCCAGTGCCCTAACACTTCCAATGCCCTAACCCTTCCAGTTCTCTAATCCTTCCAATGCCCTAACCCTTCCAGTTCTCTTATCCTTCCAGTGCACTAATCCTTCCATTGCTCTAACACTTTCAAAGCCCTAACTCTTCCAATGCCTTAACCCTTCCAGTTCTCTAATCCTTCCAGTGCCCTAACACTTCCAATGCCCTAACCCTTCCAGTTCTCTAATCCTTCCAGTACACTAATCCTTCCAATGCTCTAAACCCTTGAATGCTCTGATCCTCCAAATGTGCTAATCCTTCCATTGCTCCAACCCTTTCAATGCTCTTATCTTCCCATTGCTATATTCCTTCCAATGCTCCAACTCTTCCAATGCTCCAACTCTTCCAGTGCTCTAACTCTTTCAATCCTCCAACTATTCCAGTGCTGTAACTCTTCCATGCTCCAACCCATTCAATGTTCTAATCTTTCCAGCACTCTAACTCTTCATTAAATATTCCAATGGTCTCAAACTGCTGTTGTTGACAATTTTTTTTAATGACTTTTTTAAGGTTATACGATATAATATGGTTTGGGTCTGTTGACGTCTAATGGTGTAAACAGACCCAAACCATATTATATCGTATAATCTGTTCAGAAATCTGAAATATTCCTCATAATTTAATTTAAACTATAAATTTTGACAATTTTAACGTTAAAAAACAGCAATGACGTCATAGAACTATTTTAATTTTAACGGTGTAAGAATAGCGCCCATGACCAACGCAAGTTATATGGTATAATATGGGTTTCTACATTTGAACTGGCCAATCAGATTTAGCTTACAAAGCAAATTAAATTATTTTCTTATATTTTTAAGAAACATAATACTATACATGTACACTAAAATGTGTCCCTTGGTTATCAATAGATCAATGATGTACAGATATAGCATCATTGTTTGAAAACCAAGAAATCAAGGCATTTGTTTTACTTGTATGTATACATGTACTTAAAGTTTTTTTCATTTACAGGTGACTTAGCGCTGTCATTAATCAAAGGACCATTAGAAGCTCTGTTAGGTATAGCATATGGAATCATCGGTGGGATTATTCTATGGTACATTCCTGCTAAAGGGGTAGGTTTACTGGTCAAAACAATTGCTTTGCCTTCCGGGAAACTATGGGCAAATGTAAAGAAAAACTAAAACAATATTTATTGGCTTAAAGTAGACAGTGTGAGCAACACATGGATAATATTGAACCTTATACATGTATATATTTTTGATCTGCTTATATAAGTTACAGAGAATAGACAACACAAAGAGTAAAACGTCTGTATTTTAACTTTTTATTTCTATATTTAACACTTTCCCTGTTGCAACTGTGATAATGGTAATTTTTGACATACTAGAATTGCAGTGCTATAATTTGTTGACTTTTTTCAGAAAAACATGGTATTCTTTAGAGGATTAATGATGCTCGGTGCAGGTTTAATGGCTACCTTCGGTAGTACTGCTGTAGATCTATCAGGGGCAGGTCCCCTAGGATGTCTGACTATAGCATTCATTGCTGGTTTTAGATGGAGGAAAGAAGTCAAAGACAACAATGTATGATAAAGTTTAGATTTTTATCATGGTGCAGTTTGAACATTTTAATCTAAGAAAAGCCATGACATATTTCTGTTTGTCATTATGAAGTATATGTTGTTCCATTTCATGTGACGGCATATATTTATCAGTTTATGGTCCCTAAATTTTTTGTGTTTGTGTTTTTTAAAATTAGAGTTTGTTAAATTCCCTTAAATTGGTGCCTCTAACCTTCCAACATCAGCTGTTTACAACATTTCTGCATTTACAGACATCCCAAGATGGCCGATGTAGAATTAAATCCAAATAGTTTTATATTAAACTTTAACCTTTTGTAGTTATTTGCTTATACATGTAAATAAAACAAAATCATATTATTACGCATTTTTATTTAAAAATGTTGACCTGTCAGTTCTCCAACTTCAGAAGTAGCATCCAAAAAATCTGTCTGTGATCTGAAAATATGTGTTCTTAGTAGGCCCCCATTATGAGCTAAATTGGAGCTAAATTTACAATTCAGTATGTAGCATAGACATTAATTATCTGTTGCGCCTGTTATCTTTTGAAATGAAACATTTACTCTGACACATTAAGTGGTTACAATATTGTAGCTCTTTTAAAAATTTGTATTTCGATGGAGCTACAATGAGGTAACATTACTCATAATGGACTCATGACTCATAATGGAGCAAAAAACAGCTTAGATATTTATACATGTTTTCCACTTTTAAAATGCTGTCTTGGTGTTATAAATAATTTCTCTTTTCTTCACCATTCATATGACATTTCTACAATGCCTAATTAATTAATTTTAACGATTTTTTTGTTGTACATGCCATTTGTTGGCAAATTTAGGGTATTAGGTATAGTGCAATGAATATAACAACAATGATCCAGAATGCCATTTTTTAACCAAATAGAATCTGAAATTATGCACCTCTGAAATTTTTAATTTTTTCAACAATGCTATGATAAGGAAAGTGTTAAAACTAATGAATTAGCTGTTGTAGAAATATTAATTAAATTGTGAAGACATAAAAAAGTATGAAGCAAACCAGGGAAACACTCAAATAGTGGATAATATGCACAAAACCTATGGGTGTGAATCACTCCCAGGCTGCTCCATTATGAGTAATGGGACCTCTTTGTAGCTCCTCCCAGATTAATATTTAAAAACCTACAGTATTGTAGCTCACAGGAAACTGCATTATTTGTTAAATTACAATCTTAAGTAGAGTTTGCATTATTATTTATAAAAACAAACATGAATGAGTGACATGATATCTATCCCTATTCCAGGATCCCATTAAGGATGTTGTTGGTATTTTGTGGATGCTATTTCAGCCAATGTTATTTGGATTGATTGGTAGTGAGGTACAGATTGACAAAATAGATGGCGACACTGTAGGTAGGCAAAGATAATTATAAGGTACCCAGAATGTGCTGTTACAAATCGGCCTTGACTTTTGCTACAAGATTTTTACATAAAAAGTCAGCCATTTTTGTTTCTAAAGGGACCTTGTGTTGTTTTACAAATGTTCGTCTGCTTTCGTGACGTTCAATGGTGTTCTGACATACCGCGAAACTTTTCCTGCCTTAACTGCAGAGTCCGTTCCCCCAAACGATCTCGAATAGATTGTTCCTAAAGTACACTTCCATTCTAATTAGGTCAAATTTTAGTATGGAAAATTGCCCTGATTAAAATTTTAAAACTGCCATATTTCAAAACGCTGAATATCTCGAGGAAATAATTGTTGATTTCAAAAAGTATCCTTCTTGATCTACAAAAGCATAAGTGGAACCATAGGCTGTAACCAATTTTCATTTGGCACACAAAAAACCCTCTCCAAGATACTTTAAGGTGGGTAAATAATTATTTAGTAGGTACCTGGAGAGGCTGTAATGGTATTAAGGTACTCATTTACAAAATAGAAAGGTGAACAGGTAACTTGAACTGCCAAGTCGACTATGCAGTCTAATAAATCTACTTGTACAGTTCATCTTTTACTTGTGTACATTTACTCCACTTCTGCAGTTATAAAAAATGGTGCACTTGACACAACTTAAATGTGCTCAAGATTAGAAGTTATAATATTACAAATAAAACCATGTTCTCTGTTTCCTGTTGAAGAGGCTATATGGTAAATGTTTGAAAGACTTAATAACCAGATTTGTTCTGTAATCATATACAATTCTAACAGCACTTTTGTGTATATTTCAGGTCTTGGTATTGCCACACTTGCTATTGGTATGTTTGTACGCTTGATAGTTTCTATTTCAGGTCTTGGTATTGCCACACTTGCTATTGGTATGTTTGTACGCTTGATAGTTTCTATTTCAGGTCTTGGTATTGCCACACTTGCTATTGGTATGTTTGTACGCTTGATAGTTTCTATTTCAGGTCTTGGTATTGCCACACTTGCTGTTGGTATGTTTGTACGCTTGATAGTGTATATTTCAGGTCTTGGTATTGCCACACTTGCTATTGGTATGTTTGTACGCTTGATAGTTTCTATTTCAGGTCTTGGTATTGCCACACTTGCTATTGGTATGTTTGTACGCTTGATAGTTTCTATTTCAGGTCTTGGTATTGCCACACTTGCTATTGGTATGTTTGTACGCTTGATAGTTTCTATTTCAGGTCTTGGTATTGCCACACTTGCTATTGGTATGTTTGTACGCTTGATAGTGTATATTTCATGTCTTGGTATTGCCACACTTGCTATTGGTATGTTTGTACGCTTGATAGTGTATATTTCAGGTCTTGATAGTGTATATTTCAGGTCTTGGTATTGCCACACTTGCTATTGGTATGTTTGTACGCTTGATAGTGTATATTTCAGGTCTTGGTATTGCCACACTTGCTATTGGTATGTTTGTACGCTTGATAGTTTCTATTTCAGGTCTTGGTATTGCCACACTTGCTATTGGTATGTTTGTACGCTTGATAGTGTATATTTCAGGTCTTGGTATTGCCACACTTGCTATTGGTATGTTTGTACGCTTGATAGTTTCTATTTCAGGTCTTGGTATTGCCACACTTGCTATTGGTATGTTTGTACGCTTGATAGTTTCTATTTAAGGTCTTGGTATTGCCACACTTGCTATTGGTATGTTTGTACGCTTGATAGTGTATATTTCAGGTCTTGGTATTGCCACACTTGCTATTGGTATGTTTGTACGCTTGATAGTTTCTATTTCAGGTCTTGGTATTGCCACACTTGCTATTGGTATGTTTGTACGCTTGATAGTTTCTATTTCAGGTCTTGGTATTGCCACACTAGCTATTGGTATGTTTGTACGCTTGATAGTGTATATTTCAGGTCTTGGTATTGCCACACTTGCTATTGGTATGTTTGTACGCTTGATAGTGTATATTTCAGGTCTTGGTATTGCCACACTTGCTATTGGTATGTTTGTACGCTTGATAGTTTCTATTTCAGGTCTTGGTATTGCCACACTTGCTATTGGTATGTTTGTACGCTTGATAGTGTATATTTCAGGTCTTGGTATTGCCACACTTGCTATTGGTATGTTTGTACGCTTGATAGTTTCTATTTCAGGTCTTGGTATTGCCACACTTGCTATTGGTATGTTTGTACGCTTGATAGTTTCTATTTCAGGTCTTGGTATTGCCACACTTGCTATTGGTATGTTTGTACGCTTGATAGTGTATATTTCAGGTCTTGGTATTGCCACACTTGCTATTGGTATGTTTGTACGCTTGATAGTTTCTATTTCAGGTCTTGGTATTGCCACACTTGCTATTGGTATGTTTGTACGCTTGATAGTTTCTATTTCAGGTCTTGGTATTGCCACACTAGCTATTGGTATGTTTGTACGCTTGATAGTTTCTATTTCAGGTCTTGGTATTGCCACACTTGCTATTGGTATGTTTGTACGCTTGATAGTGTATATTTCAGGTCTTGGTATTGCCACACTAGCTATTGGTATGTTTGTACGCTTGATAGTTTCTATTTCAGGTCTTGGTATTGCCACACTTGCTATTGGTATGTTTGTACGCTTGATAGTTTCTATTTCAGGTCTTGGTATTGCCACACTAGCTATTGGTATGTTTGTACGCTTGATAGTTTCTATTTCAGGTCTTGGTATTGCCACACTTGCTATTGGTATGTTTGTACGCTTGATAGTTTCTATTTCAGGTCTTGGTATTGCCACACTTGCTATTGGTATGTTTGTACGCTTGATAGTTTCTTTTTCAGGTCTTGGTATTGCCACACTTGCTATTGGTATGTTTGTGCGCTTGATAGTGTATATTTCAGGTCTTGGTATTGCCACACTTGCTATTGGTATGTTTGTACGCTTGATAGTTTCTATTTCAGGTCTTGGTATTGCCACACTTGCTATTGGTATGTTTGTATGCTTGATAGTTTCTATTTCAGGTCTTGGTATTGCCACACTAGCTATTGGTATGTTTGTACGCTTGATAGTGTATATTTCAGGTCTTGGTATTGCCACACTTGCTATTGGTATGTTTGTACGCTTGATAGTGTATATTTCAGGTCTTGGTATTGCCACACTAGCTATTGGTATGTTTGTACGCTTGATAGTTTCTATTTCAGGTCTTGGTATTGCCACACTTGCTATTGGTATGTTTGTACGCTTGATAGTTTCTATTTCAGGTCTTGGTATTGCCACACTAGCTATTGGTATGTTTGTACGCTTGATAGTTTCTATTTCAGGTCTTGGTATTGCCACACTTGCTATTGGTATGTTTGTACGCTTGATAGTGTATATTTCAGGTCTTGGTATTGCCACACTTGCTATTGGTATGTTTGTACGCTTGATAGTTTCTATTTCAGGTCTTGGTATTGCCACACTTGCTATTGGTATGTTTGTACGCTTGATAGTGTCTATTTCAGGTCTTGGTATTGCCACACTAGCTATTGGTATGTTTGTACGCTTGATAGTTTCCTTCTTGGCAGTATTTAAATCTGGTCTCAACTTTAAAGAAATGTTCTTTGTACCACTGGCATGGTTTCCAAAGGCAACTGTTCAGGTAAAGATTTAATGGTGACTAAACAAAAATAACAGTACATAATAACTACAGTCAAAATAATGAATGAAACATTAGTGAACTAAAGACTAAAGTGAAAAC
The DNA here is from genome assembly GCA_944474755.1 of Limnoperna fortunei. Taxonomy (NCBI): domain Eukaryota; kingdom Metazoa; phylum Mollusca; class Bivalvia; order Mytilida; family Modiolidae; genus Limnoperna; species Limnoperna fortunei. Next base: position 28,005,914 of record OX104117.1, on the reverse strand, counting down.
TGAAACAACTATCAATTAATTTCTAAACAAGGACCCTATGTGACTGCTTAAAATGTGTGGACAGGATAAAGTATTAATGAGATTTTATATTGAGACTCACTAAGTAGCTTTAAATAAATCTTATGAAACCTTATTGCAGGTCAAAATTTGTTAAAATGTTGAAAGGGAGATAATCATGTGGTACATCTCTCAGAAAAAAAATTAAATTAAACCATACATGATATAAGTAATAACATCCTTGCTAGCCAAGTGTTACAATCCATTCCTCGGTCTCTTCCTGAGAGGAGGGACTAGATCATAACACTTGGCTAGCAAATATGGAAGAGAGGAGGGACCAGATCATAACACTTGGCTAGCGAAGATAAAGTAATAAATAAAATAAGAAAATATATTTAGTAGTCATTGCTTTAGAATAAAACAAATAAATATAGAATGAGTATATAAAACAGTTATTACTTAAGTTTGTGATTGAATATTATTGTATTTCAGGCTGCCATTGGAGGATTAGCTTTAGATTATGCCAGAAAAAGACAAGATGTGACATTAGAAGGCTATGGACAGATCATTCTAACTATGGCTGTGTTATCTATAATTATAACAGCTCCTATTGGTGCAGCAGCCATTGCTATTTCAGGGCCAAGGTTATTAACAAGGACAGTTGATGGTGTAGATGTAACGGACAAGGTTAATGAAGATGATCCACAAAATTGTGAAGAAAATGTAGAACTGACTAAGGTGTAAAATGTTCATAAATTGTGACATCTCTAACATGTAATAATGTGAAAAATCATGCCATGACCAGCACTGACATAATCTCATTTTTTATTTTTTTTTATTTTTTGACATATTTTGACTGGATCTTTTTAGTATACAAAATTTACTTTTTAGCTCACCCGAGACAAAGGTGATAGTTTAACATGAAGCAAATATTGTTTTTATAAATAAAAAAAAAAATAAATAAGTTTTACATTATTAATATTTATTTTCAAGTTATTTATTTCTAAAGTTTAAATATGTATTTTTAGTATAAAACTAAAGATTCTCAATTAGAAATTCAAAATGGCCACCATCATTTAAAAAAGCTTCTCTAAAACCAGTTAACCAATTAATACATAACTTGATAGCAATATTGTTTAGATCGTCCTCTAGATCTATAATGTTTATGTTTTTTATGCCAATGGGAAATTCAAAATGGCCACTAATGCAGGACTTTGTTTAACACTTAACAGAGAACTCGGTTTTCAAATGCCATCTTTTCTGAAACTGTGAATATAATCCTTTGTGGCTGCAATTGTTGGAATTAATTTAACATTGATAGAAACCTACAGAATAATGTTAACATAGTTTCCTGAAACTTTTGAACCAGTTGAAACCAAACAGCTAGATTCATTCGGTGATTGCAACAAAGACATTATTTATGCCAGTAGAAATTGAAAATTACAGAACTTAGTTTAATATCAGGAAAGTGCCATCTTCACTGCATATAAGATGATGTGAGGGATACAGGCTCTTGAGAGCCTCTGGTTAAAAGATCTCAAAACCTCGCAAAATCATAAACCTTGCTTACCATGCTTAGTACAATTCTTGGAGATAATGTAACAAGATACACAATAGATTTAAGGAGATTTAGCTGCTCTGAGCAAAGCCTAAAATAGGTGTCCTCGGTGGCCGAGTGGTCAAGGTAGTTCCTCTACTATTGATCACGTGGTCTGTCAACACTGAGATTGCGGGTTTGATTCTCACTGCAGGCAGGGTGTACTCGACTCCAATCTTAATTGACAAGGATTGCCAGTTTTCCTTCCGCAGGTCGAGGGTTTTCTCCTGGTACTCCGGCTTCCTCCCCCAATATAAACTGGATGCCATGATATAGCTGAAAAATTGCTGAAAGTGGCGTTAAACACCATCAAACAAACAAACAAAGCCTAAAATACCGTAATAAGGTTCGTATTGTCCGCAGTTTTTTTCTTTTAATTTTAGTTCGAAAGGAATGGTGCAGATTTTAGATAAATACAGACTCGATCAGGTTTTTTTCGTCCCGTTGATTGTTGTCAATGGTACATTCAATCTTTTTTTGAAACCGTTTGGCAAGTCATTGACCTTCACATATATGCTTCTTATATATTCTTTCCAAAACTGTGTAGAATAAAATATCATAAAAAATACAAAGGCTATAAAATTTGCTACACCAGACACACATTTTGTCTAACCAAGACTCATCAGTGATGTTCGAATAAAAAAAATTATAAAATAATTAAGTTGTCAAACTTTTATAATTAAATTCCAAAATGTTATACCAAATCCGGCTAAGGCTATCTACACAAGATGAACAGAAAATTCATGGTAGTAAAGTTAGGCAATAGCTATATTACCTAGAGAATCAATGATATTCTTGTAAGCATACAGAAGTGACTACTGGGCTGGTAATAGCAGTCCACCAGCAGAGGTATCTTAATATCTACTGTTGCTTGAAATATTTTTTTCTTTAAATATGTCTTCTTCATTCTACAGTTTTTAAAAGAAATTAATTTATACAGCAAAATTTAATATGACTTTAAATTGTGATACTGATATCTTTTATTGTTTAAATTTTCATTGTATCTGTATAAATGCTCATAGTATTGTGTGAGG